>LN891022.1:226397-283344 GCA_900010015.1 Tuber aestivum | reverse complement strand
ATTAAATATCGTCATTGAGGGTAATTAAGCGAAACGTCCCAAGGTTGTCTGAGGAGGCTTTAGTAGCCGAAACCATGCTGGCGTGGTAACAATCACCACCCCCGCAACCATGAGCAAACGACAGACAACCAACCAAGGCCCCCATACGGGGCCCAAGCGCACCAGAACCTATGTACCAGAACCGGAACGATATAAGTGCCCCGAAGGCACCGCATACCTTCGTTCCAACAAAGATCGAGTACCGATTCGCGTGTTATTAGACTCGGGCTCCAATATCTTTGTTATTAGCAAAACTCTAGTACAGCGATTAGGCATACCCACCGAAAGATGGCGAAAGCCTCTCCAGATCGAAGGATTTGATGGCAAACCCTCTAAGGAAAATGGATGGCTTTATACCCATCCTATAAGGTTGGAATTAGGAACCAACCAACACTCGTCACTCGTGTCCTGCGACGTGGTTAACACAGTCGCTCAGGATATGATTATACCTTTCGGTTGGTGGCATGACCAACACCTGATTACAAATATTGGCAACTCAAAATCCTGGACGTTTGCGGATAAAAAATGCGCGGATCATACCGGACCCGCACAAGACCCTATTGAAGTAGAATGGGATGAGTCCCTACTACTTGACGAAAAGGCTATATTCGTCGGACGGATGCATGCCAAAGGCATGATAGCACCATTCGAGTACCCCGACGAACCCTGGGAAGTAGCTTGGGAAAGATTGCCTAAGTGCTACCAGGATTATAAAGATGTGTTTTCCACACAAGCCTCTGATCGATTACCGGACCATAGCGAGTTCGACCATAAGATCGAGCTGGTCGAAGGAGCTAAACCACCATGGGGACCGATATACCCTATGTCGGAAAAAGAACTTAAGGTTCTAAGGGAATACCTGGACGAGATGACCAAGCAGGGAAAAATAGTTCCTAGCAAATCCCCTTATAGAGCACCGGTTCTTTTTGCCCCAAAACCTGGTGGTGGCCTACGACTGTGTGTGGATTATCGTAAGCTAAACAAGCTTACAATTGCGAATAAATGTCCATTACCTCTAATGTCAGAGCTACGGGACAGAGTGGAAGGATGCGACATTATGTCACGAATCGATTTAGCTAAAGGCTATAACCTAGTACGCATAGCAAAAGGACATGGAGACAAAACCACTTTTGGAACAAAGTACGGTTTAAAACAATACGAGGTCATGCCTTTTGGACTGATAAATGCACCGGCAACTTTCCAAAGTATGATGAATATGGTGTTAAAAGAATTTTTGGATCAAGGAGTTGTATGTTACATTGACGACATACTAATCTATTCAAAAAACGAGAAGGACCACATCGAACTCGTGCGGAAAGTCCTAAGACAACTACGACGGTATAAGTTAGCCATCTCGCTAAAAAAATCGGTCTTCCATGTAAAAGAGTTGGAATTTTTGGGCTACATTATCTCAACGACAGGAGTATCGATGAGTGAGCGAAAAGTGGATGCCATAAAGAAATGGGTGCCGCCAATGTCCATAAGGGACATACAAATTTTCATGGGTTTTGCAAACTTTTACCGACGATTCATAAAGAATTTTTCGGCTATTTGCAAACCTATTACGGAATTATTAAAGGTAAACCCGAGTGGTTTCCTGTGGACTGACGAAGCCAACGAATCCTTTGAACTTCTGAAAGAAAAGTTCGTTACTGCACCAATTTTATGCCATTTCAAACCCGAACGGGATATGGTTGTGGAAACAGACGCTAGCGATTTTGCTTTGGGCTGCGTACTCTCCCAATTCATGGAGAAACGACTACACCCAATCGCGTACCACTCCCGAAAGTTGAATCCTGCTGAACGCAATTACGATATTCATGACAAGGAGCTTCTTGCCATTGTCGAAGCGTTCAAAGAATGGCGACATTATTTGATGGGAACGGATCGTCCAATCACCGTATACACGGACCACTAAAATCTACAGTACTTCCTCACTACGAAAGCCTGGAGCGCCCGACAAATTCGCTGGGCACAGAAGTTAACCGATTTTAACTTCAAAATTGTTTATCGACCAGGAACGAGCAGCGGCAAACCAGATGCGCTGAGTAGGCGGCCGGAGTACCGCCCTGAAGGAGGAGCTGAACGAACTGAGCAGTCGATTCTGAAACCAGCGCACTTCGCCGTCATCCGAATTTCTATAGTTCTAGGATCGGAGGACGACGAGAAAGTAACAGTCAACCCTACACAAAACCTATTTCGAGCAATGCGACTCTGCCCTGAGGCAAAGTTACCGACCAAAGGAACCAGAGAAGCAGCCGGCTACGATTTGTATGCATTAAAAGATACTATCGTACCTGGAAAAGGACAAGCCTTAATCGAAACCGGAATAACAATCGCAGTACCAAAAGGAACTTACAGTCGCATCGCACCAAAAAGTGGTTTAGCTACCAAATACGGAATTGATACCCGCGCCGGGGTCATCGATGCGGATTACCGAGGAGAAGTCAAGGCATTGCTGTACAATACACATAGGGAAGACTACAAAGCACAAGCTGGCACGAAGATTGCCCAGTTAATCTTGGAAAAGATTCATACTGGTGAACTCCGAGAGGAAATGGAGTTAGATGACACGGAGAGAGGAGAACAAGGATTCGGGAGCAGGGGAACTGGATTAACTGAGACCCCACCTCGTATCAACTTCCTAAACGAGGACTCGAACCTCAACCAATACTTCGACCTAACCGACGAAGAAACTCACGACCAACTGCATAAAGAATCAGTGGTCATAGCAACTAGGGTAGTGCTAAACGTAAACCCCAAGAAGTTCCATGAAGAGTTCACATCATCGGTAAAAAAGGCAGGTGAAGAGGACGAGGACTGGGAATCCAGAAGGAAGGAATTGGAAAGATTAAGAAACGATAACGCACAATGGCCTAAGCACTGGTCAACTAAAGATAGGCTCATTTATTTCAAAAATAGGCTGTACGTACCAGCCTCGGAGGAACTATGAACCTTGATCGCGAAAGGTTGTCACGACTCTAAAGTAGCGGGACATTTCGGACAAGAAAAGACTTTGGAAATCATTATGCGAGATTTTCACTGGAAAGGATTAAGCGACTGGGTCAACGACTATGTTCGCTCATGCGACGAATGCCAACATAGTAAAGCCCCAAGACATGCCAAGTACGGTTTCTTACAACCGTTACAAATACCTTTCGCAGCCTGGAGCTCGATTTCCACGGACTTCATCACACAACTTCCTCCATCGAACGACAACACCCAGATTATGGTTGTTGTCGACCGATTCACTAAAATGGCCCACTTTATACCATTACCAACCAGCGCTAGTGCTAAGGACGTAGCAACCGCATTCCTACGAGAAGTTTGGAAGCTTCATGGGTTGCCCACTGAAATCGTTTCGGACATGGACGCCAAGTTTGCAGGAGAATTCTGGGAATCACTGTGCGCATCACTTGACATCAAACGAAGAATGTCAACCGCCTACCATCCTCAAACCGACGGGCAAACCGAAAGAACCAACCAAGTGCTGGAAGGTTACCTTCGAAGTTTCGTCAACTACGACCAGGATGATTGGTGTTCTTTACTACCATTAGCCGAGCATGCATACAACAACTCGGTAACCCAAGCGCACGGTTTGACCCCATTCTACGCCAACTACGGCTATCATCCACAAACGGAATGGATGAAAGAAAGAGAAGTACGGAATCCAGGAGCAACAACCTATGCTCACTGGATGAAGGAAATACATCAACAAGCCCGAGACACCCTACAACTCACTCGAGAAGCAATGAGCAAATACTACGACCCCAAGGTCAAACAACAACCAGATTATAAGGTTGGAGACCGAGTAATGCTCAATGCAAAAAATATCCGAACAAAACGACCATCCAAAAAATTGAGCCCAAAACTTTACGGACCCTTTCGGATACTCGAGAAACGAGGTGACCGAGCTTTTAAGTTAGAAATTTCCGAACGATGGAAAATACACCCCGTATTTCATGTGTCGCTCCTCGAACCCTACCGAACATCGGTTCGACCAGATAGGGAACAGAGGCCGCAGGACGCAGAGGAAATCGATGGTGATCTGGAATGGGAGGTCGAGAAAATCGTTAAAAGCGAAATTCTCTCCTACACAAAAAGAGTCTCCGGACGCAATAAACGCATCCGAGAACTCAAATATTTTGTTCAATGGAAAGGGTGTTCGGAGGATGAAAACACCTGGGAGCCACCGGAGCATCTTGAACATGCTACCGACTTAGTGGAGGAGTTCCATAGAGATAACCCGGAAATGCCACGGCTGAGGTAGGATTATCAGGAAAGGTTTTCCTAGGCGTGGACAAGTAGACGCGCGTATGTTTTTCACCCTACCTGGATAGAGTCCAAAAAAGGAATTTTCTTTACGACTATAGAAATGTACCATATAGATTACCTAAGAACATAGAAAGACTCGAGGACGAGTCTCGAAGAGGAGGGAGCTAATGTTACACATAGAAGTGTAATCGGTGCGGCACGTGACTAAAATGCATAAGGTCACGTGTTTGACTCCGGGCCCCGCCGTAGTATTCGTAGCGCTAAGATATTAGCGCACGATACGATAAGGCACTTATGCAGCCCACTCCACGGAGATATGAGGCATGCAACCGAGGGGTTTTCACTGGATAACATAGAAGGAGCTCCGCTCTACAAGATAAGACTTAGTTGGTTCAGATTGGTCGGTTAGTTATTAAGCTACGACCTCTGCAAGTCTATATGCAATTACAAGAAGTAATATGCATGTCCCTTCAGCTCGCGTAAGCTAGAGTCATCCGGAAGACCTAGTTACGATTGGTTAATAACAACTCACTGGTCGAGTTAGTTATCTTCGTCATGCACTCTAAGCTATGCACATAGAAGAGTCATTGATAAGTCCTTTGACGGAGCTGATCACTCCACTCAGGAAGAGAGCGGGGAAGTTAGTTTTCAGGGTCAAACGGAGTTCGCACTCCAAAGACACTAAAACGTTAGTATGGCAGGTACATAGTCAGTAAAGGATTGGATGTAGGCCGCGACCACCCAGACGCGGAATATAAATATCGAGGTGCCTCCCTAGCTTTAAGTCTATCATCAGCGACCGGAGAAGAGATCTTATCAATATATTCGTTCTACTTTACTTCTATCTTTACGAGCCTTCTTGACTATCTCCGAGACAGAAGATTACAGGGCCTAGTGTATACTCGCTTGACCTTAGAGTTACCTACCCCCTAACACTAGGACTAGGAGGATTGGAAGAAGCGCTTAGCGAAGCAAGCCGACACTCAGCAAGATCAACAAGTCCGGTCACCCCAGAACCAATCACTCCACCCTTACCAGAAGAAACTCCAGACACACCAAGACCTGAAAGAATGTCAGGACCAGCACCACCACCTGGACCACCCCCAGCGGGACCAGCCCTGTTCACTCGAGAAGAAGTACAACAGATGATACGAGAGGAATTCAGAAACAAAGACCAGAAGCCAAAAGACAAAACGCCACCAAGATACGATGGGGAAAGAAGCAAACTACGAGGATTCATGGTCCAACTCCTCACATACTTCAATGCAGTAGGATGGAACCAAGAACACGATGACGACAAGATACGTTACACCTTAACATTACTCAAAGGGGCGGCCCTACAGTGGGTTACTCCCATAGTGCTCAGTCAGACACCCGTACCATGGACAACCTGGGACAGCTTCAAAAACATATTTGAAGCCCAGTTCATGAATATGGAACTAAGCCAATCGGTGCGGAACAAATTGGAAGACATCAGACAAGGGACAAAGAACGTTACCGATTACTGGTACGAATTCAGACTTCTCCAATATGATGCCGAACGCGATGAAGCAACAGCAATGAGGTGGTTCATGAAAGGCCTGAAGAGGACCTACCAAGAAGCTTGGAGATACAGCGAAGAAAAATTCACAACAACGGAAGCCATGGCCAGTTGGGCCATACGAAAAGAAATTCAATTTGGACAACTAGACTGGATACAAAAGAACCAGCCAGCCTCAACCCAGTCTAACCAAACATACCAGAAAAACGAAAACGCCCCCAGGAACCAGAATGGGACCTACAGGACTATCACGCAAGGAGGAGATGCAATGGACTTGGACATAACAAGGAAAAGACCATCGCTCAATCTCGGGAGAGACGAATACCTTCGGAGACGAAACAACAACTTGTGCCTAAGATGCGGAATAGCAGGACACATGATAAAAGATTGCAGACGGCCGGCCAACCCAAATCAAGGAAGGAGTCAACAGAATACCAAGCCAAACACTAGGTTCCAACCCCGCAGCAATATCAGGGAAATTGATATTGAAGACGAATACGAAACGGTGGCAAAAGACGAAGGTCCCCAGCAATAGATGGTCTGCGGGACCCTCCGAAAGACAAACCCATCTCGAAGGCCAACTACTACACTCTTTTAAGTCAGAAAAACAATAACGACAATAATCATATCATGATCGAAACCACAATACACAACGACAAAAAACAAGCAATCAGGATACATGCGATGCTCGACTCAGGAGCAACAGAAGACTTCATAGACGAAGAAGTCTGCAAGAAATACCAGTTAAGGACCAAGAAAACGAAGAAAGAAAGGCAGATGTATCTTGCAGACGGAAAACCCAGCGATATGGGGCCAATCACCCATACGACGCAAGTACTTTTGAACATTGGGAATCATAGGGAAGTGGCGACCTTCCAAGTGGCAAATCTGCAACACCATGAGATAATTCTAGGGATGCCATGGTTACGACAACACAATCCTACCATCAGTTGGGAAGAAGGAAAGGTTGCGTTTACCAGCAAACGATGTACGACATGGTGTCTCAACAGCTCGCCGGTAATATACGCAACACCAGAAGAAGAAGCAATCCAAGAGAACCTAGACGCGAGGTTCAATCAAGTTCAACCAAGAAAGAATCCAAGGGTCAAAGTCAAGAAGCTAAGCCAAGAAGCAAAAATACCCACGAGAGGATCCGAGAGAGCAGCAGGACACGACCTGTATGCCAACGAAGAAGTCAAGATACCGGCCAATGGGCAGGTAATTATTCCAACGGGCATATCCATTGAGTTACCTCAAGGAACCTATGGGCGTATTGCATCACGCAGCGGTCTCGCAGTCAAATACAGACTCACTACCAATGCTGGAGTAATAGACCCCGACTATACAGGTGAATTGAAGGTGGTCATGGTCAACCAGGACAACAAAGACTATATGGTGAAAAAAGGCGATAAGATCGTGCAACTGATTGTCGAAAAAATCAATGAGGAGAAACTCCAAGCAGTGGAGAACCTGACCAAAACAACTAGAGGAACCAAAGGATTCGGCAGCACGGACCAGACACAAGAAAAAGCACCAAGAATCGAAATCAACAGGATATCGGCGCAAGCATTTGGGAAATTCTATCGCAAGGGGGAAACGGCAGGAATTCTCAAATGGGATTATCAAAATCCAGGAACAAGCCTAGCAAAGATCAATATCAGTACAGAGCTAGCCATCAGAAGTCGACCGCAGACCAAGGACAAAAAACTAGACCAACTGGTACCCAAGGAATACCATCAGCATCTAGACTTGTTCCAGGAAAAGGAATCAACCAAGTTACCTCCCCACAGGCCAGATGTCGATTTGGAAATCAATTTTGAAGAAGCAAGCAAAGGACTACCTCAGAAGAGAATATACCCGCTAGGAGAAACAGAACTCGAAGAACTAAGAAAATATATTCAACAAAACCTGGAAAGAGGATGGATTCAGCCATCCTACGCCAACGAAGGATCACCCATCCTATTCATCAAAAAGAAAGATAGAAAACTAAGGTTGTGCATTGATTACCGAGCACTCAATCACATAACAAAAAAAGATAGATATCCCCTACCTCTCATAGGAGAAGCATTGGATTGACTGGCGTCAGCCAAATACTTCACCAAACTGGACATTCGGGATGCCTATCACAATGTCAGAATCAAGAAAGGAGATGAATGGAAAACAACATTCGCGACGAAATATGGGACCTATCAATACTTGGTTATGCCATTCGGGCTAACTAATGCGCCTGCCTCTTTCCAACGATGGATCAACAAAGTACTCCACAAGTACCTGGATATATGTTGCATCGTCTACTTGGACGATGTACTAATATACTCCAAAGATATGGAACAACACCAAAAGGACGTCAGCAACATAATGGCCGACATCAAAGAGTCAGGAATGAGGTGCAAACCTAGCAAATGCGAATTCCACAAGAAAGAAACCGAATACCCAGGATTCATTATCAATGGTGAAGGGGTCCAGATGGACCCAGTTAAAACCAAAGCCATATGGGAATGGGAATACCCCAAGAACAAAACGGATATCCAATGCTTCATGGGATTTTGCAACTTCTATCGAAGGTTCATAGAAGGTTTTAGCCGAACAGCTAAACCATTATACAACCTGACAAAAAAGGATGTCAAATGGGAATGGGGCTTCAAGGAAAGAGAAGCATTCGACGAACTAAGGACCAAGATTACCGAAGGACCAATACTGGTACATTTCAACCCCACAAAGGAAACAATGATTGAAACGGACGCTTCGAAATATGTATGCTCAGGCATACTCTCTCAAAAATGCGATGACGGCAAATGGAGACCAGTAGCTTTCCGATCCAAAACAATGACCCCAGCGGAATGCAACTACGACGTCCACGACAAAGAACTGTTAGCCATAGTTCAAGCACTAAAGGAATGGAGAAGATACACGCAAAACAATCAGGCACCAGTCAAAATACTCACAGATCCCGAAAACTTGGTACCCTTCATGACCACGAAGGAGCTAAACGGACGACAAATAAGGTGGATGGAGAAACTCAGCACCTACAACTTCAAGATTGAATATCGCCCCGGAAAAGAAGGAGGAAAGTCAGATGCATTGACGAGACGATCAGCGGACAAACCAAAAGACCCAGAGGACGAAAGAATCAAACAGAAACAACAAATACTGTTACCAAAAGAAAAATATTTTCAATCAGAGGACGAAGACAGTGGATATGAGTCCCTGAATGAAATCAACACACGAACAACATTGGAAGAAGATATCAAGGAAAAAAGTTCGCAAGACGCGGAAATCCAAGCCATGAAGAAAAAACTGGCACAAGGGATAAAAGAAGCCAAGCGGGTAGCCTTAGGATTATGCCAATGGAAAGACAACTACCTATGGTACGACGGGAAAATCTGGATACCAAACAAAGAAGAATTACGCACTGAAATCATACGACACCATCACGATCCTCCATATGCCGGGCACGGAGGAACCGCCAAAACTACCGATTTCATCAACAGAAGATATTACTGGCCCAAGATAAGAGAAGACATCAAACGATATGTCAAGAATTGCGACACATGCCAAAGAACCAAAGTGGTACGACATGCACCTTACGGATTACTCAAATCAAATGAGGCCCCGGAAAAACCATGGAAGTCTATATCATTGGACTTTATAACCGAACTACCCAAGTCAGACGATCATGACGCCATACTAGTGGTAGTAGATCACCTGACCAAAATGAGTCACTTCATACCGTGCAAGACGGATATGACGGCACGGCAGTTTGCAGCAATATTCCTAAATGAAATATACCGCCTACACGGATTACCCAAAGACATCATTAGCGACAGGGGATCCCTATTTACTTCTGAAGTATGGAAAGAAACAACGCAAAAACTAGGAATCGAACGACGAATGAGCACAGCCTTCCACCCCCAGACGGATGGGCAAACGGAAAGAATTAACGGCATATTGGAACAATATCTCTGTACATACGTCAACTACCAACAAGATGATTGGTACGACTGGCTACCACTAGCCGAGTTCGCCTACAACAACGGAAAACAAGAAACAATCAAAACAACTCCTTTCTTCGCAAATTACGGCATACACCCCGAATACCAAAGCATAGGTCATATGCTCCAAGGAAAGATAATGGATAAAAAAGATATGAGTCAACTACATGACATATTACGAAATGAAATGGTCACGGCTCAATTACGACAAAAGGAAGACTACGATCGCCACAGAAAACCCGATCCAAACCTAAAATCAGGAGATATGGTTTGGTTACTACCACGCAACATCCGAACCACGCGACCGACAAAGAAACTGGATTACAAGAAAATAGGACCATTCAAGATATTGGCAAAGATAGGAAGCCGCGCTTATAAGCTCGACCTCCCACCGTCAATGAAAATACACAACACCTTCCATATCAGCCTCCTCGAACCCTATCAAGACAATCCTCTACCATATCAAAGGAAACCCCCACCACCGCCTATCGAAATAGACGGTGAATCAGAACACGAACTCGAAGAAATAATCGACTCTCGATTACACTACGGTCGCTTGCAGTACAGAGCGAAGTGGACGGGATACTCGCCCGAACACGACAAGACCTGGTACCCAGGCGAAAACTTCAAACACGCACAAAATGCAGTCCAACAATTCCACCGAAAATACCCCCACAAGCCAACAACCGACAGTCGAGGACATACCCGATTCAGGGCATGTAACGCCAATACTATACCGCACAGACTCTTACCAGTGGGAATATCCCAAGGGAAGAGGTGCGATGACGATGCCGTCAACCCTACAGTCATTGCCAGAACGCGAGGCGTTCAAACACATCACACCAACGAGTCCGGGATAACGGACCCCCACCCCGCAGCCAGCTCCAATCAAGATGGAGCTGAGCAACGAAGATTGGACCAACCTGGTAGACCTCAACCTGAGGAAGACCACAACACCCGAAAGGGAACACGCGAACCTGTCATGGACAGGTTGCTACAACGACGAGTGCCAAGTGCACAAAAGCGAGAAGGAAGGCACGGGATACTGGCCTCGGGAAACGAACCGATGGCCACCCAAGACTTCACCTCTGGGATCACCAACGAGATCCCCAACGCCACCGAGAAGCCCCACACCAGAGCCAGTGGCTCTGGTCCAATACATCAAGCCAACTCTGAGGACGGAATCGAGGAGGAGGGGGGCGAAAAAACAAAGACAATGGGCAAAGCCCAGGAACCCGAAGCAGGTTTTTTGGCAAGAAGAGATGGAAGAAGAGACGGAACACGAGACCTCGGCGGAGGTCAAAATGAAGTGGTTAGCAGAGAAAACAGAAACCAGCAGGTTGCTGGAGTATCAGGTGGAAAAGATAGAGGAACTCAAGAAGGAGCTGGAGAGGACGAGGTGGAGCAACAAAAATTTGACGAAGGAGTTACAAGGAGAGAGGAATATGAGAAAGGTTCTCCAGAACGACTGGAGGAAAGAAGAGAAGGAAGCAAGGAGAACTTTGGCCAGGGTGGTCAAGGTGAACACGGGAGCGAATAGGTACTATCCGCTACCCGAAGGAAGAAGATGGGGGATAGAAGACTGAAGCCCGATGGGACTCGGGCTGAGGGAGAGGGGAGCTAATGTCACGAACTGTGACTAAGCAAGGCAGATTTCACATAGCTCGGGTTTCCGAGGTATAGGTATGTTGGGATTTCACATGACGTACACTAGTACGCCATAGGTTATTATGTTTAC
The DNA here is from genome assembly GCA_900010015.1 of Tuber aestivum. Taxonomy (NCBI): domain Eukaryota; kingdom Fungi; phylum Ascomycota; class Pezizomycetes; order Pezizales; family Tuberaceae; genus Tuber; species Tuber aestivum. The sequence goes on along the minus strand of LN891022.1, from coordinate 271,760 downwards.
TTGTTCGTGACTCACAGTTGTGAGTCACACGATGTTATGACTTTTTGCACATGACTCAATGTATGAGTCATGGGTTTTACTCAGGTGACGCGAGTTGCGCACCTGACTTGGTTATTATGTTTTGATTGGTTTAGGCATGTTGCGCAGCGACTCATAGGAGTCGTCTGATGGATTTCATATGACTCATGGTTATGAGTCACAGGGTTCGTGTGACACGAGGTGTGAGTCATGCCAGGTGAAGAGCAACTATATAAGGGGTCACTAAGACCCCAAGTATGAGCTCTTCATACGTTCTTTTTGTTTATTTCCTACCTTTAAAGTTATTATCAATAAAACCTACCTTTACGCTCTTTAAGATTTATCTTAAGAAACCCGAGAAAGTGTCTTTCCTCTCAGAAGAAAAGATACAGTCCTAAGCGAGGACTAAGAAGAAGAATAAGGAGATAGGCATGAGTACGATAGTAGTCAAAGGACTAGACTATCGGGATCGCGTAGGCATAGGCCTAAGAGCTATCACCTTACAGAGAAGTATCGTTACCTGTCGCTAGGTCCTACCCGGTAGGATTCTTAACAAGTGGGCCATTGCTTCAGTTGTAGTAAATCTTTCTTCGCTAAATCTCCATGCGTCTTGATAGGTCTTTTTTAAGCCTTTCATGAACCACCTCATAGCTGAGGCCTCGTCGCAAGCCGCATCGTACTGGAGTAGTCGAAACTCGTACCAATAATCGGTGACAGTTTTTGCCCCTTGGTGAATATCTTCCAATTTATTCCTTGCTGATTGGCTCAATTCTAGGTCTGTGAATTGGGCTTCAAATATGTTTTTGATGCTGGCCCAGTCCGTCCAGGGTGCAGCGTTGCTAACCACGATGGGGGTTATCCATTTTAGTGCTTGTCCTTCCAGTAGTGTAAGGGTGTATCGTATTTTGTCTTGGTCATTTCCCATAGTCCACCCGACCACATCAAAGTAGGTCAAGAGTTGGACCATAAATCCTCGTAGCTTGCTTCTTTCTCCATCGTATCGTGGTGGGGTCTTGACTTTGGGTTGTTGTCCGGCTCCTCTTATAGCTTCTCGTATCATTTGTTCCACTTCATCCCATGGAATCATCTGAGGAGGTGCTGGTCCTGCCGGAGGCGGACCTGGGGGTGGTGCTGGTCCTGACATTCTCTCAGGTCTTGGTGTCTCGGGTGGGTCTTCTTCGTTCGGAGGGGTCGTTTGTTCAGGTGTAACCGGACTTGTCGATGTTGCTGAGTGTTGACTTGCTTCGCTTAATGCTTCTTCCAATCCTCCTAATCCTAGACTGTCGTCTTGGATGTCTATGTCTCCCTCGTGATCTCTGTTGAATGGATTCGTTGTGTAATCGTTAAGTGTCGCGTTATAGACACGTTCTAATATTAAGAATCCTACCGAGTAGGACCTAGCGACAGGTAACGATACTTCTCTGTAAGGTGATAGCTTTCAGGCCGGTGCCTACGCGATCCCGATAGTCCAGTCCTTTGACTACTATCGTATTCGCGCCTATCTCCTTATACTTCTTAAGTCCTTTACTGGGGACTTAGTTGTTCGATGTTGGAGGAGAAATAGTTTCCTCGCTTGAGAGGAAAGACAATTCTTGGATTTCTTAAGATAAATCTTAAATAGCGTAAAGGTATGTTTTATTGATAATAACTTAAAGGTAGGAAATAAACAAGAAGAACGTGTGAAGAACTAATACTAGGGGTCCTAGTAACCCTTTATATAGTAGCTCTTCACCTGGCGTGACTCATACTTATGTGTCACGCGACCCTTGTGACTCATAACTATGAGTCACACGAAATCCATCAGCCGACTCTTATGAGTCGCTGCGCAACATGCCTAAACCTAATCAAAACCTTAATAACTATTTCAGGTGCGCAACTCGCGTCACCTGAGTGAAACCCATGACTCATAACTTGAGTCATATGCGAAAATCATAACATCATGTGACTCACAACTGTGAGTCACGAACAGGTAAACATAATAACCTATGGCGCACTAGTGTGCGTCATGTGAAACCCCACATACCTATAGCTTGGAAACCCGAGCTATGTAAAATCTGCCTTGCTTAGTCACAGTTTGTGACAACAACTCAGATTGCGTAAATGTGTTGCAAGAAAGTTCAACATCACCGAACAGCTAGAGGTATACGCCAGATTCCTAAATGGCCGGCAAACTCTCCAGACTTGAATAAGATCGAGTCTTGCTGGAATTACCTTAAGGATGCAATGATGGAGTACGACTTTACTCGAACAAGTGAGCAGACAAGGGAGGAGGTGATAAATACTTTTAGGTTTGAGTGGAACCGTATGCCTCAGGAGTTGGTTGATTGTTTCTGTATGAATTTTCACCTCAATCTGTTACAGGTTTGTGCTTGGGGAGTAGATAATAAATTTAATGCCTAACAGTGTAGAATAGTTTGCTGTACCTGAGAATATTATACAAGCTAATACATATTTGTGTTTGGTAATTGGTGTACCAGTATATGCAAATATCGTACCCCATTGAGTTCCAAGTTCATCATGTAAATCACCACCTACTGTTATATATGCTTTCAATTCCCTGAACAGTTAGTGTCTGTTCTAGTCTCACACTTCTTATGAAGTATGCTTATTCTGGAAGAAAGATTCGGCTGCACTCACTATGACAAATGGGGAAGGCAAATCTTGGCTGAGACGCACGAGTATTGACCTGGCGGCTACCCCTTAATTTAGTCTGTCGGGCGCTGTGCCCAAGAGATTTGGTTAAGAAAATTACCAGATCTGGAAAGTACCCTTTCTTAGTTGGAAATAAATTCGTGGTGAGTTGGTTATTACACCAGTACTGCACATTGGTGGTTCCCGGTTCGAGCCCGGGGCTAAACCATCTTTTCCCCCCTCCCGGGGTATCATAGTTATCACTTTTTCTCCCAACTAGATTTAGTCCCTTTTAGGGTATTTTTCCAATTACTGCTCCTCATTTTGGTCGGTATCACATCCCTGAAGGCCCGAAGGTCGTCTCAAGGGAAGGTGTGGGAACAAGTCATATGATCTAGAAGGTAGGGCAAAGAGATAGAACTATGGAAGGGGAAGTGCAAAGTATGATAGAAACGACGGGGGGTCAAGCACTTACCCTCCTTGCTGGTGGATTTGGAGCTTCCAGTACGAGGCTGGTGACAAAAATTATCGGTAGTTACTGGTACCCGACCGAAAACACCTATATTCATGCCTTCTGTTCAATATATTCTAAAGGTGTAAAAATTTGAAAAATTGATAGTATGGTCCAATGCTCTTTAGAAACACCTCTCCCAGTACTCACAGATTATTGAAAAATTATAGACTGCTTTGGCATGCAATATTGTAAAGTTGAAGTTGAAAACAGCGCCAAGCCTTGCCTTTTGCCATACAAAATCTTCAGAAATTGCGCCAAGGCCAATGTACCAACCATTGTTCTCTTAATAATTGCTCAGCCAGTTTGGATACGGAGTTCTGAGGGTTGGGAAGTAAAATCCGGAGAATTACCTAAACATACATGGAGATTTGTTCTGAATTCATTCACTAGATCAGTGGTTGGAAGGTCATGAATATGGTCGTTTTCAGTGGAAAACCCGTACCTACCGGTGATTTTTGTCGCCAGCCTCGTACTCGCCAAAATGAAGAGTCTGTCCCCGACCTTTACCTATCCGCGGGCGATCGCTACACCACAACCTGCTTGTATGAACCACATCCATCCTTCATAACGTCGCAGGACTACTCGAGTACGGTAGTCTGCGTGGCTGCAGCTTTTCGGGTCTCGGGTTCGGCCCCTGTAACTTTCTGTTTGGTGGCCAAGCCCGGATGCGGCTCTGTATTATGGCACCCGAATTTTTCATGACTTGCTCATCTCACACAATCTCCACGAACCATCGCCAACCTTCAACCCTCCCACCGCCTACTAGCTACTCATGCCACAATGCCAGCCAAAACGAAACGAAAACGAGAACCCTCTTCCGAAGTCAATGGGCCGCTTCCAGACTACACTATCACGGTAGCGCCCACAAGTGATTTCCCTCCAATTCTTGGTTTGCCTCACCTCACCCCAGCCATTCACAAACTGACGGGGAAGGGGGCAAACAGCTTCATCACACGGCATATCCATGCCACCAACTACTGAATTCACGCCTTATGTCCACACAGTCAACCCACCCGCCAAGAAGCCCCGGAAGGCACAGGAATTCTTACTCTATGGAGAGACTCCTCGAATCGGGTACGAAGGTCGGGAGATGCCCGAAGACGGGGACTACCGGAGAAATTACGTTGGCATCTTCAATCCCAAGACGAATGGGATTGAGTTGCATCTTGCGCCGAAGCTTCATTTTAGCAGGATCATCAAGGCGCATATCAAGCGGGATAAGTTAGTTGACGGGAAGGGTGTTGTTATGGGTGTATGCAAGCTTCTCTCCAATTTGTGGGTCAGGGGGAATGCTGATTTAGATCGGGGGAAACAGAATGTGGATTCGAGAACTGCCTTAGGTAAAGAATTCGGTACGAAGAAGAGTCAGAAGAGAATTCGTGAGATCGAACTCAACAAGATTGATGTCTCGGATATGAACGAGAACATCACTACCTCGATTGTCTCCCAGGTGGAAGCAAACACCAAGGACATGCCAACCGCGGCAGAACTAGGTAACCAGGTCCGCGAGAATAAGCCTATTCCAAAGGTAAACCATGACGCAAAACACCCTAATGAGGTTTACAACTTCGAGGACATCATCGGCTCCGACGAATATAACGTGATATGGGTCCGAGACTGGGAGCAGGGTGAAGAGCTGAAGAGGTATGGTTTATATATCTCTACGACCCCCCAATGTGCAAACAGAAGATTAAAACCAAATGATAAAATAGTAAATCCTCCTTCGTGCAAGCTCGCATCCGCAAGCTCTCCGAAGACAAGAGCAAAAAGCACACTCGCCTTCTAAAAATTCTCCGCTACATCTCCTACATGATAGACTTCTACCTCCTTCAGCAGCGCGGCGGCGGCCGACTTCCCGCCATGGACCGGGTGAAGAAGGCGTTGTCCATAGACCACGCGATAGCAGAGAGCTTCTTCAGGCGCTACACCGAAAAAACCATCTCCGGCGAGGGGGGAAGCGACAAAGACATATGCGCCGTATCCCCCGCACTCGCAAATAAGATCCTTTACCACATGGCCGTGCTTTGCTTAATGGTAGGCCAGTACGACGTAGATATCTTCGAGTTGAAGAATGATCTCGGCATGCAGCCCAAAGAGTACCCCCCTCTCTGATGGTGAAGGTGCCTAGGCGATCCATTGCTGATTGAGGCTTTTTTGTGTGTAGGCTTACCCTGGCATTTAAAGAAGTTGGCTGCGTGATCCGAGAATTCACGAAGCCGCAGTACACCGCAATGAAAATGACAAAGGCTGAGGCCGCGCAGCATAAGAGGGCGGTGTTGAAGATTCCGCTGGAATTCCCGAAGCCGCCGACTAGGAGGGCTAGGGCTACTAGGCGGTAATTTGGATATCATGGAAGCTTTTCACCAATGCAGGAGCGGGTATATGCTTGTGAAATATGCTTCTGGTGTGGGGGGCTGCATACTGTATGTAAGTTAGTGATAATATCGCTTCTATCAACTGTCTTCCGCCCGCTTCCGTAGCCGTAGTTTCTATAGCTTGTAAGGTAGGGTGAATTTTCGGGAAGCCGCGATCTTAGGTAGTTGCTTGCATGAAAGCTCTGGTTATTGCGTGAAAAAACTGTGAGCTAAGCTATCGAGTGAGATTCTGTGGTTAATACTGAATGATAGTTTGAATCTGCGTTCGAACACCACAGCCTTTGTAGGCCGGGGGGGGGTCATATTGCCCTTGGGCAGCACCCCAACTAACTATTCATTCTCTAGGGCTTCTCTCTTCCTATAATGCGGCGTTGATTCGGGCAAGTGCCGTATTCGCATCACGAGTGAGCTTTCATGAATCACCAGCCACCACATATCCCCCCAATAAGCATAATAAGTTGATCGCAATCGCAAGCCTTCACTCTCATTTCGCACCCCCCCGTGCATATACCGTCTGCAGGATCCCTCCACTCCAAGCACTCCAACCTAGAGTCCCCTGCTATGCGGTCCCGCCCAGCGGACTAATCCAAGAAACCTCGACCAAGCCTCCTCCAAATCCCAATGCAAGCCCTAGAAATTCTCGTAACGGGGTCCAAAATCCCATTCCATTGGGTTACACCTGCGGATACTTTGTAGATTTTTATGCATCTTAAGCACTAAGCTATCCTCAACACCCTCCCGAACTTGCATCTGGCTTCGCCGCTCTCGAAAATCGTCACTTCCGTTGCGCTGCCGCGACTTGTCTGATTGCTTCAAGGAGCGGGTTAGCCATAGTTGGGGGTTTTTTTATTTTACCAGCTGGGAGGGGTCAGTTAGAGGACCGTCTGTGCTATAATACCATGTTTGAGATGTCGCGCCTGGGAACATCTAACTGAGCCATCTTTACAGCTTTTCATGTTGGGGCTCACTGCGGGATGTATTAGCAGGTCAATATGGGGTAAGAGGGGAGGGGGGGGGGGTTGACGTCCATTGCTTCGTTCATGAGGATTCTGGAATAACGTCTAGGCTTTTTGGTGGTGTCGATTTTAGTTCTGTAGTTCACATGGTGGTCGATGGGAGTTGTTGTTCTCCAAAATTAGTTCCAAGTGTGTGCACACACTTTGTGGGTGGGGTGGGCGAGAGGGCTACCGAATACTGTACCTCTTTCCGAAAACCAGAATTGTGCAGGGCCCTATGGTGCAGCCATGAGCCGTTGCTGATATTTTCTGGGTAAATCTGCATATTTCAGACTTTCCTGAATTGAGGTGCAGACAGTGGCTGCCTCCCCATACGAGTTTTTTTTAGTTGCTCTTCAGTCATGGCCCATGACCTATATTTAGCTTCTGCGAGATTGACCTGGGGGGGGGGGGTGACTGGTGGTTTGGTGATATCGAGATCTGGCTCGATGATAAAGCATTTAAGGATCGTTCTTATCCTGATCATTAGGTAGCACTCGAGGGACACTAAAATCGGAACAGAAACAAACTTCCGTGCAAAGTCATGGCTAATATCCAGTATAGCTAACCGAATCTTATACCTCAGAGCAATACTAACCGTGGCTTGAACATATAGTCCACCCTGGTAACCCCTTCACACACTCTCTCCCCTCTCATTAGACATAACTCCGGGTAGAACGGGGTGTCCATACCCCCGGATTTTGCCAAGGTGCAGCGGATCTGATCACCCTGCAGCCAGCAATAATACATCTTCAGACCGGAGAGGAGTCTGGAGGAAAGGAGTGTAAAAGACTTTATGGTCCAAAGTGGACAATCCCCCCTATCATAGATGGTAAGGGATATGGTTACTTTCCGGTTGCATCGTGTTTAAATAGAGACGTTTAATGGTTAGAGCTATATAGAGCTGCGACTACAGGTGTAATACCAAGAAGCCATCCATCATATAGAAGTAACTGAACTGTTCACGATACCTGCAAAACTTCATCCGTAATCTTTAGGGCCTGTTTGGCGGGAACGGTAGGCGGGTCGACCGTTCCGTTCGTTGATGATTTTTGCTGGGGAAATGGTTGTCTTGGCATCTTCAGAACGGAAGGAAACGGTCATTTGTATGGGGGAACGGAGCGGTTCCGTTCCCGCCAAACTGGCCCTTAGTATTTGGAGACTATACAACTCGCGGCAGTCGGCAGTCAGTTTCTGGCTCCGGGATCCCCCATGGCGGAATATCTTCTGACTAAATCTTGTCAACTGCTAGTAGCACGGCGGATCTCTGGTTCATTGTCTGAGACGGTTGGAAAAAAAGAAAAAAAAACTTGACGCTTCACAAACGGGATCCTGGCTCACGATTCTAATAATCCGGAGAACACGGAGAACCCCGAAACATAAACATTCAGGGAAGGTATGATAAAAGCCTAACTCAGCAGTTATTGCACAGACCAATATTACACGTAAATGCACCAGTAGCATGCAGTAGACTAGCCCCAGCACCTTGCAACTTTGTGTTAAGTGAGGCCTTCTACACACACAGTTTGTGAACCTCCTGGCTCCTATAGTATTCAGTGAACAAGGCTCTCCACGCTGTGGTAGGGAATTGTCCTTAAGAAAGGAAGGAAGGAAGGAAGGGCCATCTGTACCAAAGAGGTCAGCCGTAGCGGCGTCAGTCGGTGGATACGAACAGAAATGAGGAATCCTTCAAGTATGATAGTTTGGCCCGTCTGAAGTTCGGCAGGATTGTCGGCAACGGGCAAATAATAATGCCGCGTGTTGCCCAGCCTGCCGGCAAGCTATTCTGCTGCTCTCTATCGATCAAGAGCTTGTTGCCTCCTCCTCCTCCTCCTGGTTACGAAATCAATCACAAGTAAGACGCAATGATTCTGTCTATCGCTCAGTATCATAACCAATTCCACACAGTGAACAAATGGATAACTAGCGAAACCGGAAAACCATCGCACCATGTTCAATACGGCGCGCTCTCTAGTTCAATTTATCCCTTCAGGACCCTCTTTCCCCCGGAGGCTCGGTAGACCCTCCCCAAGGCTGAAACCACAACTTCCTTGGCAACCAGCATAAGTACCTGGCACAAACTAAACATTTCGTGTTCGGCCACAGAACGATGAAAATTTCGCATCCCGTCCGCTCTGCGGTAAACAAGCATCGTATCGACCGGTTAGTACTACAGTGGGTGACCATGTGGGAATCCCGGTTGCTGAACTCTTTTGCAGTATTTCTTTTTTTTCTTCTTTTTTTTTTCCCTCTTCCCAAGCTTTCTTCTCCCCATACGGGGACCGCCTTTGGTCCTTCTTTTCTCTAACGTCAATAATAAAAACGAGATGGTAGGATTTGCAGTGGTTGTGGTGGCTGCATTGAAAGCAATCTCAGGCTCCCCTCCCCCCCCCCCTTTTTTTTTAGCCCCATGGAAAACGACTTCTGTCTCCGACTTGACTTTGGTTGTGGATGGGTTAGAAGTAAAAGAAGGTGTTTCGGCGGGGGCTATTGCCTGTGGCTAGCATTATCTCCAAGGATCAAGCTAGTTAGAAGAGTCGAGGAACATCATGGGGATTCTCGCACCGAGGTTTTCAGAAAGTATGTACCGGTATTGGACCACTGACCGCGATCAAGCGGGTTATGCTTCGGCTATACCTTTCTCACCACGCCGATAGCTTACGGCGCAAGTATTTTTGTGGGGACTGGAAACAATACCACACTAGTGGGGGAATTGGAAAAACAAACTCTACACACCCTACTGGTCAGGCAAACACGCATCTGGCGGTTGTGAATTCCGCAGCTCTCGAGTACCAAAGATAACAACATCCAAGGCACAGCACCTCTAAAAAGCAGCTAAGGCGTTCCGTAACCCGCAGAAGCGGTCTTCCATATTGTTGGCCATTTCCTCTTTTCCCACGGGGTTAATTTATGTAACTGTTTCACGGTTCCTAAGTCGCGAGGATAAAGTTTACATTATTTTTTTGTTTCATTTTTTTTTTCATTGCAAGTCCCTATTCAGTTCGCATCGCAAAGGAAAAAAAACAGTAACAAAGACCCAGAGACATGCTTCCAATAACTCAGCTATATTCCCTCGACCGAGAATTCAAACCCATCTCGGTCATTTGAATCATAACTCCATTCCCAGCAATACGTTCCCAGTTATTTTCCTCTCCACAATTCCCAATTGCTTCCGACTCGAGACCCAAAGATTGTTGTTGTTGCTGTTGCTGTTGTTGTCGTTGAAGATGAGGTGTCGTCTTAATTTCGAAGGTACGGAGGAGGGGTTTTTTTTTTAGGAAGTTATTTCCAGTTATAGGTCGGCAAGGGTGAGTTTATTTGCTATTGGGGGAGTTAGAACATCGTTTTCTATAGTAGCAGGGCGAGAATCAGGGCGAGAATGTCGATTGATAGTACGAACCTGCGAGCTCTAGTCTTTCTTCTCTTTCGCTTAAGACGCCTAACACGCTTCTTTCTCCATTTAGCTATAAGAATTGCACGTTAGTGATTGTTCGCATAATGCTGTTCGAAGGAGCGAGGAGAAATAGCGAAATCTGTACCTCTCATCGTGGCAGATGTTAACTAAGAGCTTGTTAGTATCCGATTTAAACCCGGGGTGGGATTTGTGGGAGACTCACGTTATCTCGACGATGATGTTTGGTGAGTGGAGGTGGAGGTGAAAGTGGAAGGACCGATAAGGAGTTTAGGGAGTGTGGAGGTCTGTGTGGGTGTGCCAAGACTAGCTTTGGAAAGTGCCGTCCCACTGCGGTGAGGGCTGACCCTGGGGTCGCTGCCCCTCACTGCTTCAGATACTGTAATCAGCAGTAATCTACGGCAGCTTCGGATGTAAGAATTGTTAAAGCAACTGCGGTGCTCGGTCGGGTAACTTGGCGGTGACCTTGTGTCACATGAATGGTGTCGGGACTAGGATATCGGTAACCATGAAATCATAATTTGGGTGAAGTTGAGTTTGTCGCCGCAACCCTAACGTGGTGGACTCCAGTGTTTAGATCTCCTGCGCAACCTTCAAAGCATCACTACTGAGGAGAAAGGAAACCCTACAATGGCGCTGGTGAGAGCATCCTTTGCTTTGTCCGTTTTGTCCTATAGATATTAATAATCTCCGGAAATAGAGATCCGCCCTTCAAAAGCAATATATGACCTTACTCTCCCACTGGCCGGCAGACCCCCTCCGCCCCAACCTGTCATTCCCCGACACCCTGCGTAGGCGCGTCGAACAGGAGTTAGGCACCCCACACCCACCAGAGTCGAGTCCTCAAACACCAACGAACACCGATGCCAAAGAAGTTGGTGTGGGGTCAAAGTTCGATGAGGGGTACGAAAAAAGGCAATTGAATGCCCTTTCAAGCCTTCTCGAAGACCGATACAAGAAGATGGTATACTCCCACCCTCGTTGAAGCCTCCATGAATCTATATAGGAGTGCTGATAGCGATGGCTGTGGCACCGTAGTACCCAATTACAGATCGTATCTTGATGCCAAAGAGTCAGCCGGATTATTATAAGAAACTTTTGGACGAACTTGATGTTGCTCCGAAAAGGTCTTGGTTGGAGGGACAGCTCAATTCCTGGAAGGGCTGGATCCGGTTGAGGTAGACTGATAATAATTGGACTACCGTAAATAATGTATTTGTAATGTATTGTGGTTTGCCTACAGTATCGCCTACAGTATCATAAGAGCCCTCTCAGGCCGCTAGTGACCCTTACCTCAGGATGGGCCGAAACTAGCCCCTGGAAAACGGTTCTCGCACCAACGACCTTTCATGCAGGTTCCGGCTTCTGCCCCTTTCCCTGAACCACACCTTTTCGTTTTTAGTCAACCTGGTGTCTAGAGAATCCTCTTTGTACGGCATTCCAACAGAGCTGAATAGAACTCGCCGAGTGATCATATGTGATGCCTGCGGGTGCAACCCGGGATGTCCGTCGAAGCTTTGATGGCTATCATACACGGAAACTAGAAGCCGGATCTCCAATCACTTCACGCTTAAGTACTTGTCAATACAAGCAGCAAGATGAAAAATAATTCATTACACAACAAACCCATTCCGGTCGTAGTCTACGTTTGGAGAGGCCTCACCTTTCCACACAATGGGCCTAAGCAACTATACCGGCCAAAACACCCCAAAGTCGACAGAGATTTGGTTTCAGGAAATCCCGATTTGCATCCCCACCTCTCTCTTACTCAATTGACCAAAGTGTATCCATAGATAGCAAAAGAACTAGCAATTCCGAAATTCATATTTCCACAACAAACCCCTTTGCTCTCTACGCAGGACTAACCAGCCAGAGTGACAGATTCTAAAACTGGAGACAAGTGCCGAGGGTTTGTGTAGGCCCCCATAGAAAAATAAATAATTCCTACTCCAAAAGTCACCAATTTCACGCCGCCACTGTTCACACGATGTTGCACCATATGCTTCAGGATTTTAATGTCGCGAATTCAATACCCGGAATCGTCATTTCACAAAGAATTTGTTTACTTGCGCAGCAAGTGGTGGAGTTCTGATGCTGTGAAAAGCTGTACTTTTAGTGTAAAAGTGGCCATCGGCGATGACATTTGTCACCTTACTGTACGGTGGAGGATGGGGCTCGGTGGCGCCGTGCCAAATTTCGCGGGTAAAGAATGTTATCAGTTACAATTGCAAGGTGGTTACAACACTTAATGGATAAGATACCGTAATAACGACAATTCTAATCGACAGAGACAATTCTAATTGACAGAAGGCAAACGACAAATATACAATGAAAGACAATCATAGAAGCTTTTGCGACTTAGAGCTCCACCATGTCGTTCTGAAAGGGGTGACTAGCAAATATCGCATGCCTCATAGTATGTCAAAGAAAGCCAGAATACACAGATACGGCAAAGCAGTAAAAATTTCACTGAGCTTTCCATCTATGCCCACCACCCTTCTGCCACAGCCACAAGGCATCCGTAGAATATGCCTTAACACTCATATGCCCACCAGTGGCCGCAGCTGCTTCCTCGAGACCCTCTATAACTCTTCCTTCAGCCATACACTTCCATAACCCCTGCACAATCTCCTCAATGCCAAAGCCACCCTGCTCGGTACCTCTTCCAAGCCTATACAGTATCCTCCCCAATGTCTGTATAGCCATACACCTCTGCGTAGGGAACGTGGACCTAGCAAGATGGGCTAGTTCTGGGACAGTATACCCGGCGGCGTTAGGCGCGGCTGCATGATGGTGGAGTCCCAGGTGGCCCGGGAGCTCACGGGAAACACGGGGCGGAAGAAGGTTCCCCTTGAAATCGAAACGTAGGGCTGATGCAGGGAGGTCGGTTTGGGAGGGGTGGTAGGATGACCTGTCTTCCTCAGACGAGACGGGTGCCATCCAGGCGAGTCTTGAGGGATCGGCAGGAAGGCTGGGGAAATATGTTGTATGGAGCTTTTCGAGGAATTCAGGGGAGTCAGGGTCGAGATTGTCAGCTTGAACTGTTGCAGTTGGTTTGGGAAAGTGCATGTTAACTGCAGGAAGGAGATTGTTGTTCTCGTCCACTGCTGGTAGGGCGTCGCTTTCGAAAGTGACCTTCTTTGTGAGCTTTGGACGGCCACTTGGTCTTTGTTGTTGATCTTCTGAAGTTGGTTTGAAGCCCGGCCCAGATTTCGACATGTTCCCGTCGACTTTCGAGTCTTTAAAGGAGCCATGAACTTCCTCGTCGCCCATCTGAGCCTTTTTTAGAAACCGCTCAATGAGGCCAGGAGGCAGTTTATCCATCAATTCTTTTTGCTCCCTCTCAATATCATCTAGTGACATGCTCGCAATGCGTTGCTCGTTCTGATCACTTATCATTTGCCTCTCTGTTCTCTCCGGGGTAAAAGTGTCCTTCATCTGCTTTTTCGGAAGAGTCCCCTGTATTCTTTGTTTGAATTTTGATGGACCACGAACCCGATTCCTATGCTCGGGAAATCCAGTGCCTTGAGATGCATTTGGAGGAAGAACCGGAACTGTAGGTGTGCTATCAGGTGTATTTTCGACAATGTCTCCGATGAGACTTGATCGAGGCTGGGGTGCGAGGGTCTGGTCGTCCTGAGAATCATTGTCCAAGGGTAAAACGAAACGCTCACCTGGGATCTCCATTTTGCTGTGGTTGTTACCCAAGTTGAATCAAGTGGTGCTGAATTCGGAAGCTTCCCGGGGCTGTTAACGTAGGATAAGCTCATTATATTCCCATGTTACATCAAGAACAGCAAGCTTGGAGATCTCCGAGATAGGGATGCCAAGATTGGAGAAAAGAAGAAAAAAAAAAGGTATGATGAATGCCAAGATTTTTCCAAAATTGAGCCTCACATATTTCTCCCTAAACCGAGTGACTGTTCGTGAACATCTTTGTATGGCTGAGGTGCGGTCGTAATGCCACTTTTTCCGGGCCCCCCCATTTTCCCTCTCTCTTACTTCAGTCTCCCTCCCAGCCCTCCATTTTCCCTCTCTTTTACCTTAATCTCCCTCCCATCCCTCCACCATCTTCACTTCCTCATTTACTTCCTCAATTCCCCCTCCTCTACCTACCCAACTCGCCAGCCATCTCAGTTTGGAGAAATTTGAACATCAAAAATAATCCAAAAAGTACTACTATAATACCCGAAGATAAGGAATGGCAATTCATTTCCCAATCCATTATCGGCCGACAATCCCACACACCGCTGCCAACTCGGTCAATGAAACGGATTCAGATATGGAATATGTTAGAGCAGTAGCTCTTGCATCCTCAGAATCTATCAGAATCACCAGAGAAATCCATGGCCAGGATATTCAAGGCTCAGTCACCCAAAGCCCTAGTCCTCCTAACGGGCTTGACATTTCTTGCCCAATTGGTGGGCTTCTGTTGGTACGCAGAGAGTATGTCAAAGGTAATTCCTCTATTGCTATCTTCCTGGGCTATCCTATTAAATCTACTAGGATTCGAGGTATATCTGAGTAAGGACATTCTCATTGGAAGGGACCCCAACAGATGTACTGTCTTTCTTGAGGACCTTACTATATCAAGACAGCATGTCCGGATATATTCTGTCATATTTGACGAGAAATCAGTACCGCTGGTTTACTGCGAAGATATCAGTCGGAGTGGCAGCCTTCTAAATGGCAAGTTTATCGGCACGCACACCAGTGTCCTGCTCTCGCATGGAGATGTAATCAGGATCGACAAACATAACTCCTTCTGTTTTATTCAACCTGATGCTCTCAACTCCATAGGACCTATATTCGACCCCATCTTTGAGCGGGAGAGAACTAGGTTAACGCCTGACTATATGATCACGGATCGTGTTCTCGGAAAGGGTGCTTACGGCCGGGTCCATCTTGCATGGGACCTTGTGAACCACAGGCAGGTTGCCTGTAAGGTTGTGGGATATGGCCTAAACCCGTTTCAAGGTAATCCACACAAGGCGAGGGATTTGCATCTGAGAGAATTCGAGATAATGGCATCCTTGAATCACGTAAATATACACCCCATCTTATATTCATCCACTTATACTAATACCAATGCCTCCTTGTCGTTCCAGCCAAACATCTTGGCCCTTCATAGGGTTATCCACACTGAGTACAACATCTACATGTTTTCAGATCTAATCACCGGAGGTGATCTATTCTCACGCCTCGACTCGGGTCCCATGACTGAGATAGAGATTTTACCCATTGTTTACCAACTGCTGAAGGCTCTCGAATATATGCACAATCATAATGTGGTTCATCGTGACCTCAAGGTTGCTTCCCCCTTAGCACTTGCGGACAAGAGGGCACATTTCACTAACTTCAATTCCGCAGCCTGATAATATCCTCTGCACTCGTCACGCCGATGGGTCTCGAATTGTACTCGGTGACTTCGGTTCCGCAAGATTCTTCACACCAATGACCACAATGCGGAGCCAATGTGGGACTTTGGAATACTTGGCCCCGTCCGTTCCTCTATTCCATATACACCCCGTTTACTAATGAGATCTTAGGGAACTCATCACCCCACATTTAGTTCCCTCGACTACGGGACATGCAAACGCGGTTGACTACTGGGCCCTAGGAGCTATTGTATACACACTCCTAACCAATACCACGCCTATCATAGGACCATTTGCTAGGATTCCTACCAGACTTCAAGACTACGAGCTGACTCGCCTGGAGGATAATAAAGAAGAATGGGTCAACATATCTCCTGAAGCAAAAAGTTTTGTTCGCCGGCTTATGACCACTGATCCCAGGAAGCGCATGGGTGCCGATGAGGCCCAATGTCACGTTTGGATCGCTAGACACATGGGGGACCTGGAAGATCTTTACGGAAGAGCCATTCAAAGATGGGAGCCGCTGGACAGGACTGATTTCAGAATCGAAGGGATAATAATTGGCGAGCGAGCCGATCCATTCTATAATCGCCCAGCCAGCTTCCAGAGCTCCCTTAGTCAGGTTCCGGATTTGGTATTTGAGAGTTCCCTCTCGTCCGATAACTTTTCCCCAGAACCTAGAGAACCCAGACAAACTTAAAATTTGTAAGGGATAACTTGTGAAGGAAGGTTCGAGAAACCCCAATTTTAAACATTTTCATTCGGAGGCAATGAAAGCTGATTAAAACTTAGATGGAACCTCTCTTCTACCACCCTTCTGTCACCCGCTGACCATCCATTGCTTTTAAAACTCTCGCCAAGACTTGCTTCAACGATACCTTTTGCGTTGTTATTTCAGGGGTTTCTCATGTCTATCTCCTTCTACTTTTTTTCTAGTTGCGACATACTCCCAAATTCTAATGAGCGATTGCCCTTATACCGACCATTATACATGTTTCTTTTGTTATACACACTTTCTTTGGCCTATGCATACAGTTGCAACTATTTGCAGTCCACCAAAGGCTGCTTTCGGAATTTTTCCCCCTCCATTGAATCCAGCCTAGCCTTATCATGTCTTTTCCATAGTCTGTTTTCTCATTTTCCCATGAATCCCCACAAGAGAAAACTGCGCCTGAAAGGGCTGTTTATGGTAGAATTTAATCAAAGTCAGAAAGCCCCTCCAATCACGAGACGTACAGTACTGCTATAAGTGCAAAAAATGATGACTTATTGGTTTCCCAGATTGTTCAAAGCCCTCGCCTACCACCACCACAGATATATTGTAGCTTACCAGTGGGGTGTTACTCTTCCTGTTATACTCCTATACTCCCACTTCGGCAAACACGCAGATATCGACTCATTGCCTAGCCTCAAGCCCAGCAATCCAGTGAGCCTGGGGACATATCGGACAAGAACCTGCCGCATTTGAATCATACTTGCCAGGTTCTCCACTGCACAAGTGCCGGCAGTACTAGGGAGAGTGAAGCTTAGCAATTGTTGTGTTTTGTATATAAGTTATCATAAGAGCACGAAGACATCACCATAATTATCTTGGCAGGAACAAACTCAAACCCACTATCCTAGGAGCAGCGAACGGAGCGAAAAAACTTAGCATCGATAACACCTCAACACTTTGGCTCCACCGGTGTCAGCAAGCAACAACCAGAGCAACAAAAATGTTTTGACGGCAGGTCTACTCTCTCTCTGGTAGATAGAAGTCCTTAATTCAGCTCTAGTTACTCTCCTCGGCGTGCATTGTCCATCGTTTTAAGCATTCACTATCACACAATAGTTTGTGAACAAGCCGCAGGATATACAAACAAGAGCGCTACCAATGCATATCTTGCAGATCGTTATGAAAGCTAGCTCCTTGGCTTACTATTGTGAGATCCACTGAGAAACCACTCGATAACATGTTACTAACACGTTATCGGCAGGAACGTGAGAATACTCCCAATGGAGTCAATGCCTACAGAAAATTTTCCATGGTTGCAACAACCTCAGAATCCTGGTGGTCCAGCGGGGAGAGTCGGGGAGACCTAGCCGTATAGCGCAAGACTACGTCTTATTGTCCCTCTAGTCCTGATAATCCAAGACCTCTGATAGGAGTAGTATCGGCCAGGTTGTGCTTGAGCATAGCGGACCACCGGCTCCCACGGAGGACTATATGGGGAATTGCGGGGTGGTAAGGAGGGATAGAGAGTTAGAAGTGATGAGTGGTAGGTTGTTGAAATATAGGTTACCAGGACAGCGACACATGTGTGTGAAGGGGGGGTGTTGGATTTTTCTCAATTTCTTCCCCTCCCTTTCTCCCTTGCTTCCTATGGGATCTTTTCGACAGGGGGCAACTCGGATAGTGTGCCAACTCGGGTTCAATTAAGGGCATTGGCTTTTCCCTCCCCGTGGATCACAAAGTCTCTGATAGACATTCCGTCCAAGGATACCAACGAGAGAGAGAAACACGAAGCAAACGAAATTCGGTTGAGATTTCCGGGCTCGCAGAGAAATCAGGTGCTATTTATATAAGAAAAAGCAATGCCTTCAGAGAGGCCTATATCACAGCACGCAATAGGGGCCACTAACACAAATACTAATACAGACTTTTGCCACCTTGCTACCATGATAAATCTCTCATTTGTGGGCGTCCCAGGGGGCAAAATGCCGTACAGTACCCGTATTGCGCCAGTGAGAGTGTTCTACAGCAGGTGGTTCGGGCCATACTCCACAATCTCAACAACAGCCGGCCAAGAGGCGAATATCACGGGATGGGGGTATCTGCTTATTTGCTTCATGGTAGGGTGGAGAAGGGGGTCTATATCTGTACTTTATCGCTTTTCCTCCACAGTATTTCCTTCCTCTAAATATCCACAACACCGCATCGGCCAATAGCAGCATCACGGGGAGTGGGGGAGTTCCCCCCTCACTTGATCCCGAATTCCACAGCCTTAAAGCGCACAAACTAGCGCCAAGGACAGCGGGCCACCAGTCGTGGAAGATAGAGAGAATGCCGCATATCACAAGCCACAAAAGTAGTCTAAATCTTTGTAACCCCAGGAATGAGGGGGGTGTTGGTGATTGCGATTGCAGGACTTGCCGCGTCTTATGGAGTCTTGTCAAATTCTCACTCCAGCAATTTTCATCTTCTGTGCTCCGATGTCTGTCAAAACTAGGGGAGGTGGAAAAGCCCGAGGGTTATCCCCAATACCGGGCCCGGTTGTTCTTCACCCAGTCATGTGTCAAGAGGAGGAAGCGGAATTTGTTAGGGTCTTTAAATAGCACGGTTATCTACAGCAAACCAAAACTACTAAGGGGGTCCCTGGTTGCTTAGGAGCATGATCCCGAACAAGTCGAGTGATACATGGTGATGACCCCGTACTATGATACGGTACTTGCACCAATGAATGCCAAGACTCCAGCTGCCAGGGGCGCATTCCTCTTGGCAACAAAACGTCATGACACAAGGATCCGAGGAGTGCCCCTTCTTCGCTACCGCACTAGCACAGTCTTCAACTTCTACACGGCCGGGTTAACCCCCAGCCAGGACTTCCGATCGCACGAGCATCAAACAAACCGCATATCCACGATGGCAGTCTCCGCTACACTATCCTTCCTCATGGAGCAATTCGACAAACGAGTCGCGGACAAACCTACGCGAGAGAAGTTCTACCATGACGTGATGGAGTTCTCATATCACCAGCCATTTACCGCGGTAGAGACCGTCCATAGCTTGTTCCAAGGCCAACCTGCTGACCGTGTGATGGCATAGGCTTTCGTGTTTTCGCAGTTCATGTTCGCTCTACTGCCTCTGCTAGGATTTCTAGGATTCTCACTCGGGGTGGCAATCATCACATTGGGAATTTGCGGCTTCTGGATCGGTGTCGGGCGTACGCTGCTCCCGGAGTTTATACGCGGATACGGATAGCTAATGAGCACCAACAGTTTGTGTCCTATTTTCAACACTAGCTTTCACCGCAACCATCGCGACCGTGGTCTGGCTGTGCGCATGCGCGAGCTTCCTATGTGCACGGTGGTTTATGCAACTGATTTCCGGGGCATCGCCGGGGGCAAGGCAACGTGCAATCAAGGGCTCGAACAAAAAGAAGGAGGAGAGGATCCTCTGGGAAAAACTGGCCGCAGTCAAAAGGCCGGAGCGAAATCCCCAAGAGAACACCCCACCGTACAGAGAAACGACCGCGATCAAGTCTCCTGATACCGCGGACGAATCGGGCTCGGACAGCGGTGGTGGGAAAGGCAATGGTCAAAATGTGCTCACCCCGCCTGGAGGCGCGGCGCAATCTCCGCTACTGCAAGCTATGGGCGAAAGTGAGAAGCTGAGAAGGGACATTGAGCGGAGTTTGAGATAGCCTAGTGCACTGGCAAAAACCGGGGGCCGGGATTTGGAAGGCGTTGAGGCTGTTTTTCATTACTTCGCTAATATCTTTCTGTGGGGTGGACGATTGTCGGGGATACTTTTGCTGTACTGTATTTGAAAACGGTACTTTTTTAAAAAAAGAAAATTAAAAAAAATCGGAACAGAGTGCCCCAAATCCCCCCATGCGCTATCCTTCGGTAATCGTGATGTTCAGGGCTCACGACCCCTCAGACACGCCCCCAAAGTCCCCTCGACAAAAAGGTATCATAGGCGATAGAAGGAAGCCGAGTGTGATATGATCATTATTATATCATAACATGAAACACCCCCTCCCTCCCGCCCTGCCTTGACGAGGGAAAGGCCAGCCCCCTCCGAGACTCTGCGATGGACGGATAGATTCATTCAGCCCAACAACAAAACATCCCATACATTATAAATAGTAGCGTACC
Source organism: Tuber aestivum (assembly GCA_900010015.1). Lineage (NCBI taxonomy): Eukaryota > Fungi > Ascomycota > Pezizomycetes > Pezizales > Tuberaceae > Tuber > Tuber aestivum. The sequence continues at coordinate 251,577 of LN891022.1, read as the reverse complement.
GCCCCCGCGCCCCCTCCCAACTTTATGGCCTGCACTCGTCAATCCATCCACCCATCCATCCTCAACCCAAAGTACCAGTATGACAGATCTCGAAGGCAGTTTGTTGTTACCGTAACTCGACAACCAGTGTATACATCACACAACCGCACACCCTTGGCTTTTTTTTTTTTTCCTTCCCCATTCCATTCCAACCGATTGTAGCAGGAAGGAAGGAAGGAAGGAAGGAAGGAAGGAAACGTCCCCCTCCCACCACATAATAGTCGGGACAAAACAAAAGGACAAATACCATAACACAGCCATGAAAAATTTCTTGTTTTGTTTTTCAATGGTATCATACCTAAAGAAACATCCGAAGATCTCCCGAAATCTAAATATGGTACGGTACTTTGTGGTAAATACGTATGATATGATTCAGTTCTGTCGGGTGAGGTAGATAAGGCAGGGTAGGGTAGGGTAGGGTAGGTAGAGAGGTGAGGGGCCTCACAAATAAATAAGGGGTAGGTACGATAGTCACCAGTTATGATATGACGGAGAGTTATTATTAAATAAGGTATCATAAGCATGGACCAGGACGGGATCATGATACATCACTCGGTGGTTGGCGTTATGTGCTTGGATTGCCTGGTCTGTCTGCCTGTCTGCTAGTACACTACCCTACCTGTTCAAGCTACTCATCTATTTTGCTAGTCGTGGAGCTGTACCGTTAGGTTTTTATGCTCACGAACAAGCGTTTCCGCTCCTGGGCGCAACTTTGTGATCGGTGTTATGGATGGGTAATGTATCGTATCGTATCGTACCGTATCATCATATCATGGGGAAAAAAGAATCTGCAGACCTTCTTTCCATAAACATTTATTTATTTCATCTATTTCATCGACCGAGTACTGTAACGGCCGGTTCGTTCCCACACCCCTAACGCCAAGTTCCGTCACCATTCTCACAACCACACGAACGAAATACCGGATAAGTTAAGCGAATGGGGGGGGGAGGGGAGGAGAGTATTAACGCATAAAACTCGAGTGTTGTAAAAAAAAAATCAAAAAAAATCCCGGGGGTAAATGTTTGAAACGACTCCGCCACGAGGAAGAAGAAACTTCCCAAGATGATTGATTTGATTGATTGATTGATTGATTGTGCGCGAGTGTGATAAGATATACATCTAAAAAGAAAAAAGGAAAAAAAGGGAAAAAGGGAGAAAAGGCTTCATCATGGTCGTTCACTTTTCAGAGGTTTCAAGAACATTTGTAGGGTAAGGGAAGCTGATGTGGAAGTTTCATGATAACCGCTGGTAGAGGGGGGGGAGAAGGAGAGAGAGAAGTGCCGCCGAGCGGTCAATTCCACCTAGTCTACCTACCTACCTACCTACCTGCAAGGGGCAAGAAGAAGAGCGATAGTACTGCTACGCTATACTACACTACACTACAACTTGCGCCACTGTCACACGATGGAAGGAGCATCAGAATGGCAGGAAGCACAAGCCCCCACCCAAGGTACAATAATAAGTACAGTAAGTAAGTAAGTAAGTAAGTAAGTAAGTAAGCAAGTAAGTAAGTGACCCCACATTACACACATGCACAGTCCGAACGATGAACCAATTTGTTTGTCCGTCCAATCAAGTATTCCATTCAATCCGGATTGGGAGGAAGGATCAAAAAGAGGAAGAAAGAAAAAGGGATCAATCATTATTATTATTATTATTACTTGTATAAGGCATGAGACAGCACAGCACATTACTTGGTCAAGGTGCAGATGTGGTGGGGGCTGTACGCAGTACTCGTACAGTGCACTCCGCCATATGTCTCTCTTTCTCCAGGGAAAAGGACAAGAGAGTCGCTGATGATGATGATAATGATGGAAACGGGAATGTGTCACCCCACAAAAGCCAGACAGATGGAATGTATAAACCACCTGAACAGGCGCGGAGTCACGGATTCGGACAACGGGCGCTTATAACATAACTCTGGCTGTTTCTTTCCTTCTTTCTTGTCGTCGCATGGATAGGGAGGGAGAGGGAGGGAAGTGCCCTGCAGGGTACGGTACTTGTACTTGTACAACGGGTACAGTACAAGTGCTGTGCGGCAATACCGGTTAGTTAGCGCCTGCCTGCCTACTTGCCTCCCATACCTGCCAAACTCTTTTTTCCTTTTCTTTCGGGGAAAATAAAACGTCTTCTTTCCAGAAGCATGATGATCAGCCTCTTTCCTCTTCCCTTTTCCCCCGAGCGAAAACGGATGGGTCCCTGTCTGTAAGCTTAACTTAACTCTAACCTGCATGTGCCTGGAAGATTCCATTTTCCCTGGCCCCACGAGTGATTAAGGCACCGTACGTGAGTCGGTCATGATGGTCCAGGAAGCACACAGGAGAAGAATGAGGCAACGGCAGCAACATGTGCGCTCGCAATCACCTTCTCTCTTCCTTCTTCCTCCAAAACGGGCAGTTGGCCTGCTGTTTCAAAAATCTTCTCCTCCGGGAGAAGCACAATACCTGTACTCGAGTACCGGGACGAATCCACCAACCAGATGGATGGAAAAATAAAGGGGTGGTGGGTGGGGTGGGGGTAGGGGATCAATCATCGTAGAGAATACACCGATAAGAATACCGTACGGCACGAATAATAACAAAGTAATATCCGGACCGCATGCTGTACCGTACGTACCGGTATACATGAGCAAAAAAGAAAAAAGGTAGGTCGCACGGACTGGATTAGACTATTGTGAACCGAAGGACCCTGATTCCCAAGCCTCCCCCCCCTTTCTTTTTTCTTCTTCCCTTTTCTCTTTAGCTTACCCCGCTTAACTTATGATAAGGTCGAGTTAAAGGAACCTGCCGTATCATACCGTACCGACCGAGGGGGGCGCAGCAGGATTGGGGAAGAAAGAAAGGGTAAAAAATCGCCATGGACCTCGAATGAAAAGCCTTTACAAGATAGACAGACACTCGAGTGCCTATAACCTGTGAGAAGAAAAGAAAAGAGAAACTGACCGCTCTCGTCCGTGCTTCTTCTTTCTTTCTCCCCTGTGATAACGCATACACTAGTGCAACAATGACCCTGAACGGAAGGGGGGGAAAGGAAAAATTATATCATACCGGTATCTTCCACACCGGTAAGTATGATAAGTAACAGAGGGGAGAGAGAGGGGAGAGAGAAGGAAGGAAAGAGGAAGAAAGGAGAAAAAGAAAAAAAAGGTCCCACCCCTTTTTCTCCCTTCTCAGCAACCAAACCAAACTGCCGGTACCACACAGCACGGTACCGGTACTCTACCGTACTCGTAAAGAAGAAAGAGAACATCTCAAGTTGCATGATAAAGAGATGAAGCTAAAAGATATAAAAAAAAACGTACAGTACAGTACAGCAGTGCAGTCGTGATAATGGAATAAAGAAATGGAACCAACGGAGGATCTAGAGGACAGTTGGTCAAGGATACAGTGAAATGGAAACGTCGTGTAGTATCGTGATGCCATCGGTTGGTTCGTTCGTTCGTCCGTGTCCGTCCGTCACCGTCACCGTCACACAGGTATCACGATAGCTAGAAAGTATCATGGGAAGATTAATGACAGAGACAGCTGCCAACAACGAGAGTGGTGGGTTAGGTATGATAGGGAAAAGAATGGTGTAATGTAATACCGCAACTACCGATATGCACAAAGGAGGAGAAATCAACCGCTAGATTTCAACTCCACCTACCTACTCGAGTACCGTGGAGTACTATACCGTACTCAATAATAACAATAATATAGTATTCTTAAAACAAAAGAAAGGTATTATACGGCCCGTTTTTCTTCCCCCCTTCTCTACGAGTATGCCGTACCGATAACCATGTGATGTAACCAAATCAACTCGCCGGTGGACCATCGTACTGATAGATAGACACCGATATTGTAACAAGTTATACTATGTTTCCCCACTAATACCGAAAAACTATCACGAGACACGTGAGAGGTGGAAGAATAAAGAATAAAAAATAAAGAATGGAAAAAATGGAAAAGGAGGTTAAATAAAGGTAGGCCAAGTTATGATAACACATGAACATCAAGGAATTTTTTTTTTTGAAAAAAAAAAGCACTCTGGGGAGAAGGTTGAACTATGAACGGTCATCCATGGATGGATGCGTGCATGCGTGGATGGGCCGCGACATCTACTCGTACAGTACACTGCGATAATGGGTATACAGGGTGGAAGGGTGGCGAGGTAGGTTGAGGTGAGGTAAAGCGAGTTAAGCAGAGTGGAAGAATAAAATAAAAAAAGCGTACACGGAAGGAAAACCGAAAGAAGGAGAGAAGAAAGTTTAAGCAAAAAAGATGTCGACAGGAAAGTTTGTTTGTGCGATGATATCTTCCTGGTATATAGAGCAAAAAAAAAAAATGAGAACAAGATATACATCTTTTCCCTCCGCTCCTCCCCTCCTATCCCACTTTCTTTACCATCTCCTCCAGAGACTACTATATCTTTTCCTCCGCCCTTCCAATACAAATATGTAAATAAAAAATAAAAAAAGAAAGCCTAATTTCCCACCGTTTTCCCCTCACCCGCACCAACCGATAAATAACAAAAAAAGGGGGGGGGAAGGGGAGGGAAGTAAAATAAAATAAAAAAACCGCGAATCAATATAAAAAATAATAGTCAAGAAAAAAGTGAAACGAAGAGGTGAAAAAGAATCAAGTGCGCGTCTTGTCCAGAAGCATGAAAAAAAGGGCCACGCCTATCCTATCCACACAAACATTCCAACCATCCCTTACCAATAATTTTTTTAAGCCCGCAAAAGAAAAAAAAAGAAAAAAAGACATCCAACGGTGTATCGCTACTCCCCCAAAACAAAAGAAAAATATAAAAAAAAATATAAAAGAAAAAAAGGAAGAAAAGGAAAATGGCAGGTCATTGCGTGGTAAGTGGAAGAGAGCAATTAAAAGACATTCATAAAATCATCCTATTTGTTGCATCAAGGCCGGGTGCATCAGTGTACTTGGAGCAGGCATGGATGGGGGCATCCCCGCCATTGGCATTTGTTGGGGCATGTAGTTGCTGTGCTCCGAGGTCTCCGAGACGTCCTCGATGGTGTGGAGCTGGTCCTCCTCGTTTTCCAAATCCTCTTCGCTGTAACTACCAGAATAGTTCTCAGCATTGCCCGACGTACCATCACGGTCATGGGTGCGGCGATGTTGGGCCAGATTGTCCGATCGGGAAAAGGCCTTGTTGCAGTGATTGCAGATGTAAGGTCGCTCCTGTGTATGGGTGCGTACATGTCTGGGTTGCGTTAGTGGGCACTTGTTAAGCAACCAATGGATTGGACGCAAGGGGAAGGACCAACCTTTTGAGATGCTCTAATCTCTTGAATAACCGCCCGCAAGACGGAATAGGACATGAGTGGGATTTTTGGGGATACGGTCCGACTTCCATAGCGGTAGCGCTCTTGGCACGTCTTATTGCGCCAGGGCGCTTAATATCGGATCCGGCACTGTATTCTGACTGGTCACAATTTGAGGTAGGGGGTAACGAGTTATCCTCATGCTGCTGCTGCTGCTGTTGTATCATCGAAGAATGGGGAGCCGGACTATGGTCTTCTGCGTAGGAAAGCGGTGTACCGTGCCGCGATAGATCAACAATTTCTCGGGAGGGTATTTGCATACCCATGCTCACGGGAGGTGAATCGGGATCGCTACCATGATCCGACATGGGAACGACGGAAGCCGTTGCCGAACGTCTTAAATGATCGCTTGTCCGCCGCGTGTGACCTGTAGCAGCGTTCGTGGCGTGAGCCAAAGCGCTGATGCCGGGGGTGATGGAGGATCGTCTCCGCCGTTGCTTGTACGTGGGCGAGCCCTCGATGACCGGGTATACATTATTGCTGTAGGCGCGCGGGGTGGAGTTGAAGGGAGGGGCACCGTTGCCGGAAGGTAGAGGAAGCTGGATCATACCATGGAGTGCATTAGCCCCAGTATGATCGGGCATTGTGTTATACACACTGCCATCATGGGCAAGGTAATGAGGCTCAGAAAGCTGTACCATCTGCTGGGGGGGAGTAACAGGCTCGTACGAGATACCCCGAGCACTATAATCCTCCGACGGAGTGAACGACGGAGCCGGGGAATACTCCAAATAGCTCGGCATCGACACTGTTCGCTGATGCATCGGCCTCGACAGCGGCATTCCTGTCCTGTCTGACGGATAATAGGGTCCTACCGAGAATTCATCTTCCCTCTTCACCGGAGCCGGAAGGGACATCGGTATCTGAGGGTACGAGCCCATCTGACCCATATCTTCATGCACAACGGGCATTGAGTGGGGTATTATCTGTGGCGGCGGCATTGAATCCATAGCGCGCATCACAGGGGAGGTGGATGAGGAATAAGTAGCGTGAGCAGAAAATGAGGACGAGTTCGCCTGCTGCGCCTTTGTGAGTTGCTCAAAGAGCGACTGCGACGAGTCGAATTCGAATGAGAGAGCCGGTTCGCTGACAGCAACCGTTGTAGCTTCCTGTCCCATCTTTTCCCTCTTGAGATCACGCTCCAGCGCATCTAGGAAAAGGCGATCATGAGGAACACTATACCAGTAGAATACCTTCTGCTTCTTCTGGGTTCTAATGCAGTTATTTTTGTAAAGAAAGTCGAGAAAAGGGCTCTTAGGCTCCTCCAGCGACGCGTCTGTCCCAGACTTTAAGTTTCTAAGATCGGAAAAAATCCCCTCTTCAAATTTTTTTGAATTCTTCACCGGCCGGCCAAACGCCTGGAAGCGAAATGACAAGCATCTTACGATATCGGTACCCGAGATATGGAAAAGGTTGTTCCTGTCGGACAGTTAGTGAGACCCTCTTTTTTCCCCTTATTTTTTCACGCCGGAAATCAAGCGAGGCGAGGCTGTCTGTGTTCCGTTGCCATGTTTGTTTTCTCCCCACGCTTCACCCCCATCCATCCATTCAGAAGAGAATTCATACCATAAAACACAAGATACGTATTCGCCTGTCGGTAATAAAAATCGCCTTATGTATTGATCAGGCGCCCAGTCGACCGGAGCGGAAATGAGAAAGTATTTCACTGCACAAAACCGTCAGCACAAAGTAGTTCTCCTCGACGCTATCACCCGATTTCAATTCTTCTCCCTCTCCCCTTCCTCCCCTCTCTCGAAACCCCACAAGTCACCGCCAATGACCCCCTTTTCCCCTCTCATCCAAATATTTTCCACCCACCACCAAAGCACTAAAGAGGGTTTATAAGAATGCGCTTACAGTTATCAACTTGCTGAAGAGCTACTTGAGCATCCTGAGGTAATGATTGTTGGGCTTCAGTCGAGAGCATGAAAGTTTCAGGCTTCTGATTCGCGAGGTGGTGTTGGTTATACATTAGGTGGGCCATGATTATCGCGGTCGCGCCTTAGCGGCCGGCACTATGATAAATTTTGGACGGAGTGCGTTGCGAATTCCGGACTGCAGTTGCGGTTGCAGGACGGTGAAGTGCTGAAGAGGGGTAAAAATGCTCAGGGTGGAGCAGTCTCGAGCGGCTGCCGCGTAGTATCTAGCCCAGGCAGGATCTCTTAAAAAAATGAAGGACTTTTTTTTTTCCGCAAAAAAAAAAAAATATAAAAAAAAAAACAAGCGAAGAGCAGAAGCAATGGAGCACGGCTTTAGAGAGCGTGGTGAAGATTCTGAAGGAACGAAGGGGAGGGTCCTGCCTCCGTTGTCCTGCGCAAAGAAAGACCTGTCCCTTGGACGCGTAGACGCAAATAATAATAAAAAATATATAAAAAAACAAAGAAAGCCGGTGAAGTAGGGGGAGAATTACTTCAGAAAGCTTTTTTTGGGAAGAGGGGGGGGGGGTAAGGAAGAGGAAGTGGACGAAGGAGAGGAATCTGGGACGAAGAGAACAGAGAGGGACGAAGGAGATGATGCACGGTGTTAATGAAGGGATGTTGAGGTACGGTAGAGGAGAGGGAGAGAGGAGGAGGGGGGGGGGTGAGTCGATGGGTTGGGTGGGTGGGCGGCTAAGGGGGTGGTAGAGGAGAATGGAGCAGCAAGCACCACAGCGAGGGCAGGCGGCGGCAGGGCGGGCTGAGTTGGGCAGGCCTGCTGCTTGGGTGCGTGGTGTTGGTTGGAGAGAGAGACCGCTGTGGGGAACGAGGACGAAAAGAGGAAAAAAAAGAAAGGAAAGGGAAGGGAGAAAAAAGGAAAAAGAAAAAGGGAAAAGCGAGTTCCACTGTTCCTGGCGGTTGGTCCCCCTCGGGCGTGAGTGAAGAAGGGTGTAGTGTAGGGAAGGCAGGATGGGGAACGGGGAGGAGGGAATGAGGAAATTATTTCAATGAGTAAACGGGGTACGGTGGGCAGTCTGCTGCGAACAAGGGAGGAAGAAGGGATATACCCACAGTGTCTCCCCTCTGGATAAGAGGTTACTCTCTCCCCCGGTCAAAAGGGTTTACTCCGGCGCTGGGCGAGCGTGTAAAAATACGAATGGGAGAAGGGCTCAGAAAAGGACCCGAGCCAAGTCAGAGTTGGGCAAAGGTACCGTGAAGCTCGTCGTCGATCCCGGGCGTATCTATTTTGTCCTCCCTAGCCCATGCGAACCGTAGCCGTAATGAAAAAAGGCTCTCCTAATCTTGTGCAGAAGTTGTACTTGTAGATGTTGTCGTTGCTGCCGGTGCCGGTGCTGGTACTGGTGCTGGTGCTGGTGCTGGTGCTGATGCTGTCGTTGTCGTTGTCGTTGTCGTTGCTGTCGTTGTTGTCGTTGTTGCCCTTATTAACCATCGCAGAGCTGCGCACCTTGTATCCCCGGGTGCTGCTCTCGGTGTGTACTGTGTGTACAGTACAGTACTTGCACAGTGCGGTGGGGTACAGTACTCGTACCGTATAGTACAAGAGCAGTCAGACCTCACGTTATCGTGCTTGTGCCTTCGCTGCTCTAGCCTTGATTCACTTCTACATGTACCCTACGCTGCTGACAACCGACGGATCCCTTCATGGGCCCTTGGCACCAGCTTCAAAAAAAAAAAAAAAAGATGAAAAAAATAAAAGAATCCCGTATCACCATCCATAGCTGGACCGCGGTGCTGTAGAACACCGGGCCGTGGACTGAAGAATCCCTTCAACATCAAGTAGACCTCCGCCCCAAGACAACAGGAAAAGGAACTTCCTCGGGCGCATGAGAATAGGGGCGCGAGCGGATGGGAACGCCCAAGTCATCCTCAGACCTCGCTCTGTCATCCTGCTCCCTTCTGCCGCAGCTCTACAAGGGATTTCTGCTATACGAGTACTGGTACTCTGCAATCTCCATTGCTTCTCCTTCTCCTTCTCCTTCTTCTTCCTCTTCCTCCTTCTCCTACTCCTCCTACTGCTCCTCCCCCTCCCCCTCCCCCTCTTCTCCCTCCCATCCTTGATAACCTTGTGGTTCAATTGATTGAGCGGTTCCTTTTCGAATCATTCTCTCGCCTCGACGTCTGCTGGCTTCCACTCCTTCTGCCCTTTCGAAAGAGGTTTACCGCTGCTCGAACTTGGCTGGGCCTTGTCCGATGGGGAATGCCTGTCCCAGAGCGCAACAATGCTTGCCCGCCTTCTCATTTGGTAACTTTTTTGAATCCTGAAACACGCGCTTGCAAGTCCTCCACCCCCCCCCCTCCCCGTTCTTCCCTCCACTGAACCGTCAAATCCCGGCATGGCTTCTCGTCCAGTTGAACCAGTCCCCCCCAAAAAAATCGGATAACTCCACTCTACAAGTGATCCTCTTCGTCCTCCTTCTCTCTCCCTCTTTCCCCCCCTCTCTCTCTCTTCTCTCTTTTTTTTTTCTTTTTTCTTTTCCTCCCTTTGATCCAGCCTGCTTGCTTGCTTCCTACGGTATCCCCTTCTCCTCCTTCATCCATCTACCCATACCCTATCCCTTCACCCACACGTTTCGCTGTAACCTACCGAACCTGACAGCCTACCTAATCAATCAATCCAACTACGGTAAACCAGACCTGACTGCGCCTTACATCCAACTCTTTCACCCCTCCACCGTAACACGCAAAGTGGTCTGCAAACAAACGACATGTTGGCTCAGAAAGAATAGGGCAGGGCCCCTTTCACCCCCCGTCCAGACAAACCACGAGACCCCGTAAAAAGTTAGTATATACCGTAAGAATCGACTGGATTATACCGGTATACCGACAATTATAATAGAAACTCTATTTGTTCTCTCCCTCTCTCTCTCTCCCTTTCAATGGAAAAGTGGATTCAATAGAGAATAAAGCAGCCGACGTGTTGATCAAGCATGTCGGATTAAATTAAATCTCGTGGACCAACTTTTTTTTTTTGTCCTGTCCTGTCGTTGTCCCCCCCCCCTTCGCTTCGAATACCCACATTTGATTGGTCAATTTTGGGCCTGGAATAAACTTATGGCGCCTTGCATCTTGTGGTGAAGATGCAGTGTGCCCTGGACCACCACCATCACACCCCCCCCCCCCTCCCATATTCCACTCCCGTCATGGGCAAAAAAATATTCCGTCCCTTCCATACCATAGTTTACCGTACAAGTACGCTAACCCATCTCTCTCGGTCTCTCTGTCAGTGTGGGGTCAAATTACACCCACCTACCGGTACCGTACCCAGAAATTGCTATAATGTCTCCTCCCCACGGACAAGCAAAATTCCATGGCGGGTTCCGCTGACTACAAGTGGAAACGATACCCTACCCATACATTCCTCCTTCCTTCCTTCCATTTGTACTAGTACTCGTACCAGCACAAGTATCCATAAGTATAAAAAATAAAATAAAAAAGTATAAAAAAGGGGGGGAGGAGGGCACAGGACCGAGTGGTACTCGAGTACTCGGGAATTTCTTTTATCAATTCCGTGATAAAAAACTCTGGCGATATGATACAATTGAGGCCCAAGATCACGGATATGAATGAAGTATAAAAAAAACCCCCCCGGGCTATCACCCCCGGTTCGTGTTCCTCTTCCTCCCGAGAAGGTACTGTAGGTCCCTTTTTGGTCATGGCGGTCCGGCACGAGACCGGCAATGTCACTGAGGCTGGATTGTCATGGGAAAGCAACCCCCCCCCCAAAGTCAAAGGGAGAGGACAAAAGAGACTCACGGACTCCACCAAGATACGAGTACCGGTACAGTACTTGCAGCACGATAAGTTAGTACCGTATGGTATCTATCTACCGTAGTCCCCCAATCCAACCCAACCCAACTTGGTCAGGCACCCCGCTCGTGCCCTCTACGGTGCGAGTACTAGTAGAATACTTTGGTAAGCGAAGGAAGTAAGGGAGGAAGCACGGGTACCGTACCCTACCGTATGCCATACTTGTACTATATTAACCTTGTCTGTAACGCAACCTATTTTCCGATAAGCACCGGCTTAAAGACGTATCACGAGTGAAAACGGGCCGAACCAATCACGTCGGATACGTTCCTGAACCCTTTCTCTCCGCCGCTTTTGTGCTGCGGCGCCTATTGTAGATCCATGGGCTCATTCGCCTCCTCCTACTTGTATCATCCTGATCCTCTGCCAAAACAAACTTCACAGCGGCTTCGCCATTTGTCCAGCGCTGCTATTTACATTACGGTACTCTAGTGGTTTGTTAGTATCTGTGCCTAGCCTTGCCGATTATTATTATTAACAGCGAACCCGACGATCCCAACCCGACGGACCACAGGCTTTTTCGGATCAGGGGCTGGATGGGACTACCATACCGGTAGTCTCCCTGAGTTACCCAATCAGGCTTACCAAACCAACTTCCACCAAGAATAGCCTGATACCGGAAGACTGCCGCACTGTTACCGTAAATAAATAAATATATGAGCGGCCCAAATATGGTAAGAAATGTTCGCATTGATATGCAATAAAAGAACGGTAGAGAGAAATCGATAAATCCAACAGACCGTTTTCTAGCCCATAATTAGTCTGTTCCCTTGCTACTATTCTTTGTTCAAAATTCAAATTAGAAAAAAAAAAAGATGGCTACTATTCGATCTAGACTTCCTAGTCTGGCTACTTTTCTTTCTTCCATCGTTTTTGAGTTTTATTTGTTCTCACCTTCAGGCCATTTGCTCCCAATTGCCTAGCTAGGCAGGGCTCATCGGCCGTGATCCCAAAACCTCGGTTTCTCTCGGACGAGAGGGGAAGCCCCGTGCGCACTGTTTCAGGAATCGTTGTGGTACCGGTGCGTGAGCCAACCCTCGACGTAATCCTCCGGTTATCAGATTTTGACTCCATCCGAGCGAACCGTCCAGAATCCAGTACTGGTATTGCATTGAATCTTTGTTTGACAAGTGAGTACCAGTACCGTAATCCATTATTCTGGTAGGGTTTGCTCCTCATAAGCTCTCGTACCAGTACAGACCACTTCCTCCCCCCACTCCTTCCCCATCTGTTTTCCCCGCCCCTTCACTTACGCTATTTGCCATTCACTACTGGTGCCGACATCCCCTGATCACATTGCCACTTGACTTAGAGTACGGTACATTATGTCAGTAGCCCGTCGGTAGAGGACTTTGAAGTATTAGGAATGTGGTCTCTTTTTTTTTCCCCTCCTTATGGCGTGGGTCTCTTTGTCCATCGCGGGCCAACGGCGGTATCAGCGAAACAGGTAGTGTAAGCGCGACTAATGTTTTTTCCCCTTTCCTTCCAGCGATATCCGAGCCGTTGGAGATGCCTTCCTGCAAGCCCCTGGTTGACGGCGCAAGAAAGGGCGGGGCCTGCATATGTCATAGCAAAGACTAGAGGTGCAAAGTATCGTACCCCATGCGAGGTTCAACGGTGACTTCGCTGAAAGCAGTATTTGGTGTGACGGTGTCGTTTCCGATTCTGCTCGCTTTTCAGAGGAAAAGGCCAAATCGCCAAGAAAGGGAAAACAGCTTATTGCTCCCCTCAAGCGAACAGTGCGCGGCATCGCAGATCCTCAGTCAGCTTTCAATTAGCTCGTGTCCTTCCGTGATGAGAGAGCAGAGTTGTCACGGTATCACCATCTTGCCTCTTGTTGCGAAAGACGGCCGAGACGCAACTCCAGTGCCATCCCAGGCATAAGCGAAAACAAGCTAATATCTCGTGCGGAGAGAGCGAAGCACAATATATTCAACATTCTTACACCCACTTTTGCTTACACCAAATGCAATAGTTTCCTAGAGTAGATAGAACATGGAGAGAAAAACAAGTGCTATGGTGTGCGCAAAGTCTGTCGAACTCTTGGCGCCGTGGCTGGAGCAAATACCTGTACTGTTCTCTGGGCGGGTGGAAAGGCCTTGGAGCCAATTAGAAGAAGTTCGACAGACTTGCCCAGAACCCCGGTGCGTGTTATAGCCACAGCTGGACATGGGTGTCCCAGTTTAGAAGAAGTAAGGGCTGGTCTAATTATTGCTCACCTCTCACTTAGACTATGCTCCGCTCTCCCGACCCCACCGTGCAACCCGAGATGCTTCTCCAGCATAAATGCAAGCCGCTTTAGTGGAAATGTCCAGAAGAGCTAGCTTCTTTCCAGTAGATGCTTTTGCCCAGGAACCTATACGATGAAGCTATATCACGTTTCACTCAACCCCTTGGAGTATTCTTCGCGGCCCTGGCATCCGCTCTGGGGTTAACGTCCAGAATCGTTTACAGACCAAGCCATCTCAAACGGGCGTTTCAAATATTCCCAAAAGCGAATAAGCAGTGCCTTGCCCCGTCAAGCAGGGACATCGCTGCTGTATAACCTTAAATCGTCCAGTCTTCTCACTCGGCGGTGGCAACGGTGGTTCTTCTAGGGGTCCACAGTCCAATGGCCGACCAACAACATGAAACACCCGGTGCCTCGAAAAATCCAAATCCAATGACTAAGACCTGTCACCGGCCCCCTCCTTTCTGGTTTGTCTTCGTCACCTTGTTACACCGTCATGGGAATACCATGCATGCCGAATCTTCATACTTTTTTCTTTTGGGAGCCAAGGCCATATGAGCACAAGCATATCGAGAGGGAATGAGGTACGCAGTATGCACTAGCTTCCAATTGTCAGATAAACATATCTGATTCCGTCCCGGGAATTCCTCGAAAGCTAGGCCGCTTAATGGCATATCTGGCAATTCACATTTATAGTCATTCCAGAGAACCGATCCCCTATCTCAAGCACCGATACTAAAGAAAAAGTCTTCCGCCTGGCGATCCACCACATCTGCCCCGTGTCCTATCACAGTCCCCAGAGCCTTATACAGGTACCTGCTCAGTTCTATAATCCGATAGACCGCCATGGCGTAACAAAGTCGGGTATACGCGTCTGGGTAACCAGATCAAACACTGAACTTGCATCTCAATGCATTGTGATTTGCACTACCAGCTCCACACCTCCACCTACCGGTACTTGCTCATCGTCTCGTCTCCTCACCGCTGCGAAGAGCATTCGCTACCAAGCCCCCAGAGATATCGACAAGCTGAAACTAGCGGTAGCAGTCGTATCCAAAAGTGCTGTGGGTGTTTTCGCGAATCTATGGCCTGCGTCTTTACCCCTGGAACCATCCACTAGGGGGACTGTTACAGAGGGACAAATTCAGTCATGAAACCATCAATCTCACTTTTGTTAGGTGTGCGTCCTGGCGTTCTTTGGGCCGCTTAAGACAGAGGGCGATCTTATGTCAGGACTTTGGCTTCTAGAAAGAAGAAAGGAAGGAGAAGAAGTTATCCTCAAACAGATCCGATCGTACCCGCTTTTTTTCTTTTTCTTTTTTTTTTCGCTTGCACAATGAAACCACTATTCCCATACTTCGGGAATCGGGTCTGGGGGGAGCAGAATTTGATAGCGCGGATGGCATGACAGATAGATGTTGCGACGTGCGATAGACCTTTTCGATATGTCCGGGTTGTCCTCTTGAAACCGTGGGGTTCGGGCACACGTTATGCACCAAGACCCCGGATAGAAATACGGCAAATCCACGTGATTGGCGATACTCCTCTGCGATAACCGGGCGTTAAGATAGGCGTGCAACGAGTCTGGTATGTGTGATTGACGAACTCGCTAAAATACCGTAGTCATCAATGACAGGTTGGTTCGGTCGTTGAAGCATCCAAAAATTCTAAAATTG
Organism: Tuber aestivum; assembly: GCA_900010015.1. NCBI lineage: Eukaryota > Fungi > Ascomycota > Pezizomycetes > Pezizales > Tuberaceae > Tuber > Tuber aestivum. Next base: position 236,564 of record LN891022.1, on the reverse strand, counting down.
ATACGTTAACAAAATGGGGGGATACCGTTTCTGCAGTTATTTGATCACCTGAGTGACACCGAACGGTCGACACCCAAGTCCCGAGTCGCCCGGCCGAAATTCCCCGCCCACATGTGTGTTCTATCCATCAATTGGCGAAGAAAATGTCAATCTTCGGGGGGGGGGGGGAAGCCGGTCCTGGTAATGACAACTGTTCAAACTTTAGTTATTACATTTTATTCTTTCTTTTTTGACCTGTTCTACAAACAATCGCGCAGTTCCCCTTGCGAGTCACCCATTTGCAGTTCGCACGGCTATGATACCTTTGAGCGGCTCTTTCGTCGGTTTTGAATTGATAGATTGTAGACGCAAGTGACGTGGCATGGCAGCGAGTCAAGAAAACGGTATGCGGCGTGGATTGCAATTGATACCGTATTGTTCGTCCTCTTCCAAAAGGCACCGGAAATATGGCAAACAGACGTTCGTCCATTGATATGTCGGTGGAGGATTAATTAAGCCAGCATACATACTTTTTCTGAGGAAAAAAATAATTATGAGTGTAAATATGTGTGTGTGTGTATGTGTGTGTGTGTGTGTGTGTGTGCATGCGTGGTTAGCTTCTCCTCGAAATATAAATATAAGCTATTTGATAGCTGTTAGGTCATCAGAAGCTTTGATCAAGAGCCTTGATGTATTGACATAGCAGTGCCAGCGTCGGTGAATTGATGCAAGCCTCCAAAATTTTCGTTGGTGGGAGGCATGCCTATCAAATCAACCCTCAGGAATTGACCACACTCCCGGAGGCCTTGACAGCACGCCAGCAGCAGTCGAAAGCGTCAGCATAATGGTTAGGTTGTCGGGGAGGGGCGATATTTGACGGAGGTGGTGGTTTGCGAGGGGCAATTGGCGGATCAGGGGAGAGAGTGGAAGGGAAGGGAGTTGAGGAGAAGCGGAAAAGAGATGGGAGCGTTGGTCTACGTGTCGTGGGGGAAGTTACGGAGCTTGGAGGGAAAGGGAGGGGAGGGTCCAGCATGCTTGACGTCACGAAGAGGGAGAGGTGAGGGAATCGGGATCTCCCACGCGGCTGTGCACCCGGGTCCTCCTGGCTGTCTGCCCTAATCTTGGCGATAAGTCAAGTACCCGTGGGTGGTGCTCGTCGAGAAACCTCCCAGCTCGACCCGACGCCGCCGAGGAATTGACCAATGAGTGCCGTGCGGTGATGAAAGTTCTCGCGAGACTATGGATTGACTAGGTGATTGAATTTACACTTTTATTGTTGTCGGTGGTTGTTGCGGCTTATCTCAGTATTCGTTGCGTAGGGAGGGAGGGGTTGTTGGTCAATGAGCGAGTTCCTTTCGACTCGTTTTTTGAGTGATGGAAAAGGACGCATCAGAGGCGCAGGGCCGGGCAATCCAAGGCCATAGCCAAACAGAAGGGGAAACAGCGAACCCCTGGGGTCGCTCAAAGACGAGTAAGAATGGAGGTACACATTCCTCTCGGGGTACCGGTATGCGCGGTAGTTGCGTAGATAAGATGCGATATATGATATCAATAACTAAGGTGCTCGAGCGCAGCCTTGTTATAGGGTACTCGCGCCCTGCAGTATGGCACACCTGTATAACGTTATCATGGTGTACCGGGTGCCAGCTTATCATGGTGGAGCACTGGAGTCCAGATGTGTGGATTGGATGCCCCATCCATTGGCTCTTCAACCGACGGTACAGCACCGGTGCGGTGAACTCTCCCACACAAGCCTTTGTCTTCCCAGCATACCGGTGGTATACTGCCCCCCCCCGCTGATGGAACGGCCCTCAAGCAAGGAGGGGATCTTCCACAGCAGGTCCCGTGACATTTGGCTGTCGTTGGTGAGCTCGTGCCCTGAGACCTATTGAGGACCCTTTGACCAGGTGGTCCGAGCTTGTTACAGGCTATCATACCATTGGCATTCCTATTGAGAACCCAATCCGGTAATGCCCAGATCAATAGAGTTCCCGCTCCCATCAACACCGACCTTGAAACCTCCAGCCACCTCCCCATTCAGACATTATAGAGCTCGTTGACTCTTCTGCCTCTCACCATTCACCCCCCTCCCTCCCCTCTCACTATGGTTCACAGCTTTATAGCAGTTTGGCACGTGGGTATATCTTCGAAAATTGGCCACGAGTTCTCCGTCGTCGCTCCCTACCCCTCCACATCGTCTTCTTTTGTTCCACGAGCTTACCGCTACTACTGCTTGACTGCATATTTCTAAAAATACATACCCTCCCTCCATTCGGTCTTTCAAAGTTTTGAGCTTCCCAATGACCGCTGCTAATATTTTCATAAGCCTCGGTGGTTTGTCCATCGTCATGGCCCTCATTCCTTTGGCCTGGCATGTTCGCAACGGGAACACTGCGGCAGTATGTTTGATCGTCTGGATCACGCTTTTTAATCTCCTTTCCTTTTCCAACGCAATTATCTGGGGCGGATCTGGGATTGATATCTACACTGCCTGGGATGGCAAGATCTTCTGCGATATCGAAATCAAGATCTTCATCGCCTCCGGAGCTGGCATTGTGGGTTCCGTCGCAGCTATCGCCAGGAATCTCGCGAGGGTCATGTCGCACAAGGTGTCCGTTATTAAGACGAAACGGGCTCGTAGGAGGGAGTTGGTACAGGACCTACTATTGTCGTTAGGATTGCCTGCGTGGATTATGGCGGTGCATTACCTTGTTCAACCAAGCAGATACTCGCTCCTGGCCACCACTGGATGCACTCCTACCATTGACGATTCTTGGCCTTCGATTCCACTGATCTTGGTATGGCCGCCAATTATTTCACTCGTATCTGCCTATTATGCAGGTTTGGCTTCCTCATCTATCATCACGTATTATCACTCATTTATTCTCCCTTTTCACTAAATGCTTGCTCGTAGGTCTGGTGTTGGCACGCGTCCACAGATATCGTCAGCAGTTTGCAGACATCCTCCGAAGCTCCAATTCCGGTCTCACGACATCGAGATTTATCCGCCTCTTTGTTCTCTCTCTTGTCCTCGTGGCCGTTAATCTCCCGTTGACTTTCTATATCTTTTACCGGAACCTCGATTCCCCTCGGATCACCTACAATTGGGATTTGGTCCATGGCGAAGGTTGGAACTACATTCTCAGAATACCCTCGTACGATATTGTCCAGTTTGACCGGTGGATCAGCGTTGGTGCGGGATATTTCATTTTCTTCGTCTTTGGAATCGGTAGTGATGCATTGAAGATGTATAGGGGCTGGTTGGATAACCTCGGACTCGGGAAACACCTCCCGGACTCCATAATGGGAACGTCTGCCCCTGGAACTGATCAAGGGGGCTCTCAAAGTGGCGGGAGTGCCATTGGAAGCTACCTGTCGAAGCGATGGGCATCGCGACGAATACTCGGCAGTAGTAGCAGTGACTGTAGCAGTAGTGGATCTCGCTCCGGAACCTCCAACAATAAGCAAGTTCACCATCCCCCATTCTTCCCTTTTACTCGAATCCTAACTTGCCTCCTAGGTCAACAACGGAACCCCCTACCACAACCACAAATACAACTAGAAACCAAACTAGCGACATCGACATAGAAGCAAACAAAAGAGCCCCCGCATGGCATTTCGCAAACGAAGGTCCAAGTTTCGTCGTCAAGGCATATGCCGGAAACATAAGGTACAACGACCGAGGAATCCGCGTTGACAAGGATATCGTGGTAGAGAATAAGAGGGCGACGATTTGTTAAAACTGGAACAATGAACGGGAGGAAGGTGTGATATTGGGTTGTGACTTGCATCGGCAGTGCTCACGTTTTTGGCTGGCTGGTTTGGTTAGGTATGGGTACCGTATAATTCCCCTGTGGCTGGGGTGGGGGATAAGTTCACTCCAATAGATTTTTTTTTTCTTCTTTTTTCTATCAAACTTTTAATTTATTGTGTATTTAACCTATATAAACAAAACCGCTACGCGTTTCCCTTTCTTATACTCCTTTCCAAAGCATAAAACCGTGGTGCGCAAACTGATCGTACTGAGGTTAGGCAAGACATCTTATTTAAGCTTTCCACTGTGAGTGCCACTTGTTCCACAGACCGGAAGTGGCCGGAAGATAGCCTTATGCAACCTCTAGATCTCGGAAATGCATTGCAGACACACCCGCCGATCGAGTACTAGTAAAGGCACTGGTAGGGTGGGATAAAAATGTTTGGGCATTCTCCCACCACCACACGTACCATACCGGTACCACAAGAGAACTTAGATTACAACTCTCTACACCGCCAATCTCCGGTCTTCGCAGATCCTCGCCCGAACATCCCATGCTCAAATCCGCCACCCAATCAAGCGTCTCGTCACGCTAACCCCTAGTGGCTCGCATGGTTCGAGTGATGAATCATGAAGTATGATACATCCATGTCGCGGAAAAAAAAAAGAGAGAAACAAGAAAAGAGAGGGAAAGAAAAAAATCCCCTTCCTTATCCGGCAGTGGCAGTACGTGGGAATTCCCCCCACGACACGATACGATACGAGGTAATTTCCATTGGCGAAGGAGCCGGGAAAAGGGAAGAAAGGGGAAAAAGACGGGAAAACAAGAACATTTCTACAAGGAAGTGAAGGACAAGCAGAACAATCAAGAAATTACAGATATCCCCATAACAACCTATGACAATCCAATCCTATTTGGGGGGATTATGGTGCCGGTTATTCCAGGTATTCCGGGGAGAGGGTTAGCTAGTTGGCTAGTTGTTGATAACCCATGTTGGATGATGTCGTCGTTACCGTCGCGATACACAAATGGATGTGAAAGGGGATAGACGAGCAAAGAACAAGAAAAGAAAGATAAGAGGTAGATATATGCGCGTCCATTCCCCCTCCACCGTCCGCCGTAGTGCCGTGAGGAGCGGCCTCAATTTCCCGGAGGCCCGGAAAGGCGGAAGGGGGGGCCAATTAGGCCTGATGCCCAGGGTCTCCACCGCCTTTGGTGGGCCCAGATTCTTCGGTGGACTCAGATGCCTCGGTGGACTCAGATGCCTCGGTGGACTCAGATGCCTCGGTGGACTCAGATGCCTCGGTGGGCTCAGATGCCTTGGTGGACCCAGATTCTTCGGTGGACTCAGATGCCTCGGTGGACTCAGATGCCTCGGTGGACCCAGATTCTTCGGTGGACTCAGATGCCTCGGTGGACCCAGATTCTTCGGTGGGCTCAGATGCCTCGGTGGACCCAGATGCTTCGGTGGGCACAGGCGCTTCTTGAGCTTGAACGGCTTCACCGGCTGCGGCCTCAATGGTATTTCCTCTATCAGTCACATTTAGGGTATCTGTGGAGTTTTAGTAGGGTGGAGAGGAAGAGAGGGGGAGGGCCAAGGCTGCACGGACTTGAGAAGATGGAATACTTTTGGAGCTTGGTTCCGTCTTGTTTGACAATTTGGTACGGGCTAAATTGACCCTCGGCGATTACCTTAGAGCTAAAATCCCGAAAAGCACCACCAACATTTGGTCATTTAGTTAGTCAATCAGCCTTGATTAATAACACCGCCGGACCCCAAAAGGGAGAGAGAAAGAGGGAAAATCTGTTGGATGAAAGATGGCCAGCGTATCGGCGGGTCACGAGGGATGAGGAGATAAACATGTAGTACATACCCTGGCGGCACCCCGGTCAGGTACTCGATACTCTTCGCATTGTCGGTCACGCACATGAAATTAAAGTAATTCGCCTTCCCCTTCCCCTGCCACGAACGGATCGTGTAGCGGATGCATTGGCGGCCGCTACTGGTGGTGCTTAGTTCCGGGGATCTTTGCAATGTTCCGGAAATGATAATCTTCGACATGTCCGTGAAGGAGACGGAAGAGTACGAGAGCCTACGGAAGCAGCGGGTAACAGAGAGGCCCAGGGCTGCTGGTGATGGAGAGCACCGGAACAGGGAGAGCATCGTCGGAGGGGGAAAAAAGGGAGTCAATTGACTGTTTGATTGTTTCCCCTTTGGTGGGCGGGGCAGGGTGGGGCGTATGTGTGCGTGTGATTGAAGATTTGCCGGTAGCGGCGGTGATAGCGGTGGCGATAGCGGTGGTGGTGGTTTGTGCGTGGGTGAAGGCGCGTTTGGAAAGGGGTGGAGGAGAGGAGAGGGGAGGTTTTCTGTGGTTGGGATTTTCCCGGCAGCACCTTTTAGTCCCTGCTGCTCGGGGTGTTTGTGGGGATTTTCGGTTTGTTGCTTTGCTGATTGTGGGATGGGATTAGCTTGGCGTTTTGGTTATGTAATTCCATCTTCTTGCTTCATGGCGCCCGGTTGTTGAGCAATGTTGAGTGGATAGCGGATGCATGGATTGTGAATATTTTCTCAAATTTGATGAAAGAAGGGGTACCCCGGCGCATCGATCGGAGGGGGCAACATGGGGTCCCCGCTCGACTGAGGGCCTGGAGAGATAGCACGAGTGATTCATCATGAATGACCCAGGCATAGGCAATGCTTTTCATTGTCTGATTGAAAGGCGTCAAATTTAAAATCCAGAAGCAGGTGGGCTCTGTCCCTTTGTCTAATTCATGTGGGGCAGTCTTATCCCGAGCGTGGTATGATAGATGTTTACTCGTCAATCATTCTGGTGTTCTTTGTTCCGGGTAAACAGGGCATTATATAGGACCACCCTTCACCGCCAACAGCTGGGTTACCGGCCAGAGGACCTTCGCAGGGCACCCGAGTTTCCAAAATTTCTGCAATGGTTTCGAGAGCTGATCCTGATACATGGCTTTCAACGGCCGAGTTCTTCCGTGCATCACTTCCTGGCGAGCAGCTGCCCGGTGGGCGAGGCGGGCCGGACGAGATGGCTCGCTGTTGCAGGGAAGAATACCCACCCATCGAGGGAGCGCGCGAGCCGTCATGGCTGGCAAGACATGTAATAGACCAAAAAAAATCCCCAAGACAAAATTTGCGCCCCGATGGTCGGGAGACAATTGATATGTGGGCCAGAGAAGACACACAACCAGTGGCTTCGGCTCAGATAACGGTCGGCCGCCGGCCGCTCCCCCCATCGGTTGATACTCTAGCCGTGTGCAAGGCGCGCACCAAAGACATAGAACATCGGACGTGGGCTACATACGCCGAAATCAGGGGTCTAAATGCTATCCGTCGGTACTATGTCGACCACCCCAACGAGTTTCGTCACATACCAGTTCCACGGGTATATACCCACAGCTTTCAGCGGCCCGAGGGCAGCCTCGTGTATAACCGGTTGGAGCGCGGCTTTATCATAATGGAGCATATCAAGCACAGTGGAGCTCTCTACGCATCCTTCCCGAATGGGGACCGGGGTTGGACACGAAGACAGAAGCGGCGATTTGTGAGGAAGATGGCATTAATGCGTCTCCAATTGCTCTTCATACGCAACAACCAAAGGGGAGTAGAACCTCCGATCCGGTTGCGGGTAGGGGTCCTCGTTGTTAAAAGAAAAAAACGGGGGGCAAAGCCTTGCTGACAGAAGAATAGGGGATGCTCTCAACTACCATTAATAAAAAAGCTGCAAAAAACGCTGGAAATACCACATTTTGGGAAGCCAGGTTCAATCCTCCTTACCCAAACAATCGAGCCTGGGTGCAATCTCACCTTGCACTGGAGTACACATATTGGCGAACAGTGGTCAGCAACGACGGCCTACACCATTTGCTCCCGGAGGTGATACCCCCTGGATACCATGAGGAAACTTGGTTTAGTGATTTTCAGGCCCTCCGATCCCACCTTCAGGACCCAGCGGTGCACACCTTCCGTACCGAGCCATTCCATGTCCTCACGCACGGTAAATTCTCACGCCCGAATGATTCCATTCTCATGAAGGGCAAACAAGTCAATAGCATCGTCGACTGGGAAAAATCCGGTTATTTCCCCATCTCGGAAAACGTCAAAGATATTCTCAGGCAATACGAGGGCCGCGGCATAGCAGACCCAGACACCTGGACTGACGATGCAGAGCCCTTCTCGAAAGCCGGGTTTTCCGGCTGGACGTGGGAAGATTGGGTAGAAAATATGAGGATTAACAGGTGGCAATTGGAAACTACTTGGAACAGGCAGCAAGCGGGGCAGGCGGGGCAGGCGAAGAAGGTGGGGAAGGCGAAGAAGGCGAGGAGACCCGATCCAGGGGAGATGGGTACTACGGCCTTCCTTCTTGGGGGCTTCGACTACAATCCTATGGACTCCGGTTCGGATTCGGATTCCGATCCTGCCGGCGTCGGTCCTACGGACGCCGATCCTACGAACGCTGATCCTACGAACGCTGGTCCTACGGGCTCCGATTCTGCGGATCAGATAGCCTTCGGAGACCGGTTCAACTGGTATGGACGCATCACTCCAAATGATTTCAGGTACGGCGACAAGTACGCCGACCAGGATATCGATGAAGGTGATGGGACTGCTCCGGATTCGAAGGTCAGATTAACGGTTAGTATACAATATGCGGAGCATGTATCTTACGTCAGTTCGGAAGGGGAAGCTATGACCGATGAAACAGATTTGGAGTGGTGGTATGGACCCGTCATGCATCTCGTGAACGACTACGTGCAGACCCGCCTAGGCTTCTCTCCAACGTGGAGTTGGCCGGACCCGGTGATAGAGGATTGGGCTCGCCGCCCGATCCAACTTGGCGAGGACCTACGCCTACACTAACACCCTACGAAAACTCTGGGGTTGTTGTGTCCTGTCTCCCCATATCCTTAACCCGGCGGAGCCAGCTCCATTATTTGCCCCCCAGAGTCCTTTTCCTTATCAGAGAGCTCCGCAGGTTGATATCTTTTGTCCTATTTCTCCGGGAGTGGTCTTTGAATAATCCTATGCTGCTCCTGAGCGCCTTATTTCTCTCGTGAGAGGTGTCAATGTACCCTCTTTCTCGTATGCTTTGTTCCTTATATTGTCCTGCGTTCTGTTGTCCATTTATCTATTTATCTACACTTTCCTTATTTCCTCAACCAACTGGCTTCCCCCGAATGCTCTCTCGTCCTTCCTTTCCCTCCTTTATCCCCCCTATTTCCGTCTTCCCACGCCCTTTGCTCGGGCCAATATCTTTAATCTTGTACGCCATCTTGGAAAAGAAGGATAAAATAAAAGAAGGGGAAAGGCAGACCCCGATCCATAACCATGCCTCTCTATACAAAGTGAACCTCCATATGGGCCACACGACTTAGAAAACGTGTGAGGCCCCGAATTCCCTACTGTATCGCGAGAATGGAACACCACAGAATACAGCACCTGGCACCCAGGAGATGCTCTCGGTGCACTTTTTTTCTTTCTATGACAGCGAATTCGCAAGGCACCATGTGATAGAGACCCAAAGCAGCCAACACCAAGCTTGATTTATCAAATCTCCCATATGCAACCCAACATGCGCTCACTCACTCACCACCACAGCGATGGGTAACAATCACAAGCCCGGTTAGTCCACGCGTGTGAAGCAGATGTCCCCGATCCCATCCCACATGTTCCCCTCAACTCACGCGGGAACATACTGTACAGTACCTCACCTTATCATACCCACCCCTCCCACACAGTATGCACCGCACTGCACCGCACCTCACTGTACGATTAGTGCCGGACTGGACGGGCGGGTACGTACCGCACCGTACCACATTTCAGCCGAAAAAGAAAAGAAAAAAAAAATCCGAGATTGTTCCGGTGTATGTTCTGCCATACGTATAACAAACAGTATAGTATAGTATAGTATAGTATGATACGGTGCCAGTATTGTATCGTACGGTACGTAGGTCTGTGAGGTTAGTGTGCTGTGCTGCACTGTACAAGTATTTTGTAAAGGAAAGAATTGGAAAAATTGGAATGGTAAAGAGGATGGGGGGGATACCCGTCTGCCTGTCTGTCTGCCTGTATGTTTTGGAGAAAAGGTTTCTGGTTTGGTTTGTTTGTATCGTAATGGAGGGGGGGGGGAAATACTGGTATATTAGTGCTGGACGGTGCGATGAGTTGGGGTGGGTGTATCGTAACTTGGATGTACTGTGCTGTTCATACATATTGTACTTGCGCGAGTGATATTTGGCACTTGCAGTCGTGCTTACCAATGAATACGAGTACGGTACTGTACCTCTGTGATATTATATGATGCTACGGTGTGGATGTGGATGTGATCGGAACATCGATACCCCGGGGGGGGGGTAGAAAAGTTTTTGTAAAAAGTGAAAGGGGGTAGGGGGCGGGTAAAGTGATGGTATC
>LN891022.1:210398-226377 GCA_900010015.1 Tuber aestivum | reverse complement strand
AAATACTGGTATATTAGTGCTGGACGGTGCGATGAGTTGGGGTGGGTGTATCGTAACTTGGATGTACTGTGCTGTTCATACATATTGTACTTGCGCGAGTGATATTTGGCACTTGCAGTCGTGCTTACCAATGAATACGAGTACGGTACTGTACCTCTGTGATATTATATGATGCTACGGTGTGGATGTGGATGTGATCGGAACATCATACCCGGGGGGGGAGAAATTTTGTAAATGAAGGGGAGGGGCGGTAATGATGGTATCAGATGGTCTACCCGTAGATTTACAGGTGGTGTAACTAACTAACTAACTAACAGGGTATACCGGTAACTATGATATGTACGATATCTCCATCTTGGACCCCCCGCTCCCTTCCCCGCGGGGTCGGCCCAGTTCCGTCCAGTTGCGATGGTCTACTGCACCTTTTATGCACTGTACAGTACAGTACTCGAGTACCGTGCTAGTACTAGTACTTGTGCTGTCCATCGTCGTCTATCATCACAATCTAGAAAAGGGAACCAGATATTAGTAATCGCGCGTATGCATGAACGCATGCATGTGGAGCTTATTCGCTTCAATCCCTAACGTTCCATTCGCTTATTACCGTTCCCTTGCCCTGGCCTATAGGCACAGCAACGGTATCATACGGCAGCCTCAAAGGGTGATGGCTGGCACTGGAGTCGGGTATCGATGGTAACTTATAGCGAACCGGTCAACAAGTGACGAGGCTAAAGAACGTACGAGTACAAGTAACTTACAGTACTGTGTATCGTAGGAGAAAAAGGTCCCTCCTCCACCTCCACCACCTCCACCTCCGCCGGTTGGCCTGGAATGATAAAAGCACAAAGAGAGCAGGTTGGCAGGAAGGGTCATGCGGTTATACAACATTTTTATCATCTTTCTCCCCTACCGTACCGTACTTGTGCCCCCAGCCAGCCGGCCCCAAGTAAATTGCCCATGCATAAGGTGGAGCATTCGCACCGGCTCCACAGCTTTGTGACAGGTGGGTGGGAAACGGTACGATACCGGTATCCCACGAGTACCGTACGACTACAGCACTCGTACAGTAAGAACCCTCCACAGGAACACGATTTACGGAGAAGAGCTATTGTGATGCGTGAAGTATTCCTTTTTCTCCCCCCCCCCCCCGAGCAGGGTAAGACAGACGTCCCCACCCTCATCCAACGCGACGATTGACAACTAACGATTTCTGCAGTGGCCAGCCATGTTTTCGAAGAAGCAAAGGAGAGGAAGAAAAGAAAGGAAAGGGAAAAAAGCATCAGCGTATATAATAACTACCGGCACGGTACTCGTAGTTACTCGTATGGTAGGGAAATCCCGGTCCGATGGCTTACGCAGCTCAGCCCAGCTATCCCTTAGCCCGTCCGTGCTCCCGAGTGTTCTGTGGAGAAGGAAGGTCTCAGTTTGAACCCCTAACAACAATTTATTTCCGGCTGAGGAAGGATACTTTCCAGACCCGTAATTTTCTTTGGCCAGATTGTGCCCGACGGACCAAAGGATAACAATAATACCATATCCTGCCACACAAACACGGTATCGATACCAATGCAGTAGCAACCTTCAGCCCGGGCTCACAGGACTCTCCATCGGCGAGAAACTTGGAGCCAATGGAGTACCGGTAGCACCGGTAGGGCGTGCCGGCGAACCGTAAGACCTCGCAGAGACGGATTGGGCGGGCGGGTGGTTCAGCAGTTACCGGAACAGTACAGTACTGTACGGTACAGTGCCACAGCGGGATTGTAACTTGAATGATATTCATCATTAAATTTAATTATTATTACTGCTGCACCCCGCGCTGCAATGGTACAGTGCTCGAGTACGCATCGGGCAAAGCATTGAGTCCCATATTTGTGCCTTACTTCCGTACGTACCTGTATAGTGCATGAGGGAGCCTTGCGGATGGGAAAGGAAGGAAGGAAGGAAGAGAGGAAAAGAATAAGGAGGGGCAGAAAAGGAAAAGAATGGCTCTTCGGGATCAGGGCCAACCAACTGGCTGGATTGTTCTCCACAACCTACCCCGTTGTCTTATGTTTTATTTTTTTTCACTTTTCACTTTTTACTTTTTTCAGAAACTATTCTTAGATGCGAGTAATACTCGGGGTTTGAAATCTCCTCAGAGTTGGTACAGGTACTTGTATGATAGGTTGGGGTGAGCGGTGAATAGGAGGAAGGAAGGGGGGAAAGGGGGATGTGGGGCTTTATTTCGCTCGTTTACAAGTATATCTGTCTGGTTGTTTGGTGCGGTTAAGGTGGGTGGGGGCCTAGATGATATCGCTTGGCTGTGTTTTATACTTCCGTAAACTGAGTGCTGGGGCTGAGGGAAAGGAGGACCTGGGCGAACCGGTGGAGCCTGTTGAGGGAGCTCTCCCAGGGGACGTTCCAGAGTGGCCGACCGCTTGTGGATACGACGTAGGGTACTCTTAGGCGATGGTGGTACAAAGCTGCCCTTGCACCCCTACCGTGCTCTGCTCTTGGCTAACGAATCTGAACATGAGGTTATGATACGGTACTGCACCTACTCGTACTTGTACTAGTACTTGTACTGGTGCTCGAGTACCGTACCCGTAGGAGGCAAGAAGTACTCGTACGGTAACCGAGAGCAAGGATTCGCAAAATGTGGACTATGGCAAAGAATCAGTCCCTTCCGAGCGCCCTCATTCTGTCTGAGTACCGTATCGTGCAAACTCACGACCCCGTTTTCGGCGGACACATGTAAAGTACCGGTATGGTACTACTTGCCTACTGAGAATGCCCACATCACGGCGAGGAAAACTTTACTAAACTCGTTCGTCCGGGTCTCGAAACATTTCCTCATCAGATGCCCGGAAGCGGTACTCGAGTACCGGTACAGGTACAAGCTCCGGTACCGGTACTTGTACGAGTACTATACCGCGCGATACCGGGGATTGGTTGGTTGTTTAATTCTTCCTCTTCCGGGCCAATCAGGGGCAACGCATGAAATCTCCCGCTAATGCGGAAGATTTATCCCTTCCTTGGCCTACCTGCGTATGGATCAGGCAATGAACACGGACTATCAGTCAGTTCTACCTACTTGTAGCGGTGGGGGTCATCAGAGAATGAAAAAATAAACAAAAAAAGTACCGTGTTTCTTGCTTGCCATGGTGAGTGCGAACACGAACGAGGTGCTGTGATGGCGTTGTCAAGATGCTTTGTGGGCTCTTTTGTTCGGAGGGAAAGTGGGAGTTGAAGCAAATGCACCTATGGGATGGCATCCCCCCGGTTTGACATCGCCATGTTGCCCCAAGACGGGAGAAAGCAGGAATGGTCCTGTATGAAACAGCCTACAGTACTGGTACATCGCTGCACGAGCACAGTACTCGAGCACCGTACCGGTAGAGTTCCTCAATTCGTCTTGTTTTTCATTTCCTTGATTCAGCTGAACCCCCGTTGTTCTCCCTACGAGCGGCTCCGATTTCTCGATGGTGAGCCTCTCCGACCCCACAAACGGCGACAACTCAGACACGCATGAGATCAGCTCTTCAGCATTGTCCCTACTCGTCGGAGCATCTCTAACAGCGTAGGCAGGAAGGAGGGCCACACAGACGTGGGCGCGATGCGGTGCGGTGCCCGGATTGTACCGTGCCCCGCGGGTAGGCAAGTCCTCCAAGACTTACCATGATAGCCGTGCTCGCATAGTACCGGTGCCGTATCGTACACACTTCTCACGGTGGTTGCGCCTCTGGGTGATGGGGTACTCGAGTACAGTACTGTACGGTATTCCTGTGTGAGGGGTCACTGGAGCTTGCTCGTAACGAGCACCGGGGCTCACAGTAAGGTTACGGTAGCGGAAAAGAGTTTAGCAGGTGCTGGCATGATAGGGGGGAGTGGGAGCAGCGTGTCCCAACCATCATATCGCGTCACCGACACGCTGATTGGCACTCGTGCCTTGCGGACCTGATTAGTATAAAAAAATACGGCTTTTTGGTCCACCATGAGCGCAATAAGCGGTATGCTACTTGCGCCGTACCGGTACTAGCACTGCACTCGTACTGGTACCGTACGGTACGAGTACTCGTACATACCGGTACCCGATTTTTCCAAGCCCTAGCTTTGTGCAACACCTCATGACCACCGACGCTGTTTGGCTTGAAGAGGCGACCTTGGGTGATCATTGCAATTTCCCTTCAACAAGGCTGGCTGTCTAACAATACAAGGATGCCCTTTTCGGCGCGGAAGTTTGTTGATTGCCCCCCTGGCCTGGGCTCGGCCTATCGATGTGGCGTGGGAGGTATCGTCGCAGCGCGCGACGAATGTGCGACGACTGTTGGCTCAGGATGAATATTGGTACGCTAAAGTCATCTCCCTTGCGAGAACGAGCAATGAGGACGGGGGGCGCAGGAGCGAGCACGAGAGGGGCCTGATCGTGGTGCCCGGAGGGGGGAGGTGATCGTGGATTGATTGGGGCTACCGCACTTTGTTCTTCCCAGCTCAAACGGAATTTTTGAGTGAGGCCATTACTTGGCGATGCCGCGGTCTCCAAGGTGCAGTACTCGTTCAGTGCTCGTACGGTACCGCACTGCTGGTAACCCGCGGTACGGCGCTCCGCTCACTACGATACCGGTACAGAGGGACACATTGCTTTACTGCACTGCACGGTAGAGTCTCCAGAGGGAATTTATTCAGCATGTATTGTACCATACGAGTACAATACACTACGGTACACAAATCAGGGTATTTCTCCATTCAGAAGAAAGAGTTCCATGTTTGTCCCGGCTGGTTCTCCTCCCTTTGCAGGAAAAATAACCATCTCACTCACTCGCTCGTTATTTATTCATTTACTCACCTGTTCGCTAATCCGTATGGGTCGCTGACTGCCTCCCGCGTTCTTTCGATCCCCGCCCCTCCTTTGATACCGCATGGTACGTACTTGGCCCACCTACCGTACCCAGCCAACACTTCCCTTTCCCCTCCACCCTTTCCCCTCCACCCTTCCCCCTTCCCTCCTCTCCCCACCCTTTCTTTGCATTGAGCCGTAAACTGCGGACGTAGCACCGCAAACCGCCATTGGTGGTCCTCCCACCCGCCGGCTCCCTCTTCACCTCGAATCACGCTGCCTCACCCATTCTGTCACTCGTTGATTCGTCCTTGTCGTTCTTTACTTTTTTAGTTCTTTATCCCGTCTAGCCCTCAGCGGCTCTCGCTGCCTTTCACCTTCTCCATCTCCGGACGCTAACTTTCTTTCCCTCACTGTATGTAGCCCATGTTTCAATCCCCCTTGCTGCCCTTAATATCGACTGCCTTCCCATCTCCAGTCACCCCCCCTGATATCGTGGAAGAGAAGGGTCTCGTCGTGCCGTCCAAGGGTGATTAGTATCCGGCCATGTATCTTGACCGCCCCTTGGTTCTCCGCGCACTGCTTGTGCTTTCACTTTTTGGTGGAATTGCTCTATCCAGAGGGGAGAACATACATCGCCGTCAAGATGGAAATGTTGCGGCGACGGCTTCAAACAATAAACCTTCACCCTCAACGGATTCCGAGGTTCCAAATCAGACATCTATCTCTCGTGCAGCCACAAACACGGGTTCAAATGCTCCATCGCTTACAGGAAATGCTCAGAGCTCGGGCTCTAGCTCGGCCTCTGGGGGAAGAAATGCTGATGAGACGATCAAGAGTTCCCCCGCACCTACTATGGCCGAGAGTGGGGACAACTTGAGCTCAAACAGTACGGGTGAGTTCTTTTGTTTTCTTTTCCCTCCAATCTGTTATCATCGATATGGGCTTTGTCTGGAACCATGATAACTAACTAACCTCTTGATAGCAAACTCGGCAGATGAGATTTACCGGGGAGGTTTGCCGATAAACCCTATGGTGACGCCAGGGATTGCAGTTGCGGGTGTATTGCTCTTACTTGCTGGTGTACCATATTGTTTAATTGGAATTAAAATCAAATTGTAGGAAATATTTGTTTGTCTGAGGGGGTACGATATCCACTGACAGTGTTTGGGACAGTCTACATATTTTCCTGTCTACAGCTTTGCTAGCCAGTTTGGGTGTCACAGTCCTAGTTGTCTACGTCATGAATCCACCGGTTAAATTCGCGATCCAGGGGGCCTATGTAACCGCTGCAACGATCACGGGCCTTCTGACAGGTTGCCTGGCTGTTGTATTTCCTGAAGTCACAGAAGCGCTGGGTTGTTTGCTGGGCGGCTTTTGTGTTTCCATGTGGTGTTAGTGCCCTGCTTCCCGTAGGGTGGCTGGCCATGCTTTGCTAACCCAATCGACAGTTCTTGTATTGAAGCCCGGGGGGCTTGTACCATCAGTTTACGGCAAGCTTATACTGATTGCTGTCTTTTGTTTTGCACTTTTTGCTTTGGCATTTCACCGGCTTACCAGGCCATACTCCTTAATGTTTTCCCTTTCCTTTTCTGGGGCAACGGCAATAGTTCTAGGAATCGATTGCTTCTCCAGGGCTGGCCTCAAGGAATTCTGGCTTTATATTTGGGGTAATGATCGAGCCTTCTTTTCTTCTTTTTTTACCCCTTTAGGGTTAGCCTGACCGTGGGTAGATGCTGACTGATGACAGCCCTTAATGATAATATTTTCCCCTTGGAGACCAACAACTATCCACATACCCGTGGTATTAGGGTTGAAATTGCTGTCATCGTTCTCATCACAGGTTTCGGTATTATGTCGCAGGTCAAGCTTTGGAACATTCTCAAGGAGCGACGGGATGCTAAAGACGCTGAGAAGCGAAGACAAGACGCGGATATCGAGGCTATGGATGCGGATGCTGGGTTAAGGGTTGAGGGAGAGCACAAATTGGAGCGGGAACAATGGGAGGCAACCTTTGGGCACAAAAAGGCAGATGGGGTCATGTCTGACGAGAGGCCGGCTACTGGAAGGATAAGCCGAGCGGACTCCGGACTTGGCGATGATGTGGGTTACGGGAAAAATAGCGTTGACAGGACTGAGGAATTTGTTGAGACCAAGGAAATGAAAAGAGAGCGTGAGGAGCATATTCAGATGGCCCAAATGGGAGGAAGCAGGTCTCAGTCGATGGACGCATCTGGAGGCGGCACTATGAAAAGTCAAGGGTCTCCAAATCAGAACCAAGCATCCGAGGATGTCGACAAAATTGAGCCCGTTGAAAGCTTGGATGCTCCGAAACATGAGGAGGTCCTCACCCCTGGAACTGTTTCAAGACGCCAGTCATCGCAGTCCATCGCTCCGAGTTATTCGAATCAGCCCACCCCCCAACGGCTCTCTTCTCAATCTGCGGTGTCGCAGGAGGCCGCTGTCCAAAGGCCTGATGTCCCACCGCCACCTGTGGTGATCCCCCTTCCGGTCCCGATCCCGGTTGAGGCAGAAAACGACGATGACGACGAAGCATCTTCTCTCGCTACATTTTCTGGATCAGATCGGATTATCAGCCAAGAGATAGATGAGGATGCTCTCAGGTCAGTGGTCAAGATGGCTGACGAGGAAGACAAGGCTTCCAGTGTAGCAGCAACCCTCGACGACAACGAGGATGAGATGGTCGACCCCGCGGAAAATGATTTCTCGCAGATCAAGGAGGCTTCGCATGAGGATACCCCCCCACATACACCACCGGTCGAGATTGAAGTGGAGGGAATGCTTGACGAGTCCCGCAATGGAGATCTGAATTCAGGTCTGGTCGAAGAAGAGACGCCGGCGGTGGCTGAGAATAAATCCGTAGGAGCGGAAGCGCCGGAGTCCGGGGGGAGTGATACACCTGTAGAGGGTGCTGAGAAAGACCCCGTCACCGAAGATCACTCGAAGGGAACTGATTCTCCTAATATGACCGCTCTTATTGCGCCAACTTCCATCTCCACATCTCCAAGCGCCTCGCCACCGTTAGCAGTTTCCACAACCCCAGTGGATCCCGCCCAGATACAGAGAGATTTGACACCAGCATCAACCCCCAAGCCCAAGTCAAGTTCACCCTCACCACCCGGCCCGGAAACACAGCTCCAGGCAAAGTGCTCAAAAGTCGTGAAGAATTATCGAACGAACGAATGGGCCAAACATCTCGCGGATGCTGAGCTGCCTGAACTGGACAAATTGGAAGAAGCTCCCGAGGTCACCGATGCTCCCAAAGAGACCCCTGCGCCAGTCCATATTGAGGAACTCCAGGAGACCGCAGCTATTAAGCCGCCTGCACCTCCAAGACCAGTCTCTAAATTATCTAACCGCGAGAACCCAGGCCCTGCGCCAGCTCCAGCTAACCGCCCATCTGTACAGCTAGGAAAATCACGCACCTCTGTTCGTATGAGCTCTGCGCCGAATCCTTTACCAGAGAGTGTTTCGCCTATTGAGCGCTCCATTTCGCCCAGTGGCAGAACAACGCCGATGCCGTTTACACAAAATACTCTGATTGGAAAACGCGAGAGCATGGTTCGAAGCAGACAGAGCTTCAATGCTCTAGCCGAGTACGGGCCAAAATCTTCCTCCCCGACCCCACAGTCGTCCCCGGAGCCCAAGCATCAGCAGCGTACGGCGACCCCTGTTCCGGGTGCACCTTTCGTCCCTCAGCGCCAATCTACGGGCCCATTTTCTCAACTTCCCACAAGTGATCATAAGTCTGCATATCAGTATCGACTTAGCATGCTTGATGATGATATGCCTTTGGCTGATCGCCGCAACGAGCTCCTTCAACATGTCGTGCCTCAGGCCGGTGGTGCACCGGTGTCTCAACAACAACAGCAACGCCGCAGTCTTCCGTCTCAGGTAGATAGGCGTGAGGCTATGCTCAAGAATTGGCGTGAGACGGTAAAGGCCGAGCTCCAGACATCTAGCCATACAACTCACGCTATCCAAGAGAGGAGGGGTGAAATGTTGAACGAAAGGATGCAATCGATTCAGAATGAACGTCATAAGAGTTTGAAGGAAAACTTTAGGGATGAGATGTTTGACGAGAGGATGCGGCAGAAGGATATGCTCGACCTACACAAGGAGGCTATGAGGAGGATGCAAGCGAATGCGAACAAGCACATTTAGGAAGACGTCCTACTCGGGGTGTGCGAGAAAATAGCCTCTGCTTTCTTTTCCATCTGGCGTTTTGGCAGATTTATGGTTTCAAGTACATACTTTAACGTGAGCGTTGCATGATAGCTGATACCTATCATACCCGGATGGGATTCTTTTCTCTGTCACCCCCACTCCCAAATTGGTAGCGTAGGTGATGGTTAGCTATTTTGGAGCCCGATCGGTTTCTTTTTCTTCATTTTTTTCACAAGGACACCTCTATCTTGCTAGAAGAGTTTTTTTGAAGTTCTGTCCGTTGGCTCTTTTTTTCCCCTCCTGTTGAAAATCTCGCCCAGCTTATAAGGGGGGGTTTCTGTTAATTCCATTCATACCCTTTTCCCACCTGTCGTACCTACCCACACCCCTTCCCTTTATACTCACCCGAGTGCTGCGATATCCTCATTTTGAGGAGAGGTATGTGAGAAGAGGGGGGGAGAAAAGGATGATACTGTTTTTTGCTAGTCTGTAATTTTGCATGTTTAGTTACTAGCGATTGTCGGATATGGCGCTGTTGCTACCGGTAGATAGATTAATGAAGTTTGAGAGGGGAGGAGGTTACGACTCTGAACTGACGCCGGTGCGAAAGTGAACGTGATATTAGATGCTGTGCACAATACTGATACCTGTGTGTGTGTGGAGTACCGGTGCCGATCTCATACTGTGTCAGGGATATATTGGACCAGAGTACCGGTACCGGTACCGGACCTGCCAAAACATAAAAAACCTATCGTATGTGTGTGATACAACAGCTGCACCACACTTTGCTTGAAGAAACTAAATCTGCTTAGCCGGCACTAAAGGAAAAAAGAGGATCGCGACGTTAAGCACGTGCTCACTCGCCACGGGGGGTTACTCCACCGCACCATCTCGAATAAGAGAATTGTCTCAGGACGTCTACATCCCCCTTCCAAATTTAATCAAGTAAAGTCGTTGCTTTTCTTGGGAGGTATTTCCCGACGGCCCCCCCCACAAAATACAGTAGGAAACCCAGAAGCTCCCGAGACAGACAACAACCTTCTCTCGGAATTCAAGATAGGGCGGCACGATTACCATACACACCACAGGAACCTCCCTATATCTATTTATCTATCTACCTATCCGCTCTTGAAGGATCCGGTCGTGGAATCCATCCATCCACACATCACCCCCAAGTATATTCTCCCCATTTCACGGCTGCGGGAGCGGAAGTGTGTATAGTACGGTAAGACCCTCTAGTTTTACGATTACCATACTTTTTGTCAGGGGTTGGGTTTTCCCCTGGAGTGGAGGAGAGAAAAGAAAAAAAAAGATTTACGATTGTGGGAGGATTTCGGGTTGGTTTGGGTGGAGGGTACTGTACCCATACACCCGTGGACCTGTCCGTGATGGAAAAGTGATGTTATGTTTTGGCTTGTTGTTTGAGGGGTGAGTACCGTACCGTACAGTACAGTGCAGGTATGAGGGTATCGTATCCATAGTCTATAGTCTATACCGCGATAATATTACACTGCAATATCTTTTCCGTTTCCGGATTAGTGAAAGGTTACAAAACACTCGCAGATAATCGTAACCGAGGATTTCAATTCCTTTTCCCCCATTCTTTACATTATTACGGCATTGCCGAAAATGCTCCCCCCCACTTGGATCTTAGAAACTCACTCTGACCGTCGTGCTAAGTTGTCATAATATCATTATATCATAATTATCATACTTTGCCCGGGAGAAGAAAAGAGAGCGAGTGACCGTTTATGATTTTCTTTTACTATTCTTTTAACTATTCTTTTTTCCCCTTCCTTCTCTTCCCATTTCCTCGCATTTCTGACGTTGATATTATACCACGCTTCCGGTCGGTGTATCATGGATAAATTATCCGTGGTGCCGAAGATGGCGGACAGTCCGAAAATCCACACGTATCCAATCCGGACTGTTGGATCTCCGCCCGTGCCCTCTCTGCGGGAATGCGGTATTTATTATGTATATAGCACGGATAAGGACTTGTAGTCGTCGACGAGACACTTATTTTATATATATATATATATTTTTCCTCTCCTCCTACCGTCGCTAGCTAGCCGGCTAGCAACATTTCGATACGACACTATGATATCACACCTATGATACCATACCGGTACGGTAGTGACGGGGGTTAATCACTGTACTGTACGAGTAGTGGCGAGATGGATAAGGAGTTATGAGGCCACAAAAGAAGGTCGTCCGTCACGGCTCAAACTGACAGGACCGGATCAGAGCATACTTGCTGTGTAGTACCGCACCGTACGTGTATGCGCTCCATCCACGGAACGATACGGTATGTGCTGGTACGATATGATATAAAAAATTAAAAACTCTCTTCAGAATTCTAGTCGGTGATTTCTTCAGAATACCAGTGTTGAAAGTGTCGACACAATTCAACATCACAACACCACGCTTCAATCTCCGTAAAAAAAAAAAGGTATACTTTATGCCATCGGGAGGTAGAGTAGTAGTATCTAGCACAACAAACAATATTCATGAGCAATGGACAATCCATAGCGTTGAGGGGTGTGATAATCTTCATATATCGGCACACACACATACATAATTATGTATCATTCCTTTGTTTGTTTGTTTCTTCCTTAGGGTATATTTCCCCCCACCGCCACTAGTATCCACTCCAGTGCCCACAGGGATAAGATATCATACCACCCGAGCAAGGTTAACACCTCAGATATATCCTATCCCACACAGACAGCGACCGTGATCTCCACCGCACCGTGTATGATACCTCATGCTTCTGTAGAGAGTAGCAATGAGTACGATATACCAAGGACAAGCCATAAGATAGCCCTGTTAGTACGAGTACAAAGCCCTCATGTTCCCCCAAACCCGATACGCTGGCTTTAGCTTCCGATAGGCACGTAACCCCTTTTCGATCGTGACGCCATTGGCCACCGCAGCGGTGGGAATGGCCCTTGGAAGGGTGGCAGCCACCCAGGAACATGCATGGGCATTTTTGATTGGCCGCGCTACATCTGCCGCGCTACATCTGCCGCGCTCGTGTGTGTAAGAACCGTTAGCCCTGATACCGGTATAATATAGACGCTTTACTCGCAGGAGAAAAAGAAAAAAAATCCATCAGAACATGCACCAGCACAGACCGAGTGAGTGAATGAGTGAATATCCAGAAGATAACCACAAGGCACAAAACTCCCCACCGATATGATAATAATTATGGTGTCATACCTTCCTTAAGGCCTCCAAATCCCCGGCTCGCTGCATGGGGGTGTGCGGATATTACCACTGTATCGTACCTAACCTCCCCCCACCGGAATACCGCCCAGCATCCCGCCCAGGGCGATATATCAAGGCGCGACCGCGAACCAGCAAGACAAATGCATCCCGATAATTCCCACATTCCTGTCTCGGGGGGGGGGGCACACTAAGTGCAGCGGTAACGCCCACCCAGCAGTACCCAACCCCAGGCCGACCTCCTACCTGAACACAGGAATCAGCCAGCCCCGAGCAAGGGGCCTTAGGGTTGATACGACAAGCGAAGGTAGGTCTGCTCGATAGGTACCTCTCCTCCGGGTTAATCTAGACCTCTCAGCGCGGCTTCCGGTGCCAGCCCACAGCTGGCGAAGACCCCTGGAACGGGTGCTCCTGTGGGCCGACGGCGATTCACTAGTAAGGTGGGCCCAAGGCAATTTTCCGTGGCGATATATATATATATCTGTGGTTGTCAAGCCCAGTCGGGCTTTAAGGATCATTGGCTAGAATATCGCGCAAAATTTAAAGCAAGGCCTCGGACGGAAGCTCCCGGAACGTGGGGCACCTTGGGCCGTTTTTGGCTATAGTATTTGTAGGGGCGGTCTAGATTGTTGGTTGGGTTCGTTGTAGATGAGAGGGACTGCTCAGCGGATAATTTCCCCCGCTATTCAATCCACACGCCCTCCTTTAGGGCTATCCCGCATAACAGCATGATTACATTACACTCCATAGAGGACAAACACCAGCACCACAAGCGCCCCATCTTCCCGGCTAAAGTCATGCCCAGGCTTTTTTTTCTTTTTTTTCATTCTAGTCATGATAAATCACTCGAATTCACAATTGCTACAGCCTGCCAGAGGTCACTATGTGAGAGACAAGGCACAACGACCTGATTGCAAACTATAAAACAGCAAAGACACGATATAAAAACATTAGAAAACTATCTGGGGTATGAGTGCATCCACCTGCTATCCCACCACCAGCGAGAAAAAAAACCTGAGTAAATCCCAGGCACAGATTCCGAAAACCCTTCGGAAAAATAAAAAAACGGAGCACCAAGCAAACCTCCACCCATCCACAAAACAAAGCAAGCCCCGGAAGGCATTTCTCTTTCTTTCCTTCGAATTCCACATTCAAACGCCCAAACGCTGCTTCTCCACGCACAAGATCCAGGCAACAGTCAACCCACAGGCAATGTAAACCACCCCACCGACCATGCAAAGGCAGGCCCAATACCGCCCTTCGCAGTACTTCTCTTCTCTAGAAGGGATGTTTGCTTCGGCCCCAGTCCGTCCACCAGCAGGGGTGGCGAGGGTGGGGGGAGGAGAAGAGTGGCTGCGATCTAGGATGAAGACTTTAAAAATGGCGATCATCCAAGCTACCGGAATCAAGAATCCAATTATGAAGAGCTGATTGTTGTTATTATTTCCATCATTAGCTCAATGTTTCCAAAAGTTTGGCGTCAGGAAGGGGGAAGGTACATTGCGGATAATGAGCGAGCCAGGTTTGGTAGCAGCTTCCCCTCCCCTTTCGAGATCGGCGGATGCGGGAGCGGTAGCAGCAGGAGGATATGTGTTTCCCCTCTTCTCTTCTTCCCAGTCCACCGAGATGGTTGAGGGGAGGGAGCAAATCGAAGCGGTGTCCGGGGTAATGATAAAAGTGCGGGTAGTGGTAGGGGTAGTAGTAGAGTGAGACATTTTTTTGATGCCTTACCGAGTTTGTTCTCCGAATGGTGGTCCGGTAAGCAGTTGGGGGGAGGGTGCTATTGAGAGGATGTGGATGGAGGAAGGAGTTCTCGAGGACCGTTACAGAGATGAATGGGACTGAAGGTAGCGGGGAGGTTAAGGGTGGTGCGGATGACAATGGGAAGCGAGATGTTGTCAATTGGATTCCACCCGAGTTCAATGGGGGGAAGGGTTGGTGAGGGAGTTGCTATTGAGGTCTGTTTGGCGGGGTTTTCGTCGCCGGCAACGGGCTTCAAGTATGATACCGGTAGGTAGGTTAGGGATTAGGTTTGTGTGGATTTTGGATTGATTGTTTGCATGATATGATATGATATGATATCATGAGACAGGAGAGGTTTGCTACGCCCTGATACTCTGTGCGCACACTCGCCGTATAAGACATCACCACATTCGCTTGAAGTCTCGATCACCTCGCAGCAAGCCCTCAGCACCGTGGTATTGCACCCCATGCTAACACTGCGACCCAAACACCACCCACGGGGGAGGAGAGAGGAACATACTCAATGAACCTATCATACCAACAGCCATTTCCCTCTCCGCACCTCACCGCATGATATAGGCCATACCATACCATACAACCCGCCCCCTCCTCCGCCCCCTCCTCCGCCCCCGCTCCACCCGGGCACCTAAAGCTCCACCAGCCCACCTGTCAAACCTTTCCCCCACCCTCGGAGGGGTCAAACCTGCCGTGCCATACCTCGCAGCGCCACCCGAAACACAACCGAACATTAAAGTTGTCTTGGCAGGAACAACCGTTTCCCCTCGTGCCTGACCGGGTGGCTGAGGCGCTTACGCACTGTACGCGTCACCCAACCCGACTTACACCTCCCTCCACAGCCAAGCCCCTGCTTGGTCCTGCGTAAGAGCTGACAATATCGCACAGGCACCGTATCACAGATATTAATTAACGCAGCCCTCCCACCCCTCTGGTGAGTTCCTTTCTTTCTTTCTTTTTTTGCTGTGAGCAGTCACGAGTGCTCACTCGATATTGGACTTTCGTTCGACGTGCTGGCATCATGGATAAGGAACGAGCAGAGTACTAGTTGGACCACCACATGAGATGCGGAGCGATGGGAGGTCATTATAGGAACTCGTTTCCACCCGAAGTCGTCCCCTGGTAAATTGCACTTCATTTCTTTCCCTCCTTATTCCCTCCCTCCCCCGTTTTGTTTCGCCAACTGAGGCCGATCGCCTAGAAACGGCACACTGTTTGTTACATACCGCACGCACGCTTTGACCTTTCACGAAATTACTCTCACTGTACCCAGTACTCGAGCACTTGTACTCGTACTGGCGTCACACTTATAGCTGGGACGCAAAGCGTGCGGGGGGTTATTGTAACAAGGGCTTGTGCGGGACTGGATGGCTTTACCTGGGCGGACTTTCTGTGATTTGATGCAGTGCTCTTCCCCATCGCATCCTGGAGGAGGGTGATCGTTTGTGACCGAACGTGCCGGTAATTGCTTCAGGGGGGGATCACCGCTACGATACTCGTACAGTACAGTGCAAGAGGCCCTTCCTGAATTCGGCACTCTATCGGTATGCACGACAAGAAAAGTACTGGTATCGGTAAGGCATGGCAAGGGAAGGGATTTGTCTCGATGTCTTCAGCATGGAACCCTTACCATGGGTTGGTGCTCCCACAGCACTTTGGGCACCGTTCAATGACAGTTTGGGCATGACACGATGCGTATCCGACGTATCGATAGGGCATGCAGAGCATTCAATCCTGCAGAGGAGATCAGTGAAGGCTGTGGGGAGGAGTCTGACAGCCATACCGCCGTCCGTTCATTGGTCATGGCAGGTGCCAGGGTGTTCAAACCAGAGAAGGGGAAAGGCAATGGAAATGATAACAAATTATTTAATTTCAGCAGATAATTCGAATACCGGTACAGTAGATTAAATAGTACCTTCTTTCTTTTCTTTTCTTTTTTCTTTCTTTCTTTCTCTCTCTCTCTCTCTCTCTCTCCTCTTCTTATTTTTT
>LN891022.1:149695-209135 GCA_900010015.1 Tuber aestivum | reverse complement strand
TTNTTTCTTTTTCTTTCTTTCTTTCTCTCTCTCTCTCTCTCTCTCTCCCTCTTCAATTTTTTTTTTGCAATGGCTAACTTATCTACCGTAGGAGTCAATTGGCATCTCGGGTGGAAACGCTCTTCTTGTCCGATTTCCTTGCTCTCGGTTCAACGTTTTGTTTGGTATCACAGAACGTATGACAATATGTATGAGCCGATTTCCTGAAGGTTGCGAGTCCCCCCTCCCCCTTTTCTTCAGAGCTTCTGCTTACATGTAAGTCAATTGGCACCCCGCAAGCTGCTGAGTCCGGGAACCCGCAGTATCTTTGATTCTTCGCAGCGAAACTTTCAGCACGGCCTCCGGGGACGCCATTGCGCAATCGGGCTCTGAAGAGAGAAAGGAACTCGAAGGGGGTTGGGGGGGGGGGGGGCGAGCGCCCTTTTGCAACTTTGGGAAATTTACAATACTCGAGTACCGGTAACGGTGCGAGTATGATACGATACAGGTACTCGTACTGTACGGGTCACGCGGCTTGGTGGGCCCCATTAAAGGAAGGTGGCTGTGCTTGCGCGTGTCTGTCGTGGTTCATCACGAAAATTTGAAAATTGGGGTCCGTTCTCGCTTTCTTTCCGTCGTGGTTCCGCAAGTGTGAACCACGGGCACCGGTATCGTACTGGTGGTGGAGTTGTGGGTTTGGCTTTATCGAAGGTTATCCATTCAATGATAGGAGGTGGGGGGGTGAGGGTGGTGAATACGAGTCACCACCTTGCAGTGCCGCGAGATAGGGTTCTGTTGTGCGATACTGGGGAACGAGAAGGAAGGCACGATATTCGTGCAGTGCAAGTGCTGTACTGTACGAGTACTCTTGCAGAGTTACCGTCACGTATTACAGAGTTATCCATTCGGGGACTCGAGGGATGGGGGTTGGACCGAGAAATCTCCCTTCCGGGAAATAGGCTGCACCTTCTCCCATCTGAGCTGCGAGCCTTTTTCCTCCCAAGCAATGGCGGGTGTCTCAGCCTGCCAAAATGGGAGCGATACACGGCTCAAAGGGGAGTGTCCCTGACAGTTATCCTGGCGGGTCAGGCGAGTCATGGAGAGGCCTCCGAACCATTACCGTATTAACTCGTTCCTTTTCGGGGATGGACTGGACTCGAGGCATGATTATCTCTCTTCATTCTCGTGACTGCTAGACCTATTCGGGTCAAGTAATGTTTTCCTCCCCTGCCCTCTCTTCTCCTCAGACCAGCCCCCGGTTCAGTCAACAGCGCTCGACCAGCTTCATTATCGGGCCTGAATCCGCTCATCCCTCCCTTTTCGTTCTATTCCCTTCCTCGCTGCTCTCATCCTGTCGTTCTGAGGGTTCTGATCCACTCTTTTTTCGCGTGTCTCTGAGTGGGTGCAAGTACCTGTTTTGTGTTTTTTTTTTGTGTGTGGGATGTTTTCTGCGTGCTTACTGCATTACACAGTAAACAGTACCTGCTCATCGCCAGTCTTGTGCATCCGAGGGAGGGCCTTTTCTTTTTTTTTTCCCCTTCTTCCCCTGCTGCCGACGTGGACAGACAACTCAACCGTTTTTTCACTTGCCTTTTTCACCGTCCAACTCATAACTCGGTCAATTAGGGAAAAACAACACTTCATCACGCGAAGAAAAAGAGGAGGATTTCGCACCAAGAAAATCGCCAAAGGGTTTCTTTCCTCTTCACCTTTTCACACCTCTCTGCATCCATCCGTCTGAGCGCGTTATTAATTCGCGTCGCTGCTGTCCCGCATTCCGCGCGAAAATCTACCGATTAACTGTGCCTTACCGCCAGCACACCGCTCTATCACTTTTCCGCCCCCAAAAACCCGGATCCCCCCAAAACCAAACCACATCACACCCATAACCACGAACGAACGAACGAACCAGCGGACCAAAACGTGTCAGCGAGGAAGGGCGAACTACCGGAGCGAAACGGAATAAGAGGCGATTGAGTACAAATAAACAAGTGGACGAATATGCTTCTACCAAGCGCATTACCGTGCGATGGCCGCGCGCCATCCAGTCCTCTGAGAAGATCCTCCCGTCAGTCACAGCAGATGTTCGCATCCTACCGGTCACCGCCACTCGAGGAGCCAAACCTGATGGCGAATGCGACGTCCGGGTTGATACAGACATGCAAGCGATTACACCAGATTCTCTCCGTAGACCGATCAAGCACCCCACCTCCATCCGCGTCGCCGATGAAGCTGCGGGAAGTGCCACAGCCGAGCACGCCCCTGCGGAGGACTGCTCGGGGAGGGGTGCGAACGCCCGTGAACAGGGGCAACAAGCGGTGCAGAGCTGTGGCCTTCCACGGGAAGGAGGACGACATTGAGAGTGAAAATTCAGACCAGGAATTACGGGACCCCTTCTCCACGCCCAAGAACAAACGTGCCAGACTAACGACCGCGCCCTCGCCGCCGAACCGGAACCTGCGATTCGTAGGCGCGGGTGTGGAGGCATCCGAGGGGGAGGACGGAGTGTGGACTTCGGAGGAAGATAGGCAATTGGTGGAATTGGTATTGCGGAAATTGAAACTGTCAAAGGACGATTGGGAGGAGTGCGCGCGAAGTCTCGGTCGACGGAACGGAAAGGCCCTGGGCAAGCGATGGGACTCGCTCATCTCGAATAGAGAGCTGGTGCTCCGGGATAAACGGAGGATAAAGCCTCGACCGTCGAGGAGGATCTGAGGTCACTCTACTCCCAGATCCACTCGATTATCTTTTTCATCTTTTATACCATATTCTTCTTCGGTATTGATATTTATCAGTAGATGTCCTTTTTATTACTCGCAAAAAATTCCCGGGAGTAACAGTCTCTTTTTTGGTTTTTATTATCTTTTTGCGTCGCGTGGGGCGTGCTTGCACGCTTCAGCTGTTTATATGGATACCCTTGTACGAATTTTTCCTACCTACCATACTTATGCCTAACGCGTCTCCTTTGTTTTATTATCCTTCCCATCTATTTCAATTGTACTATTAGTTGCGGAGAGAGAAGGGGGGGGAAGATTACGATATCTAGGGGGCTGGTTAGTTGGTTTGGCTGGTTGGGGGGGGTTGGGTATTGGCATTGGTTTATCGGTATTGGATAACTTTTTTTTATTTTTATTTTTACTGTAACGACCTGTATACTAGTATGTTATGATTGTGATGATTTATTGAAGCTACCGTATTTACAAATTAATTGTATTACCCCTTGCTTGCTGGCTCAATTGATCTGTGCTCGAGTGTCTCGTCTCTGATTTTCAGTAGGGGTTTTTTCTTTACCCGTTGGTTGCTTTGGACTTTACGAGTGAGACAAAAGGAAAATTTTTTTGACACTAAGCTTTGGGTTAGGTTTGATATTGTGTTATTACTAAGCCACTAGGCCACCGAGACTAGCAGTATGATAAATTTGCAATAACTCGGCGAGCCAACTACTCCAGCACCGAATTACATATTATATCATACCAAATCCATCAACCAAACCAAACCACCACAACAACCAAACCACAACACCCCACCGACTGGAGAGAAAGAAGAAAAGCAAAAGAAAAAAAAAAATGCCCACCCGCACCCGCACCCCCTCCTCCTCCACCACCCCTCTCACAACCTCCTTCGACTCTCTCCGCTCCCTCGATTCCCCCACCGCGTCGGAATACAGTACGAGCCTCCTCCACCGCCAAAAACTCCCCCTACCCCCCATACCGGACCTCCGCTTCGAGCAGAGCTACCTGGCCGGTATCGCCGCGGCCGACGGCGTGTGGTGGAAGGTACTGCTCATCACTGTGAGGGACCAAGTGTTCCTGCCGCTGCTGCAGGGTCTCGGGTACAATATGTTGCTCATTGGGTGGAGCGGGTGGAATTCCGGGGCTAGGTTTGGGGGGAGGGGTGTTGGTTGTGAGTGATTCTGTCCTGTTGTGTGTGTTCTTTGATGAGCTTTTTTTAGGAGTGGGCTGATGGTGGTGGGTAGCGAGGGTTAGGAGGTGGCTGTGGGGGGTTAATGATTGGGATGGTATGATATGATGTTACACTGGTGATGATACTTTAGCGGTGTTTTTAATATTATACAATTGTTTGCTTGTGTAGTGTGTTCACACCGTCGTATGATATCGATACTCTTACTACTACCGCTTGTCGATCTATCGATTGTGCTGCTAAAGTATGATGGATGAATACTTTTTTTATATCATAATATCATATCATGTCATACATCCCCCATATCAAGACCTCTCCCGATTCCATCTCACACAATCCTCAAACTTAACCCCCGAGCCGCCAAAGAGATCCAGAGCGCTGCCAAACGTCAGATCCACCTTCCCACCGGAAAGCCTCTCGACCCTCTCGAGGTCCGCAAACTCCTTCCCACCCCCAGCATAAGTGGTAGGGATAGTAACCCACTCTCCCAACCTCTCGACGAGCTCCTCATCGATACCAAGACACAACCCTTCCACATCCGCAGCATGAATCAAGAATTCGGAGCAATACCCGGACAACATATCCAATGTTTCTATAATATATAGAAAGAATCCATCAATCAATCAACCCACACAGAAGAGAAAAGAAAAGAAAAGAAAAAGGAGGAAAACAAACCTTTACAAACCTCAACCTCCGTAATTCTCCTCCACCTCTCCATAGCAACCATCCACTTCTCCCCAACCCTCCTACAACTGAGATCGATGACGACCCTGCCCTTCCCACCGACCTTGGCGACGAGCTCCTCCAGCCTCCCGACCTCCACGCGCCCGCGCGGGAACAGCCAACTGGTCACGATGACCTTCTCCGCGCCCCGCCCGTCCAGCCAGTCGAGGGCGTTGTCGGCCGTTATACCCCCGCCGATCTGTAGCCCCCCCGGCCAGGCGGAGAGCGCTTCCGTCGCCGCCGGTTGGCTGTCGGGGGATAGCAGGATGACGTGCGAGCCCGTCACGTTCGCCTCCCGGTACAGCGTGGAGAAGTGGGCTGGGGGGTGCGGTGATGTGTGGTTAGTCTTTAGCGCGCTGGTGAGGGTTCCGCCGACGATTTGCTTGACGAGGTTGTTGTGGATGTCAATGCAGGCGCGGAATTTCGTCATCTTGGTTGGTTGGGTGTATTGTTGGTGGAGTTGGAGGCGCAGCAGGCGGGTTGTGGTGTGGTGGGGTTTGATGGGCTCTGGCTACTATTTAGGGACGCGGTGCGTGGTTTCACGGCTTGGGGAAGAAGAAGAAAAAAAAAGTTGGGATGGTATCATAAGAGTACGAGTAGAGCACAGTAGAGGCGAGGTGAGTGCGGTGCAAGTACCGTATGATATTTAACTCTCATGGGTATATTATTACTCGTAAACCATAATACAAAGTACCAGTACCATACTCCAAAGACAAAAAAAGAAATGTACAAAAGTATGTGACGATCCGAATAGGAAAAAAAGGGTAAAAAAAGGGCAAAAAATAAAAAAGCCGCCATCTAACATGTTCCCCGCCAAACGCCTACTGTAAAAAGACAGAAAGAGGAAAAATGAAGCAAAAGGATGCACCCAAGGTTAGACTAGGCTGGACTAGACTATTCTACCTCGTCCTCGGGTCGATACTCCTCATTCCCTTCGTTCTCGTCATAGAGCTTCCACCTCCCACCGCCGCTAGGCCTCTTCTTCCTTCCACTGCTGCCCGCACTCGACGGCGACGGAGGGGTAGTCTTCGGGGTGGAAGAGTCCCTGCCTCGGGAAGACGGAGGGCGGCTCGGCGTCCGTGGCCCCGTCCTCCTACCCGGGGATGGAGTCTTTGCATTTCTCGAGGACGTAGTCTTGGCACTGATACTCGAGGAATCATCAGTCTTGGTATTGCCCGCGCTTCCACCAGCTTTCCTGGAAGGCGATGGGGACTTTTTGGCCGCCGCTTTGGCGCCGGTGCCAACCGGGGCGCCCTGCAGTGTTGGCCGCTTCGCAACCGGCCTGGCGGTGTCGTACTTCTTTGGAGGGCTGGCAGCCGTTTTGGCTGGAGTAGCCTTGGGGATGCGCGGTGCCTGCGCCGCCGGGTCTCTCCCGGTGACCATGGCACTCTTCTCCCCGTATTCGATCCACTTCTTGACCACTTCGTCTACGCCCTCCAGTCCTGCGCGGGTGGCCGGTACTGAGAACCATTCTTTGTGCGTCCTCTTGCAGACATCGCATTTGATCTCCGGACGATTTTCCGGGTTGTCACCGAGCTCCAGGTGGATTAGTTGTTCGATCCGGTGGGAATTCGGCACTTTCTTTCCAATTTCCTTGTTCAGGACCTTGGTTGTCGCTTTTTTCGGGGTGGTGGGTCCTGGAGAGGACGCTGAGATGTGGGGGTAGAAACGGATTAATGACAAGTTGTACCCGCATTGGGTTGACCATTCGTGAAGGCGTCGTTGAACATTGTTTGCTCGCCCGATTTTTAGCAATATGCGTTGCCCTTGTTGCGCGTTCTCGGCATCCTCAACCATCTTTTGCAATGCATCCGAAGCACTCCTTTGGTGGGAACGCCCGCCAGACTTTTTGGGTGTGCCATTGGGTGTAGTGGCTGGAGTTGGCTGCGGTGATATGGGAGAATCTGATAGCCAGAACACATAAATGTACCCTGGCTCATCTTTCTCAGAAAAGGGCTTTGCAAGCTCCTGTTCAATGCGTTGTGCCGTCTTTTCCGTTAAAGTTGGTGGTATCAGGGGGTTTCCTGGGCGGATGTCAGAATCACATCCAGCGGTTCTGTTCTGGGTGCCTACCTTTATTTCTTCGACCACCTGCCGTTGCCGGTCTGGGTGTTGCAGCTGCGCTAGTATTGCGCTTGTCCTGGCTAGCCAGAGCGCTGAGATCTGGGTACATCAATGGCAATGGTGGTGTTGGTGGAGTGGGTTCAAAGTCCACCACGCGTGTGTCACTTTTGCCCCTTCTATGCGTTTTCCCGCGCTTCTCGGAGGAATCATTTCCCACGATGCCGGCGGCAGCTTCGTGCAATCCCGCTTCCTCCTTCCTGGCCCCAGGGTAAGAATCTTCCCTCGGGTCCTCATGAACCCAACAGCACAGTTTGGACCAGAAGGATTGTTTCTTCTGCGTCCTTTCTTCCCGCCGGTGACTGGTAGGGGGTCTTGGCACCCCTGCAAACTTGGGAGGGTGGACGAATGGATCACCCCCCGGGCCAACTTTCTTGGTCCTGGAAGCCACAGTTGTAGTGGTTGTAGCCTCTCCAGGCTTCCCACTAGCGACCAGCAATTCAACTTGCTCAATAAGAGTGTCCATGCTTCCACGACCAAGCAATTCACGTCTCCTGGCGAAGGAGGCGGTATGCCTGAGGGCTATATTCTGGGACTGGTCCTTGTGCTGTTCACAAAAGAAGACTTTTTGACCGCTAAATACGGCAATTATACCAGAGGTTGGCTGGCCCGACTTTGAGGGAGTCAGCTTGCGGCGACACGACTTCCCAGTGTTTGATACACCACAACATGTGGTAGAAGGGTTCTCTGAATCGGCACGCGAGAGGAGGGCAGATAGCGACTCGGGGGTATTGGGCACGAAAGGCATGATGATGTAGGGAAAGAGATAGATGGTTCACGGGGGAAAGAAGGGTAGACGTTTAGGGGGTAGGAATGGGCGGGGTAATATAGTACCGGCAGAGCTACCCTATGGAATGGGATGGGAAAGCTTGAGTTTACCCACTGTTCTACACCGGGGGAAGCAGTGCTCGCACTGCCAGACACGGCGGCTGAGCATGATCATAGTATGGGAGAGGAGGGTGGTGGAGGACAAGGGGGCAGGAGGTACGAGTACAGCGCAGGCTAGATGCTCTCATGTGCCTTCCGATGTTCACATCTCTCTTTTTTCCCTTCATAGTGGTGGTATGTATCCCTCTTCCCCTGCAATGTGTCAGGCTGAGGGCGAAAGCAGATTTGCGTCAGTGAGGAGGAGGGGGGCTATCGATACGGGTAAGCTGTTGCCTACAGTACGGTAGGGTTGGGATTAGTCTCGCTCGCGGTTACGGTACTCGAGTACAGTGGCTGAATTCCCTGTCACTCGGTCATTCGGTCGTTCGATGGATGGTTGGCGCTTCCAGAGAGACAATGGGAAACACCGCCCAGTGGCTCTACGCCAAGGCAAGAAAGGGGGCATTGCGCAATGAAATGGGTTGGGCTGGACCCACTCCAAATCCGTTCCTGGATCTTTCCAAAGACAAAAGCGTGGCACTCCCGAGTCGCTTCTCTCGTTAGCGGATTGCGAACTTGAAACGTCTTCCACGTTCTATTCCCCCTTTTGAACACTTTGCTGGCGAGACAGATCACGAACTGATCTCACCTATCTCCCTCCCCCCCAACAGCATCATACAAGCACAAGTACCGTAGTCTACACACTCTCGCTAAAACACGAGAATAACGGCCCGTCCGATAAAAAGAAGCCCATGCATATGTAGCACGCATAGCAGTATATCCTTGTACTCGCAGCATGAGAATGGATGAGGGAATACCCGATGTTACAAAGGACCGGCCTGCTGCTAAAATTGAGGAGAAGGAGGGTGTAGATCGCTCACTCTTACCCGCCGGGAACTCATCGAGTGTTTGTTTGCCAATGCTCGGTTAGCCGACCCAAGAGATTGGTGGGCTGTGGATACGCAAATAGAAATCCGGTTCAGCGAATCGGCGATGTTCTCTGGGCACTAGAAGGATCCAACGCATCGGTGTGTTTGTGATGCGGTTCCCATGGGTGCGTTTCCCGGCAAGTGCCCCTCCACCAGTTGCTGTGAACTGGCTCTTGGGGGCAGTCATCGATCGAGAAGTGACCATGATCATTGATAAACCTGGGTTATTGTTGGCAGCTTGATTTGTTGGTGCTGGAAAAAGCCGGGGTAGAGGCCTGTTGCCTGGAGAAGGGGTACCGGTACGGCAGGAGAGCGCCGTGGGTGCAAATGTGATATTGCGCCCGTCGGAGTGGATACAAGTACCAATCTGGAGGCCGATTAGTTACATGTGCTTAAACAAGGGAGTGGAAAGAGAAGGATGACTTTTTGTTAGAAATGATATATATATTTATATATATATATACATAAGTGAAGAATACTGTGCAAAGGGAAGCATGATCGGTTTAGATTATGGCATATCA
Source organism: Tuber aestivum (assembly GCA_900010015.1). NCBI lineage: Eukaryota > Fungi > Ascomycota > Pezizomycetes > Pezizales > Tuberaceae > Tuber > Tuber aestivum. The sequence goes on along the minus strand of LN891022.1, from coordinate 200,074 downwards.
GCTCTTCATGCTGTTTGAGACCCCCTCGAGCATTGGGAACAAGGTGTTGTGCGGGGGGGGGCTTTCTTCGGGTAGGTGGGAGAATAGCGCCTGACACCAATACCAGGAGCAGAAGTAATCACTGCCTGTACTACTGCTGGTACTGGCACTGGTATGGTGAGAGTGTAGAAGCCTCTGGTCTTCTCAAATCTGTTCGATTTGTCCATCATATCATGCTCCGAATCTCCGACCTTTGTGTGACAGGGTCAAACCCCAATCAATCCGGAGAAATATAGATCCGAACTGCGGAACAATGTGATTATCAAGTTGTGGGCGTTACTCCGGGCCTTTTTTCACGTGTCTATCAGAACTTTCCTCCCCAACTCCCTTGTTCTCGTTTTCTGATACGGTAATCTTCACCCGCCATCATGGCTTCCCGACGCGTCTCCGACCTGATAGCGGTTCTCTCAGCCTCCTCGGCGGTGGCGAGAAAGCACTGCTTGATACGGACTCAGCAATTGGACCTCTACGCTTCTACATCTAGCATACTAAAATCCTGTTATGGATCCCGAGATATAGCCCCTGCTAAGCCCGGAAGCGCGAAGAAGGAGGGGATTGAACGAGACCGTTTCTACCACCCTGAAGTTTTGAATAGCCCAGATCCCGCGCCGGGAGGGGGTTTTCCTATAACGCAGGAACAGGCGGACGATAACCCTTTTCCTGACGGGGCAATTCCCACTTCCAGCACCTCTCCTCATTCCTCGGGCGGAGGAGGAAGGGGTGAAGGCCACAGCTCTGGCCGGGCAACAGAAGTCTCTAAGGAATCTCTTTCAAGGGCTGGACCGCAATTGAAGCCACAATCATCTAAACAATCAGCAACTCCGATGCGACGGACGTCCCTGTCACCAGAAGAAGAGAAGAGATTACAGCACGAATCAGAGACCTCAATTCCTTCTGCTGTGGCGGAACTCCCTGGTCGGATGGAGACCCAAGGAATCGACGATGACGTGCTCTATCTCAGGCAAGCAAGATCCTCGCCATTGCTGTCCAACTTGCCTCGTGTGAAGATACCGCCACGGACGGAGGGTGGACAAGGGCCTCCTGGGAAGACTAGTTCTGATGTTCTCTATACGGCACCAAAGAAAGGTGGGGAGATGACAGAGATACCTGAAGAGGTTGCTGTACCGGGACAAGAGAGCAGTGTGGAGGGGCTTAATGGAGATTTTTTCCACAGTCGACGGGCAAAGTCCCTGTTTACGCGGCTCCAAGGCACGGAACAGAAGACATTGGAGAAAGCTGCAGAGACCCCGAGGGACGAAACGAAATCGACTGAGGGGAGGGATCAGAATACTTTTTACAAACGAACTAGCGTAGACATATCACCTTCCACCGGTACTGCCTCGTCGACTATAAGTAGCGTATCGAAGAAAGAAAAGAAGGATATTGAAGACCTTGCATCCGAGTTATCAAAAGATGTAGGAAAAGCTTCTGCTGCTGTCACCGAGCAGGTATGAATTCCATCTTCAGCGATTTAACCAATCGTTGTTTCTATCTCTTAATTTCCGAAAATTGCCGGGAAAGACGCTGATCACTCGCTGATCAGTCATCGGCGAATACCAGGTTGAAAGACCGGCCTTCCAAATGAGCGCCTCCCGTGTCCCCTCTTCCCGTCTCGGAAGGCTCTTTCATTATGGTGGATTAGCAGCCGGTATGGCGTGGGGGGCGGCGGGCGAATCCCTTCGACGAGCCACTAGAGGGGGGGATAGTGCGTCCACCAGCGGCGTAGTTTTAAGTCCGGCAAACGTGGAGAGATTGGTTAAAAAATTGAGTATGATGCGAGGGGCGGCTTTGAAGCTTGGCCAAATGATGAGCATTCAAGGTATGCAAGCACAAATACACAAGTACACACGAGCTGACCGGGCTAGATTCGGAAATGCTTCCACAAGCGATACAGGAGGTTCTCACACGTGTCCAGGACAGCGCGGATTACATGCCACCCTTCCAACGCGATTCTGTCTTAGAAAGTGATTTGGGTCCTAAGTGGCGGGATTTATTCTCCGCGTTTGAAGAGATACCGATGGCTGCCGCCTCGATCGGTCAGGTACACGCAGCAACCCTCTCATCCAATGGTCTCCCTGTTGCTGTCAAAATCCAGTACCCCGGAGTCGCCGCGTCAATTTCTTCGGACCTAAGCAACCTGGCCATCCTCCTGACAGCGTCCCGCCTTCTTCCTAAAGGTCTTTACCTCGACAAAACTATTGCGAACGCAAGAGTAGAACTAGCCTGGGAATGCGACTACCTTCGTGAAGCGGAATGTGCAAAGCGCTTCGCGGCACTTCTCCAGAATGACACTTCTATATTCAAGGTCCCCGCTATTATCGACGAGGCGTGTGGCCCTCAGGTGCTAACGATGGAGAGAATGGGTGGTATTGGCGTAACGAAGATAATCAGCAAATTGACGCAACAGGAACGAGACTTCATTGGCACTCAGATCCTCAGACTGTGTTTTCGAGAAGTTCGAGAGTTTAGGTTTATGCAAACCGATCCAAACTGGACGAATTTCCTATGGAATACGGAGGAGCAAAAGGCATCCCCCTCTCCCCGCGCTCCTCTTGTTGAAAAAAAAAGCTAACGGGCCCAGATCGAACTTCTCGACTTTGGTGCCTCAAGGGCCTACCCGGAACCCTTCGTCCAAACCTACTGCGCCCTCCTAAGGGCCGGCGCTCGCAGCGAAGAATCTCAAGTCCGTGATCTCTCCCTAAAGCTCGGCTTCCTCACTGGCCTCGAATCCCAAGCGATGCTGCGTGCACACGTCGGATCTATTCTCGCCCTATCAGAGCCCTTCAGTACTAACGCGCCGGAGGTCTACGACTTTAGCGGCCAGACCGTGACCAATCGTGTCCGCGGGTTTATCCCATTGATGATGAGGGAGAGGCTTACCCCGCCCCCCGAGGAGACGTATAGTCTGCATCGGAAGCTCAGTGGAGCTTTTTTGCTGTGTGCTAGATTGGGGAGTAGGGTGCCTTGCAGGGAGATTTTCGAGGAAGTTTTGGTCGAGTAGAGGGAGGTGCGAGCAGTTTGTGGTGATACCTAGACTTTGGGGGAGCGGAGGTTTGTGAGTTTTTCCTTTTATTCCGATTTTTTTCTTTTGCATTATAGTAGAATATATAGCACATCTCCATGCACTGTCTCTCTGGTCACTTTTGGGCATCACTTGTACTGTGTGGAGTTGAGTTAGAGTGTGACTCCTCACGTGTGGATGCCCCTCGGGGGGCCGTTTTTCCCGTTATGAAATGATTTCCACGTACAGGAGCGGAATTTGCACACGCCCCGACACCGGCACCTTTACCAGTGATCGAAAGTTAGGGAGAGCTAATAGCCGGATCCCGGAGCACTAGCTCTTGACATCGCTATGGTAACGTGGCTTTATTCGCTAGCTAAAGGTAGTTTGGTGATTTGCACTCGTACGATCGTGCTGGTAGCCGGGCGCAACTAGATTATCACGGAAGGATATGCTAATAATAGGGCTGGTATCTCCTTTCCTCTATTTTCGTTTTATCCTCTCGAGAATTTATTTGTTTATCGATTTAAATTTTCGGTAGTAGGTTTAAGTCATACAAGGAAGGAAGGGGGGGGGGCATTTGTGTCTCGAGTGATATGTCATGATATGTGCTGTGCGGTGCGGCGCAGGTCTAATTCTGGGGTGAGCTATGTTATTAGCGCTCTCTTTATTCTTAGTCTGTTCCTCTTCCTCCTCCGCCGTGCGCACTACGATACGATATACCGGTTCTCGGGCTGGCCAAACGTGCCCTCCGAATCCGCCATTGAGGACGACCAGAGATGCAATCTCGCCGCGGGCGATCCTCAACCAGTGTTCCCAACGGGCTAGGCCACTGATCGGCCGGCCTATAGGCTGTAGACTAGGCCAAGGCAGGCCGCTCTGGCGGTGAGCCTAGGCGGATATAGGACCGAACTCAGCCGGCCTGCAGCTGGGATCTTTAGAGCCGATCGTTTTGGGAATGGCTCGATTCCTTAAAACTTTTATTGTGGTTTATTATTTTATCTATATCCCCGGCTATCAGTTGAAGTATGATAACTAGACTACGCGATTACCAGTACACAGCCATCTCAACAAAGTCCAGGGCAATCTACCTCCAGATTCCTCCAACGCGGTCCAATCTCACAACACCTTCCTTCTGATTCACTTTCTTCCGCAGTGATTCTATTAAATCCATCAGCGAATATGCCCGCTATGGTTGGTACCCAGTTCTATTAAACTAGACCTCGGCGATTTTTGTGAACCACGAGCGAATCCATAACTTATGACTGGCCACACATAGGATCAGTGCCTAATACTATTAGTAAATCTTACTGATACTCGTTCAATTATACTCGTACTCGAGTGTTAACACCAACGCGTGGAATTTGCGTAGGGACTATGTGACTTCCGGTTCACGCCGGAGTATCTCGGACTAGTTTTAGTAGGGTGAGAGATGAGCCGAAGGGAAACCAAAGATCTGAAGAGATTGCAGGCTTGGCAATATAGGCCGGGCCCGGCTTTGGTTCAGCCTGGCCTATGTACCTGGCCCGTTGGGAACACTGCCCTCGACAGACCGAGTACTGTTGGGGGCATCAGGAGCGGGGCCTTGTGAGGTTGGGGTGTAGAATATCCCGTGCCAGGCGGTGGATCGTGAGAACATCTGAACTATGGGGATCGTGAAGCCTATTCATACCCGTTGTAATTCTGTAGGTTAGTGTGGGTAGGGGTGAAGATACGAAAAGGAAAGGGGTTCAATATCCTCTCTGCAAGAGCCCGGTAGTACTTTTCGTAGAATTTGGCAGCGGTCTAACTTATTCACCACTGCGCTTCCCATCCCATCCCATCCCACCACGCCACTCACCACGCCGGCGAGAAGCGCTGCGAACAGCACGCCAGTGCCGACGTATGATAGCCCGCCACCGACTATTAACCGGATCAACAACTTGAGGCTGTAAGCGTCCGGAACGTAAACCCAACACCAGCGCACTTCCACGCCGCCAACAACCCGAATCATAACCAACCCAACTACCTGTACGCCATCCACCCCCGCCGCCAAACCTAGCACAATCCCAAACCTACAGTAGTCCCCACAAATCCGAAAGTGCTCAGGACCGCGCAGCACACGCTCCCACTACGAGCTCGGCCGATAGATATATTAGTCACGTGGGTCTGATAAGGGAAAAATTTGGTTAGTCTTCCGGTTGTGGTGTGCAGAGATATAATAATGCACGTGACTAATAAATATATCTATCGGCCGCACTCCTAGTACCGGTACTCGTAGAAACCCACAAATCAACCCGAGCAGGAAACTCAGAGCCGGTAGCGGGATTATCGCGTTCAGGTTCAGGAACCTGCATGAGGATTTAGGGGGGCGTCATTTTTAGTCAGAGGGGGATCGACTTGCCATGGTGGACGGTATTGTAGACTATTATATTATATGAATGGATGACGGTGCATGATGATGGTGGTGATGGAGATGGCGGTGGTGGCGGTGGGGCCCTACAAGTATGATATTAGTGAGATTTTTTTTATTTTATATGAAATTCGGCACTTTTTCGTACTGTATGATACATGGCTTGGTGATTTTCTTTTTTTTTTTTTTTTTCCCTGGTTCGTTCTGTTCGGATGTTTCCGAGAACCCTAGGATACCGGTAACGGTACTGGTAACGGTACCGTACCGTAACTGGACAAGACAAAAAGGTTCTTCAAGTGGGGAGGGGAGGGGGGGGGGGCACGAGCAAAAATGGATGGGTGGGGTGGGTGGGGTGGGTGAGCAACAGGGGTTTAACTGAAAAGATTTTTGCTTTTGCTTCCGTTACCCTGCTTGTCCGAGTATGATACTTTGATTAATTCACTTTTTTGCCTGTCAAATACATGTCATATATGTTTGTCACCCGCCCCTGTGCAAGGGTGGACGGTACGGTGCCGGTGCTCGAGTATCGGTATAGGTGTAAAAGTGCATGAATTAACATATCCAATTTCCGATCGTAGCGCTTACCCTCGTATCGGTACGGTACACTACAGTGCCGTGCTGCACGTCGCTCTCGCTCAGCTCTTCTTCCCCCACGCCATCCTTCTGATAAGTAACTAGATCCAGGTTTTCGGTACCTTTACTAGATTCAGCGCACTTGTAATCACGTTATAGTCTAACGTATTCATTAAAAGTACTCGTACAGCCCTCCACGTGGTCCAAGGTATAAAACAGCAAGACAAGAACTTCCAGATATAATTCACCCCCACCCATCACGACCCCACCATGACATATGATGCACAAACTTAAACGTCAGACACGCTCTCCCACTCATTCTCACCAGGAGTCAGTGCACCGGGCCCATTCTTAAACTGCATGGCTAGCAGCATTGGTGGAGCTCTTGCTACTTATTTCGGACCCCACGCTGTCTTCCCTGGTAGTCACTCCGCCTGTTCCACTGCTTTGGTAATCTCGGAACCGCCTAACTGCAATGTTCTTCTCAAACATTTCGTCAACCTCCTCCAAGCTTCTGCCCTTCATCTCAGGAATCAGGAGCCACGTGACCACCACGCTGATAGCGCTGATGCTTCCATAAATGAAGCCTACTCTAGCGCCAAGGGCAGCATAGGGCGGGTTAAGAAGATACGGAAGAGTGAATGAGACCACAAAAGTGGTTATGACGCTGATGGATGTGGCAAGATTGTTTGTTTTTTCCTTGAGGCGTGATGTGGCAGTCTCGCCCAGGATGGTGTAGGAAAGGGGTGCCCAGGAGAGCGCATAGGAAGCTCCAAAGAGAATGTTGGAGGCCACCATAGCGTTCTTCTGCGTGGTACTTGGGTTGTGACTCGTACCAACACCTCCGAGAATGAAGAGGAAAAGGGCCATGAAAGAAGCACCGGTAAGCAGAATAGGCCTAAATTGATCACCGTTAGCCTTAGGACCTCTGACGAATGTATCGAGGGAGTAATCCGATCACCTTCTCCCGAAGGAATCAACTACCAATGAAGTGAAGGTAACGGTTACAAGACCGACTACAGTTTGGATGACACTCATTCCGAAGGGGTTAGGGATCTTCTGGCGCTGATAGAAGATTACAGCATACTGATCGAAGATATTATTAGTTCATGGGCGTCACTCGTCGCAACCTAATAAAGGATGACTACCTGTGAAACAAATGCTTGACCAGTTATTTGTTGAAAAAACATCGCCGTAACAGCGATAGTTGTTCGTCTCTAAACGCGTTATCAGCTGAGACGCGGGAAAAATAAGTAGGTTGACAGGGACAGATAATTACCCTATTTACCCCCTGGAAAATTTCTTTCCATGTCCCTTTGCCCTGGTTTGTATCGGAGGAAGCAAGCAGCTCCATTTCCTCCTGCAGCAGCTCGATAGGGACACCCTTCTTCCTTAGCTTCACCATCGCCTTCAAGGCCTCGTCCTTCCTCCCCCTAGCCATGAGCCTGTTCTAGTCAGCGTCATCCTCACCCCATCCCGGTGGAAGTATTTACCATCTAGGTGACTCCGGGAGCATCGGGAGTAGTCCCAGGATGATGACAGGGACAACTAGCTGCAGCCCCGTTGGGATCAACCAACTGGCATCGCCGTCCATGCCTTTAGTCCCGTAATTCACCAAAGAGGCAACCAGCTGACCGAAGCCGATTTGTAATTGCAGGGTTGCAGATATCATCCCACGCAGTGCGGGTGGGGCACATTCTGACTGAAATATGGGGATAACAACTATGGTGAAACCGGTCATTGCAAAATTAATAACTCGGCCAACGGTAAACTGTGCTGCGGTCGTCGCGGCCACCTGGAGAGTGACCCCACTATCACAGGGTTAGAGCCGGTCTCCCGAGTAGAAGGGGGAGAAACTCTACACGAGCGAGATGCAGGCGAGCATCATGATAGCAATTTTCCTTCCGTAACGTTCAGCCGCCGGCCCGCAAGACAGGGTCCCCTATTTATTCATCTTCAGAACCGTCACCCATAGGGCCTCACAGGAGGGACACATGAGAAGGCGTACCATGAGCTTTCCCAGGAAAGGGGTAGAAGTCATGATGGACGACAGGTAGGCAGGAAGCGCCCATAATTTTGCATCCTCCTCGTATCGTCCAAACTTTTGAGCAAAGGCTATGCAGCTGTCAGGGTCAAGTCGAGATCAGAGAGGTGATTTTTTGGGTTTTGCGATACCTTTCATGCCCTGCACACCTCCAAATGTCCCCACATCATACCTGCCGGGAGGGCTAGTCAACCAATCAAGTTGCAGGCACAGAGATGGGGGGGGGACGTACCCAAAATTGAAGGCAGCCAAAGAGACGAAAACTGTTAAAAACGCCAACATTGGGTTGAACAGGCCAATCCGTTGGCGGAGCGTGAGCGGGTGGTGATCCTGGACATCCATGGCGGCAAAAAAAAATGCCAATGGACTGGCAAGTGTGAGAAGGTTGGCGGGATTCGGGGAGACTTTGCAAGTGGGGATTCGCACAGGCACCGTAATCGGCACCGACAAGCTCGGGAGAGGGGTTCGGGAAACAAGAATACTACCGGTAACTGGGAGCCCGGTTTTATATACCGGCGCATTGGCAGACTAGTTGTTGGAGAGTAGGGGCAAACATACAGAACCACGGGCAGGGAGGAAGGCACTGGCACTGTGAACACAATATTTCACCGGCAGAGCAGGAAAGAGGTCAATGGTAAAAAGAGCGTAGGCCAAGGGAGCGCCATTCGGATGCTAGCCGCTGAAACCAGCAACAAGCTTATATTCTCTGCACTTCCATGGCTCTTTGATCTCTATCCCCTTCTCGTCACAAGAAACATTTCTCGTGCAACTGTGATCATATAAATGTCTGACTGGCCACCACTACCGTAATCCGCGGGTGGCAAGACCGGCGGCCGCTAGCATTGGTACTACCATGAATCCCGACGAAGGAAGGGATGGAAGGAGCTTGAGTGGTGGAGCCTCAGGCTCGGCGGCCGGGCTGGGCTCGATGACCCGGGATCGTGCCAGCATGTCTCGATTTGCAGGGGAGGAGGGTAACGTTACTGTACGATACCGGTAAGGTAGTCATGCAGCGTACCGCTACAAGGACCGTACTTGTACTAGTACGGCTGTGGAGGCTCGCTCGGGTGCTGTGCAACTCGAAACCTCACTTGGTGGCCGTCATCCACCGTGATCCATGCTTGTCTTGGTGAGATAAAAAAGCACAAATTGGCTGGCTCTACGCGAGGAGCACGCACCCAAACCGTCACTCCTACAGCACCGTGCCTCTCTCCTCCTTCGCCCCCCCCAAAATTGCAATGCCCGGGAAGGTGTGCGGCCCCGGAACAGATTTCGCCTTCCTTCTTGACGGGGTTTTGCCGTATAAATCTAGAAACGAGTGATGGATAATGAACCTTGGCAACCCCCCCCCCTTCAAAGGCCGTTTTCTTACCCCTCGTTCCGAACCCCCCTTCATCGCGCGGGGGCCTTCTTCGTGACATTGGATGGCAATGGGGTCTGCCAAGTCTCACCCTCCTCTGCGTTGATGATCCGTCCGTCCTGAGCAATTGAACACAAACCCCATCAACCTGGACCGCTGTTGGTACGCTCGCGTGGCTTGCCGAAGTTGGACTCTTTGTATGATATGAGAAATCGAAATCCCATCTCACGCCAGGTGTCCCACCCCAAGTCTGGTCGGCAGCACGAGTGTGGTAACCCACAAGTACCGCGATCACTGATCAGCCTGGGCCCTGGCCCCCGCATGGAGAGAATCCGACGAACCCGGGCCCCCGAAGCTCCTTCTCGGTCGGTCTTGGCTGTTGACGAAGGCTTGTTCAACTCGTTACGAGCATTTCCTCACCTGGAAAGTGGTACGGTAGGCACCGGGTGCCGGCGCGATATCTGGGCCTCGACTGCACGGTATGGCACCTTGCACTGTTTCTTCCATGCTCGGGTTATAGAACATGTTCCAAACGTCCCGCCATGTCGTTGGCATACAGTGGAAACCCCACCCTCGAAATCCTACCACGCCCACGATGGCGAATTCGGCCTCCTTTCGATTTCCATATCTGACATCCATGGCCTCCGTGGTCTCCGTCCTGATATCTTTGCTCGAGCGACTCCGGGCCTTCCCTCGTCAGAATTGGCGGACAGAATCCGGTAGATGGTGAGCCCGGCGTTCCATTTCTTATCTCTCTTGGGTCTTGAGGCTTGAATTTTTCTTTCTTTTTTTCCCTTTCTTTTCTTTTTCCCCTTATTCGATTGCTTCTCTGCAGGTCTTTCCAGCCTAGGCCGGTTTGCCCCCTCAGTACCGGTATTCCTCCACTTCTCACCTCCTACGCCCTCCCGCCATTGATTTGTCGGTTTCTTCCGCTCGCTCCTTTTTCCTTCGCGGACCGGCTTGCTCTCCTCTTCTGTTCATTTTTTCCACAGCTCTTGCTGCCCTTTTTCCTTCTCAGTAGAAACCCGCTCACCCATCATCATTAAGGCAGGACCCGGTGCTTAGAGCTTTATTCCTCGTTTACGCATAGCGTGTTTGACCCCGCCACGTCTTTGAAACAATCGGATTCCTAAACCCAGATCTGTGATTCAACCTCTCCCGTAGGGCACACACCCGAATTCCGGGCAAACCCGCTGCTAGCTGAAAGGGAGTGCCGGTACCGGCAATATAACTGGGCGAGTGGGCTGAACTTCCCCGCCTGGAGTCCCGCGGAACTCGGGAACCCGGAAAAAAAAAATAGAGACTTTGGAAATGCGATATCCGATGTAATCATGTTCAACGTGCAGACATCTCAAGCTACCTCGCCTTCTACCACCGCGACTTCTGCTCCGGAGGGATCCAATGGTTCGAAAGAAAAGAAGCGCTCTCGGTCAGGTAAGTTTGGATCTACTCTGTCATATCGTCATTTGAACCGCCCCGCTTCCAACCTTGGCTCTATTGATGCGTCTTTTCGATGTAAGGCTTAACACTTGGTTTGCATTTGCTAACTGCCTGTCTTTGGGATATGCGATAGGCTGTATCGTGTGTAAAGTCCGTAAGGTACCGTATAGCTATTCGATTCTTTCTAATCGGGAATGGTCAGGGTTAACCACGATGTCTGGCTCTGCGGTTTATTAGGTCAAATGCGATGAGCGTCCCGGAGCTTGCAATAATTGCCAAAAGCTGGACATCGATTGCCCTGGCTATTCGCCCGTCGGTTCTTCAGAGGCTCCCGAGGAAACGGTGAGCGCTATATTCGCACGAGCAGGGCGGAAGCGGCGACGAATGGTTGGCTCGTGTGTTGATTGCAGAGCATCGAAGAGCAAATGTTCGAGTGATAGGCCAACATGTGAGCGCTGTGCCAAGAGGGGGATTACCTGCGAATACGATGAGACTTTGCGAGGTCTCACAAGAAGCCAGAGCCCTAAGAGTCGGCGGGGGAAGAAAAAAGCTCCTATGTCCGCTGGCGATTTAGGTGGTGGGGAACCGAAATATGAGAGTTGGGCAAGTACGGTTCTGGAGAGGAGGGCTTCGAGAGATGGGAGCGAAGAATGGAAGAGCGGGACTGAATTAAGTGGAACGGATTGGTGAGAATGCTGTTTGGTGGCTCGGTGGGGATTGGTTTTTTTTTTTTTTACTAAAGTCCGTATTTTTTCGCAGGTTATTTTCACCTAACTTGCCCAAGTCCTCTGCACAATTAAACCTGTTGATCGAAACTTACTTTAATGACGTTCATCCCTGCCGATCCCTGAGCTTTCTTCACAAGCCGACATTCATGCGCGCTCTCCAGGAGGGGACTGTTGAAAAAACATATGAAGCACCTTTAGTACTAGCGATGTGTGCGTTAGCGGCACAGTGGGTGGTTTCTTTTGCTCTCATCTCCCCCCAAACAAATTTTAATTAATTATTCCATAGCATAATTTATTGGGACGAAGTACTGGAAGGACGCTCGCTTGTTACCCCTGATGCCGGGAATTCGGGTGACCAGCAATCCCTGAGCTCAATGCCGGGCGATCAATGGGCCAAGAAAGCGCAACATATAATGGTCACAAATTTTGCGGAAATTAGCCCAGGGAGATTGATGGTATGTGGAAATTTTCGAGAATCACTCCCCACAGGAAATGAGGGCGTAGCGGAGGCTTAATAGCAAAGCAGGCCTTAGTACTCTTGTGCGAACATCATTCCCGAACTCAGCAATCCCGTGAATGTTTCATGCTCTCTGCATTTCTGATACGTGCAGCCCAGGCCCTGAATCTGGATACGGGCCAAGAAGATACTCCAAAGACACAGGATCCTGATGCAATCACGGAATGTGAGACAAGAAGGCGACTTATGTGGTCTTGCTATATAATAGATCTTCTCTTGTGCTCTGGAGTTAAGCGGTTAATGCTGTGGGACCCGGAGAACATCAAGGTGCAGTTGCCATGCCAGGAAAGAAACTATACTTTGCAGATACCCTGCGAGACCGAGCCCTTGTACCCTATACGCACGGGTTCACCGAGAGGTTCGGATAACCTGGGCATAGAAGCCTATTATATCAGGCTTTTCCACATTAGAGGAAAGGTTCTTGAGTGAGTATTCTTCCTCTGCTCGATCGAGGTTTGGCTAAGCATTGGGTAAAGGCAAATACGTAACCCAAACCCCTATGGGCCGCCTTGGTCTACCGGCTCGCCCTTCCAAAACCTGACCGATGAATTGGTTGACTGGGAGAATACGCTTCCTGATAGTCTGCTTTTCAATAACTCTAATGTATATGTCCGTCGTGAGTGTCGGCAGCTTGGCGCATTCTTTGGTCTCCATCTTGTATACCATCAAGTCTTCTGCGATCTCTATCGTATATCTCTTCCAGGCTATCCCTTCCCCGCCGCAACGACCTTTAGTGGCGCCCCAGACGGATTCGTGGCGCAGTGCCAGAGCGCATGCAATGTTCATGCGGCACGCATTTCAGAGATATTTGAAATGAGCTTCACGCATGGATGGAAGGCCTTGGTCGAACCGCTCTGTAATATAATTGCATTCGAGAGCTCAAAGCACCAAATTGTGTATTTCACAGCGTGCAGCTCACCTGGACCGGAAAGGCGAAAGCTATGGGATGCCCTGGCGTGTAATTTGGCGGTAAATATTAAAGCTTTGAACGACATAAAAGGTTATTCAAGGGCTGCGGAGGAATGCGTGGGTTTTATCCTGCTCTTTCTGGGAGAGTGATGCTGACCCAACGATATAGGTGTTGTCAATACAAGGGCTCCTGGAAAGATTAAATATGTCCAGCATTTTGGCCCCTTTGCCTGGGTATAGCGAGAAGTGCGGGTAGGTTTGCTTTATTCTCTAGCGAGAGCTGCTATTGCTGATAAGTAATGGCGAATACAGCGCACGGCCAAGTGAGATTGTGTATGGCGATATACATAACTTGCACCAGTTTGCCACTTTCCGTCTTGTTCGTGAGGGTCTCGCTAAACCTGGCTCTTCCTCCAATCGGGAACCCCCCACACCTCTGCGGCCTGGGGAACATACCCTGTCAAATGTCCGCGCAGTCGACACTCCACAAGTTGTCACCACACATTCTCCGGATTCGCATCAAATCCTCCCCCCTTCATTCCCCCCTCCTATGATTAATAATGAACAAATGGGGTTGGATTCGCTTGGCCAGCCGCCGGAACAGCAATATCAGGATATTCAGGCGGACTATGAGGCAATATGGGCGGAGATAGACTTTAGGGTTGCTAGTGACAGTGGCCAGATGTTTGCATGGGACCCGTATTTTATGAACGGCGGCGGCCTCGATGGCGCTAGTGGGTCTGTGGGTGGAGGCTGGACATGATTGTTGTTGCAAGACCGAATCACCTGAGCCGAAGATGTTTTTATTTCATTTACTTTTTGGTTCAGCTGCCTTACTAGGGATCGTCACATGTCTTGTAGTAGCAACGTCCATAGGCTCGATTGGCTCCACGTTCAATAAAGGAGCGGCACACATCCCTTTATATATATATATATTTTATTGTGGTTCGCCCCGGCGGCCGGCGGTAGGCCCTATATGCATGACAAGGTGCTGGCGCTATCCAACAGGGATAGTTTATGATGCTTTACAAAAAACCGCTGTTATCATCGCTGCTGCACTACCCTGCGGTTGCTATGCAGATAGATTTAACAAGCCAAATCTGCCAACCTTTTACTAACATATATATTAATAGACTGTCCGATTATCGATAGCGCGAGCTCCAATGACGCCTGCCCTCTGTATCACCTGGCTGGCTGCACGTCGATTTATTCGCTGAAGTCAAAGTGGGGTCGTTTCGTGCGAATAAGATCAATTATCGAAATGTAGCTTTGTTAGGAGCTCGGTAACAACGCTCGCGGAACTCGGGAAACCAGTAGATTAAATCCGGAAGTATCATATGCTACACCCCGACTACCCCGAAGAGTACGCTCAGGCATAGGGTGCCGATGTACTCTGTACGTGTGAAAAGAGGTATCTATAAAGCTAGAAAGTATTCCTCGTCGATTGCCTCCCTTGCCCACTCGCCCACTGTCCCGGACTTCATGCAAGCAGCGACAATATGACAGAATCAGGGAAAAGGCCAAACTTCCTTGTGATTGTCGCCGACGACCTTGGCTTCAGCGATTGCAGTTGTTTTGGGAGCGAGATACAAACTCCCAACATCGACCGTTTAGCTAGCAAGGGGTTGCGATTCACGAATTTTTACGTCGCCGGGGCGTGTTCACCCACTCGTTCTATGCTCATGACAGGTACCGACCATCACATAGCTGGGCTGGGTCAGCTCTCCGAGTATACTAGGAATTCCCCGGCGCACCAGGGGAAGCCTGGGCACGAGGGGTATCTAAATGATAGAGTTGTCACCCTGCCACAGCTTTTGAAGGATGCCGGGTATTTTACTGTTATGAGTGGGAAGTGGCATTTGGGACTGAAGCCGGAATATTCGCCACATGCCAGAGGCTTTGACAGAAGTTATGCTCTGTTACCCGGCTGTGCTAACCATTATGGTAAGTACATTGTATATGCTTGCTGAGTTGCCAATAGGGTCTACCAAGTCCCGCGCTTGGTCTCCCCATCTCTCCTACCCGCTAGACGGATCGCGCTCGTCAGGCACATACTGACTGTTTGCTACAGGATTTGAGCCCCAATACGATGACCATCTGCCGGGCTTCTTCGAGACGGCCGTGACGGCCCTACATATGGAGAACTCGACCTACGTCCCTCAGAACCCTCCAGAACCCAATTTCTATTCTTCAGACTTTTACGCATCAAAGCTAGTCAACTACCTAGAAGCACGGACGCCCGATGAGAAATCCAGACCATTCTTTGCGTACTTACCCTTCTCCGCCCCTCACTGGCCTTTACAAGCCCCAGAAGCTTCGGTCAGGATGTACGAGGGCCTCTACAAAGACGGACCCGATGCCCTTCGCCTCCGTCGCCTGGAAAGTCTCAAGGCCTTAGGTCTTGCACCTTCCAGAGTCCATCCACATCCAGTCGTAGCCCCGGAGTCCGCAGAGTGGAATTCCATGACTCCGGATGCCCGTGCTAAATCTGCCCGCAGCATGGAGGTCTATGCAGGCATGGTTGATCGCATGGACGAAAACATAGGACGGGTCCTCTCGTCCCTGGAAGCCTCGGGCGAAGCAGAGGACACCTATATCCTCTTCATGTCCGATAACGGTGCCGAAGGTGCAAGCCTCGAAGCGCATCCGATAATGGGGGACGAGGTCATATCTCATCTGGAGAAATACTATGATAACAGCCTCGATAATATTGGGCGGTATAACTCTTTCGTCTGGTACGGGACACGGTGGGCACAAGCTGCTACTGCCCCGTGCAGGCTTTACAAAATGTTTAGTACTGAGGGGGGTGTCAGGGTTCCACTTGTCCTGAAGACGCCGGGGGCGGGAAAGGAGGAGGCGGAGATAAGCCATGAGTTTTGTACGGTGATGGATCTGGTGCCTACGATCCTCGATCTGGCCGGTGTCGAACATCCTGGAACATCCTATAACGGCAAGCCAGTCGCCCCGCTTCGAGGGAAGAGCATGACAGCCTATCTCTCCTCCCGTGAACAGATACACTCTTACGACGAAGCGTCCGGGTGGGAAATTGCCGGTAGCGGTGCGATTAGGAAGGGAAAGTACAAGATCACCTATGTGCCCGCACCCAAGGGCCCCCAGCGCTGGGAGTTGTTTGACTTGCAGAGCGATCCCGGCGAGACGAAGGATCTTAGTCGAAGATTGCCGAAGGTGATGAAAGAGATGTTGGGGTGTTGGGAGAAGTACAAGCGGGAGGTTGGCGTTGTTGGGCTTGCCGGGGAGTTGGGTGATATCCCACTTACGATTGACGAGTTTGAGGATACGGGCAAGTGGACGAGGTTCTTGGCGAAGGGTGGTATTCCCATCGCCTCTTAGACCTGTATTGAGGATGGCCGCTCTTTGTTTTTTTTTTTCGCGCCCACTGCTTATGGGTTGGGGGAGAATTGTCTAGTCAAGATGAATGCAATATTACCATATTCATTGATAGCCCTGGTTAGCATGGTTGGAAGCGAACAATCATGCTGCTCCACAATGGCGCTGCCAGATCATTATATATCACTCGCTTGGCTTTTACTTGCTACTGATACACATGTATGTGGGTTGTGATACGAGCTCTAGTTGTGCCGGGCTGAAGTGGCCACTTATAGGTCGTAAGAGTGTGCCGAGTAGGTCCGTAGCTCCTCAAGTGAAACGAGCCCAAGAGGAGAATCCCAACAAAACCATACTAAAACTTGATTGTTACCCCATTCCCCCCATGATTTTCTCATTCAGGGTTCTCAAATCCCATTCCGGGTCCGAAGACCTCCTCCGCCGCTCCTTAGTACTGACCTCAATTGGGGAAAAGGTACAAGATTTCTCCTTGAGCCTGACGAAAGCAATTAGATGGAGGCATCGGAGGAGGGTAAGATGAGGAACGGGAGAGCGGAGGTTTTTTTTTTCTGGGGGGGGGGGGGGGTATATTTCTAGGTCCGAGGGTTGTGCGTATGTGTACAGGCTCAGCGGCATCCGTAAAGCTCTCATACCCTTCCTTCCAAGTGTCCATAGCTCGTTTGGGGGGGGGGGGGGAGGAGGCTTCCCTGTGCCTCTCTTTCCTATCATGATAGTATGATCGGGAAAATTAGAGTGTGGTAAAGTTTACAATATCCCTAGAGGCATTAAGCATAATGTCTTTATGATGGAAATAATTCTCTGAAAGGTTCCCGCTATTATCATGTTCTTGCTGGGCGTAGTGCCTGGGACACAAGGAAGGGGGGGTATGGGAACTTTACCGACGGACGGTGGTCGTTTCGGAGAGACGAGACTGCAGTCACTGAGTGTCACTGGGTTCACGTGATGCTAGTTGATGGGATGCGCGCGTATCCTAACAGCGCAGTGGGGATGACAGACTACCCGAGTCTTAAATTTACTTGTACAAGTACAATCCGGGGGGGGTCTACGCATTTATACCACTTCACTCACCGGTCCTTCCTTCCTTCCAAGTTCTCTCTCATATGATATAATACCTCCTCCTACACATATATACTCCATGGTATTCGTATATACCTACCCATTTTATAGCATCTCTGTTTGTAACCCCCGTACCGATCCATTCTCTCGCTGCGTTGGGGCCAGCACTCCCAGGTGTCTTTTCACCGCCGTAATAAATAAATAAATAAAGTTAATAGTACCCATGGACCGGAATTAAGTCATGGAGAGTGGGGAGGGGGAGAAAGTAATTGATGAGCTGGAATGGGCTAGCTAGCCTGGAGCTATCATATAAAATGGGTTCTTTCGGGGGTGCTATATAATAGTACGGACGGCCGGGATCCATATAAAGGTTGTAGATTGCTAAATTAATTTTTTTTTTACAAAAAAAAAAGGAATGGTTGCGGCTGGACAGTGGCCTGCTCTGCGGATGTTGACGGTCAGGGACATGTACAATAGTCTAAGTTACCTAAATTACCTATGGCATGTGAGTACTGTGATGGGTGTGCGGTGACCGATTTATTTAACCACAATTATCTTATGGAGAAAGTAGACCCACAAAAGTTAGGAAAGACGGTGAGTAACCTTAGTATAAAATTTCAAAGCGAAAACAAAAACAAAAACAAGAATGTACAGTAACTATTCCTCTACAGTACTGTAGATTTAATACCACGGCTACTTACCCCCTTAAAGAATAGTAAAACTCTAAAACTCTCTTAGCTCTATGGACAAGTTAGAGATCATGTTGGATAAACCCCATTCGTTGTGCAATCCAGGTACAAGTATCGTAGGGTCTGGTAGCATGCCTTTCTATTAGACTATACCTACGAATGGACTCTCCAGCCGCGTGGCAGCAAGACCTCTCTCCCATAGATAACTTTGTCTCTTCCAGATGTTGGGAGATTTTTATTTTATTTTTTACAATTGTGATAACCTCTTTTTGCACCATAGCGATTTGTAAGAAACTTAGAAGGGGTACTCTTAAACGTATAAGTTAAGAACTTCCAACGTTCTGAAAAAGAGGTTTTTTTTTCTTCTTTCTTTCTTTTTTCCTCTCCTCCTCCTCCTCCTCCTCCTTCAAAGTCCTCCCAGGTATCTATCCAGTCTTTCATGGACTCGGAAGCATTCGCTCGCGAAGGAGCGAATTATTTATCGCAAGACTGGAGAATTTTTTTTCTTTTTCTTCCGGAGGTATGGTAAATTTAATATCATTCTGTAAACTGTAAACCGGATGGAAAATATTTTGAGCTAAGTATCATACATTTCCATAACTCTTAACCCAGAGTGAAAAAAAAAAGAAGAAAAAAAACGGAAAAAAAACAACCCTCTCACGACTTCATCGAGTGCTGTCCATATCTTTTCTCCTAACTGCCATTACGATTCAGCGGGGCGATGCTACGTTCGCCAGCTAGGATGATAAACCAACCCCACCACCACCACCGGTTTTCCACAGATGCATATCGACAATGTTGTATCGTATTTATTTATTTATTTGTCAGTCCCCAGCATTTCCACGAGACCCCCTCCAGCGCACCCGCACGCCCAGTATCATATCATATCATATCATATCGTATCATATATACCGTAGATAATTCCGACCCCTTCACAGAATCTCCTCCGTCCGTGGACTACGACACCGGCGGAATGCTTCCCTGTATATGTGAGTATGATAGAGGCATACTACATATTCCCCTGAAAATAGTATCTCTTCACCGCTACAGTGCCACCTTCGAATCGGGCTCCTCGCCCTCCGCGTGATCGCGGGTGGAAGCCGATAGATACCCGAGAAACCCGCTCTCCGGACCGCACTGGCGCTATCGGGGGAGATTAGCGTCCTGTAATTTTGACTATGAGGCTTCGAGAAACTGCGAGATAAGATGGTATACATATATATATGAAAGGGTAGCTATTGTCAACCTTCTATTTAGTTGATCGCAGTGGCATTTGTTTCCAAGAGGACGCCGGGGGCGGGAATTGGTGAGGGTGGAGGGGGTGGAATAAATCAGAGTTAGGGCGATTGGAAATGTCGTGGTCTGTGAGTGTGATAATGCGGCTTGATAGAAAGCTGATTCCTTTTATTCCGCGAGCAGCATCAGATTTAATGCAGAGAATATCATACCGAACACCCCTCAAGAAAACTTGTTCGCTTCATGCAAGCACAGAGTCTATAATCGCGGCCCCCCTCTCCCACTATTCTCGGTTTCACCTCAATCCGCGCGCTCATTCACCCACTTCACCCAGCCAGCTTCATCACTGATGACTATTTGTTTGCTTTTTCCAAAATAGAGCTGAATAGCCCTTGGGCGGAAAAGAGAAGGGAAGAGAAAGGAGGAAAGGAAAATGAAAAGAGAAGGAGAGATAAATGAAAACGCAGCACCGGAGCAAGTTCACTAAATACACGCACGCATGCTTGAATCGAACCCCCCCCTTACTCCACCTCCTTCCACTCCTGCTCCAACAAGAACAACTTGTGCCAAAGCGCCGGATCCTCAATCCCGGTGGGGTTAGCCCCCGCCATAGTTGCAGCCTCCACGTCCTGTGGGCTCGCATACCCATACCCCACCACTAAATTCCCATAAGTGTATCCGTCAAACCCGATAGGGACGTGCTGGTACCCGGCACTGCTCCCAGCTGCGGCTGTGGCGGGCGGGTATCCCATTCTGTCGCGCTGCATCTGCAAGTGTGCGCGGACCTCTTCCATGGTGGGTTTGACACGGAGGTATACTTCGGTCCTGTGCCTGGCGGCGGCAGCGAAGTGGTCAACGTTGTTCATCTGGCACGCCTCGGCCCAGATGCGATTCATGCGCGGGGAGTAGATGTCGCAGCTAGCCGGATCCTCCAGGAGGTTGCCATGGACAGTGAGGTCGCTGGCGAGGCTCGAGGGCTCAACCACATCGGCATAGCACTCTTCGCACACGATGAAGGAGTCCGTACCGTACCATCTCCGCCCCTTCACGCCTGTGTCGCCGGGGCATGGGGGCAAGAGGGACCGCTTGTATGCGAATTCCTTGAATTTGGAAAAGTCTTTGAGGTCCAACGACTCTCTCAATTTCGCGAGGAGTCGTTTGTGCCTGGGCGAACCGGGCCCCATATCGCAGCAAGTGGGAGCGCCCGGGGGATACTGGTCAATGTAGAAATGGCGCCCAAAGCTGGCCGCGGCAATTATTGTGTAGAAGCATGTAGGACAGACGGTAAAGTTGTCAACGCCTGACATTTTATACCATTGAGCACCATCAAGAACCGCACCCTCGCACTGGGACAATCGGCTGGTGGCATCGGCGCAGTGCCAGAAGTGATCAAAATTCTTCACAGTGTTCGACAATGAAACCTCCCAAGCAAGCGCAACCCCAACCATAGTAAATTTGCAACTCCACTTCTCCGATCGCGGTTGTTTAGTTGGGGTTGGAATGAATTTTTTACGCCATGGAGAAAGCTCAATTTCGTCCAGATAGCACGCTTCACAGATCACAAACCCATTTATAGGTTTCTCGGTCGTCCACCAATTCCTAGGCCCACCAACAGATGAGGTTCCAACGCACTTTGGGACCTCAGTGATCCGATAAGTGGCACTTCTGAGAAAGTCATTCCATTGCGTTGGAGATTCTGGATCAATGAATTGGAGGAACCTCTTTTTAAGACCCGGCACAGCCAGATCGCACATGGTTTCGTTACCCTTTGGGCGATCAAGGCGAACGAACCAGCCTGCGAAAGGTGACGCGGAGACAATATCATTGTAACAGGCTTCGCAGATAGCAAAATTCGGTATCTCTGACGGTACTCCCCACCAATTCTCACAAACACCGGCCTCATCCCCTTTGCAATTCGGTATCCGAATCCTCCTTTCCATATAGTGCGCGACTTGCTCAAAGCTTTGCGTCCGTAGCGCTACGGCCCACAACTCCTGCATGCGTGGTGTATGGAAGTCACAGCTCTTCTCCACATTGTGCTCCTTCTCGGCTTGTGAAAAGTAGTGTCCAAACTGAGATTTGTGAATATGAGTATAGTAGCAATGAGCGCAAATATCGAAACCCGGGACAAACGGTAGCTGAAACCACGTCCCCCATTGAATGAAATTGTGTTTAGGGCATGGGGGAAGGCGGGCAAGCTCCTGAGGACTCAGATCCCGATTGGTGCTCAGAGGTGTTTTCGGTGGCACTGTGCTCGAACGCTGGGTGCCAGAGAGATGAGTCCCCCCGGAGGTCCTGGATCCCTGAGAAGAATAGGGTCGGGGTTCGCGTGTAGGAATTGCCAATGGAGAGCCCGGGCGATCCGAGGTGGATGGCTCTTCACCTTCATAAGCAGATCCAGGCCCTTGGGTGGAGTACGGCCGGGGTTGACGGGAAGGAATCTCAGCCGGGAGCGAAGTATCAGTATTGGACCTTTCAATCCCGGAATACGGTCGAGGTTCGCGTCCAGGAAGCTCTGGGGGAAGTGATGTACCCGTATCCGTTCGCCTTAGGGAAGCGTATGGCTGGGGCTCACGGCCAGGAAGCTCTGGGGGAAGTGAAATGCCTGTATCAGTTCGCTCAAGGTGAGGGACATTTCCCGTCGCAGCGGGATGCAGTTGGGATCCATAGGGGCGGGGCTGGCGGCGGGGGATCTCTGGTGGGAGGGAGGTACCCGTATCCGATCGCTCGACAGGATTGGGAACAAAACCCCATTCATCGTCCCGGTCAGTGGGTTGTTCTGGGCCCTGCGACCCGTACGGGCGGGGCTCACGGGCAGGGATCTCTGGCGGGAGTGAGATATCCGTACCTGTCCGCTTAAGTTTTGGGAAGAAGTTCGGGGGTTGCCCACTAGGGGCAGACTGTGGCGCTGGCTGAGATCCATAAGGTCGAGGTTCACGGGCAGGAATCTGCGGCGGAAGTGATACTTCTGTATCAGATCGTACGAGCGGAGGCGGACCAGAAGGCGCCCATTGGTTCGTGGCATTGGGTTGTGGTTCTCCTTGAGACCCATATGGCCGTGGCTCACGAACGTGAATTTCCGGAGGCGGTGTTTCGTTTTTCTCATGGGTTTCAACACTAGGACCATATTTTTTCCCAGCACCGACAGGCTTATCAGCGCCAGGGGATTTCTCCTGTCTCGGAGGTTTGGGGGGCACCTGGCGACCGGATGCCCGCGACTCAAGGTCCGATTCTCCACTTTCAGCCGCGTCCTCTACAGAGGGGGGTGGAGGGTATGAGTTTTTCCGACGGGCAGGACGAGGCCCCCTCTCACTCGCCCCAGAAGTGGAATTTGCCCTTCTCCTCGAAGCGTCCAACCGAGGGTCATCAAGAGGATGCAGCGAGTTCGGTGCAGGAGCCATGCTCGCGGGCTGAGAGTTATGCCGAGAGGCTGGCTGAAAAGACGGTGCGTGCTCGTGACCTTGGCAGGTGCCAGCACGCGGTCTGGACATGCGAACGGGGAGGACTCTTTCCACATTCGCCGAACCGTGTGCGCCGTGGGACGAACGCCGAGGGTACGCGTGAGCAACTGGCTGGTCGTGTGTTGGTGCCGTATGGCCATCGGGACGGGACCCGGGCGCAGAGTTCTGCCCGACCCCGGGTACTTGGGTAAGAGGGGAAATTGGGGAATCAGGTTGAGAAGCGCGCCCCCGTTGGAGTCTGTCGAAAACGCTGGGTCCACGTCTGGGAGAGGAGATGGTTGGGGATTGTTCGGGTCCGGCGTTGTTGTTTCTCCTGTTACCCGGCGGAGGGCGATGATGCGGGGGGGCCGGGGGCGGTGGAGGAGGTGGGGGTTCATACTGATATGAACCGCCGGCGGAGCTATCCGAGTTTCCACTCGACATCGTAGGGATCCGCCGCAGATCGTATTGATAATAAAGTGCGGGATACAGTCGTCGGTCTTGATTACGGTAGGTTAATGGGGATGGGGAGGAGAAGTTAGGATGAACGACAGATAGAGGAGGCAGAGAAAGAAAACAGGTTCGGAAAAATACACGCGCAGTAAATTTACTTCAGTGAATAACATGTTATGATGCGCATGCAATGCACTCGCGCCTACATATGAACATGGGTCATGGTCAACCCCTGCGCTAATAGAGACCGTACCATGCCTGCCATACTGGTGCGTCGGTGTAGTTAGTATAAAACATGGTGGATTGAACATTATAGCCCATGACTTTTTCTCGGGATTGGGGGTGCCTGCCTAAGCGAGCACCGTACTAACAGATGCCATTACTGGATGCCATTACTGGTATGTCTTGACACTGGATCGGTGTAATCAGGTTTCGTGGTGTAGTTGGTTGTACATGTACATGTGCTCGAGTACACAAGGTGAGAGGTGGAAAATTGTCGACTTCTCCCCCCCCCACTAACCCTAACAGCGAATCTTGGCCGGGGGCTAGACTACTAAGCTGCATGAGAACCCAACTCGGCTTAGGCTACCGGTAGCTAGGCCAAGGTCCATTATCTCCCACCATTGCAACATCGCATACTCTACCATTTGTGTGGCCTACCGCACCTTATCCCTTCCTTCGTTTTCTCACCTCCTCCCACTAATTCCCCTCGGCGCTGTCGAGCCACCACCGTTGATTCCCTGGGCGGGCAGTCGGGTACACAATACTCCAACACCGTCCCGAGGTCCCGGCTGCATGTCAAGATGAGCCCGTATCTGTGAATAAAACCGTCCCCCTAGAATCCTCAATATGTTTGCTTGTCCCAATGGATAGGCGAATGGTCAAATGGTATCAGCATGAGAGGGAGGGGGAGTGATAGTGCGGCGTGATATATGGTATATATAAATATCGAGTTGGCCGGGAGGGACATCCGACATGTCAAGACGTTGAAAATTGCCCCGATACCCACGAGGGTAGGGTACTTCTGTTACCTTTACACTGGTTAGCATGCTCACGATGCGGGGAGCGGTGGGTTTTGGGAATTGCTTTCGGGAGAGTATCGGGGTACACGACAGATCAGGGTAAAGGTGTATCGAGTCTGCTCAAGCAGATCATCCCCCCTTGTAAGAACCGCTAAAGGGGTATCAAAATAACTAGCAGCCAATGAAATAAAGCAGAATAAATGAAAATGTCCACCGGGTTGGCATCCCCCCCGGTTCCTCCCTCATCACAACGCTACCTCACTCATCCAATCCTACCCCCTCCCAACCCTCTTTCTGAGCCACCACCACCTCTGAAACTACTTTTCTACACCGCCCCCTCTCTTCCTCCAACAGCCACCCTGTACCCTCCTCCCCCACCCACTCCTCGATCCTCCCAGCCACATCTCCAACTAACCTCTCATACACGTCCCCTAAAAAGAACAGTCCACAATGGGTGACCGTTTTCTTTGCGGATTTTCGAGCGCCGGGGTTGAGCTGTGTTGGCGGAGGGGTTGATGATGGAGAGGGGGAGCCAGAGGGTAGGGAACTCTGTCCGCTGTAAGCTGGTGGTTCCAGAGCACTCACTAACCGTCGCTCTTCCCTTTCCCTGTTTTTCTTTAGCTGTAGTCCCTCCACCTCACCGTCGTGCTGAGTGGCAGGTTTCCATTTTTCCTCCTTTTCCTTCTCACGTTTCTTCCACTCTGTCTCTTCATATTCTTTTTCCCAGTCTTTCACTACCCTTTTTTCGTAATTTTTCACGCTCTTCTCCCACAGTTTCACTGCTTTTATAGCCGCCCTCCCTCCATATTTGCCCGCCGTTGCATGTGGAATTTCCGAGTATTCAAATTTTGTGGGCTTCGGGAACGTCAGGGGGATTCCAGAGGTATTGATGGGGAAGAAGTGGAATAAGTGGAGGTAGAAGAGGTATGGTGGAGAATCCCCGTCCTAGGCACTGTTGCTGTGGTTTCTGGGATAAGAACAGGGGTATATCCAGTTGGGTTATCCTTGCAGAACCCTTGTCGTCGGACGTAGGGTCGGGTTCCAGCAGCACCAGCAGCATTTCACCACCTGAAGAGATAGGGCTTGTGCTTGGGTTCCTGGAGTACGGTCTGGGGGGAGACACGCTGACCCAAGGCGCATCCCTCCCGCCATTTCTCGCAGTTCTCTGGCACATGACCGGTCCACTTCTGCCTCAGCGAAGACAAACGAGTGCTCTGAGTACGCGGCCGCGGGTGGATATTCCGGCAGATAGTTGGAGTGTCCGGTAGAGGATGTGTGGTAGTTTACAAAACGTATGATACTTCGAATGTTTTACGGTCCGGGGCTTGCTCGCTAGTTTCGACTTTTCGGATGGTACTATAGCGGTTTTTCAGGCCTTATGGATCGGCGAGGCAGCTACTATTGAAATTAGTTTAACAATTCTGGTGCAGAGGGGGACTAGAGCAGAAAACAAGCCCATACTCAAGTGCTACATCAAGTACTGCCCTGTTGCAGAGGCAAGATGAGAATGGTGTTTATTGGTAAATTTGAGCGCCAAATCCCAAGTTCCCTCTCGACCCCCATTAGCATTCACACCCCCAATAAGCATATTGCAATTAACACACACCCTGCTTACTTTGCGGAGTGGTGAAACTTTATAGCGGTCTCTTATCAAAAAACTCATCCACACTGTTACCAGAATGTACCGTTGAGGACAAAGCCACGCTCGAGTTTTCTCCTAAGCAGACCCCCCCTACCGTCACTGGACCCATCCTCCTGAGAAGGACCCTTCCCCTCCGACCGAAACAGAGTCCTAAACCGAGCGGATATAACCCCCAAATCGATCCCTAGAATGGGTGAATCGATGGTGACAACCCCGAACATCCCATGACTCCATCCCCCCGCTCATCTCACCAACACCACCTCCACCACCGGAATCTCCCCCATGGAGCGTCCAAGCAACATCACATCCATGCCGAGATTCTTAGATTGTACGAACCATTTGGGGAGTGCCTCCTTCTCGATGGAAGTGTTGTACTGTACCTCGTCTTGAATTTCGCATGCACCTCTGTGTGGACGCCCGAGCCCAATTCTTTCAAGGTGACAGACAACTAGTTGGGAAGGTGGGCAGGGAAGTTCTGGAAGCTGGTTTCTTTGCCCACGAAGCCGTGAATGTAGATCGGGAGGTGCTTCCACTTTCCCTAGGGAGGGGGTCTGGAGCGTATTTGAGGTGGCGGAGGCCTACATTACCGGTACCGGGTTTCAATCCTTTTGCGAGTGCCGGTACGGGTAAGAGTGCCAATGGTACATTAGCACAATTAACCTAACATTACTGTGGAACTGTGCGAACATCTGTCTAATCTCTCAACCCTCCAATAGATGACTACCAAAACAACAAAAAAAATATCTGAAAACAAAATAAATACATAAAGTACCTCCGTAAAAGTGTTGGTGAAATGGGCTTTTTACACCAAAAACATTGATTTTTCGCTACTGGTAGTTCAGGAACCACAAAAGATTTACAACCTGACTTCTGGTATGTAGTTACAGTAATTCCACCCCACTCCTACCCAACTCTTAATAACTTTGGGGAAGAATTGGAAAAGTTATGCAGTCCTAAAGTTTTGACTTTACTGAAAAGCTTCATTTTAAATACAAAAATGGCATAGCAATGGGTATTGTCCACTTTAGAGACTAGTAGTTTAGCCCCATAGAATAAATTGACAAAATAAATGGCATCAGGTAAAAGCTGTAGTGAAGGTGAAAATGATTATATAGGTTGTGAGGATTATTTGAAGCAATTCCAGGTGTAGGTGTCACGGCCACCTGGATATGGAGACGGAACGTGTATGGATTTTTGGTTGCATATATCAGTTGTGGTTTTCTTGGTTGCATAGTTGGATTTCCTTTGTATAAGTGATTGGGATGCATTGCTGTGCAATGGAAGATGGCGGAACCTGATGGAAGGATCGCGGCTGCGCGTGACGCCAAGAACTTTCTTTGGTATCAGTGATCATGGAGGATTTTCTTAATATATAAAGAGGTGTGCCCCGTTATATTTTACTTTCATTACGCAATATGGTAATCTCCTTCGGATGCTTGTACCTAGGAATTACACTCTCTATTATCTGGCGTTCTCTTGAACCCCTGAACTCCGACCCTGAACTCCTAAACCCTGAACCTCGTACAACTCGCTTCAGTTGTACCCCCGCACCTAGACCTCATCTCTAGAATCCTGCCTGTCCTGCTCATGATGTGACTTGGGCTACCCGACCCTCAGACCCTGCACATTACACAAGATTGTGTCTACCAGGACCCAACCAAAACCAAATCATGGCCACAGCCCACCTCCCTGTTAACATCACCGGTCCCCTTCAGGAACTTGGGGCCCTTGAAAACCATGATATCCAAGGCCTGGATTTTGACCAACTCTGGGCCCAGTTCACCCTCAGTAGGGACCTGGCCCGCCGAATCCAAGCAGCACCTGCTCCTCCTCTCCGACAGGCAACTCCCGTCCCCCCCGAACAGACCCCACAATACCAACAGTTACAACAACACTGTAACCTTATCACAAACTGTAACTAAGCAAAGCAGATTTTACATAGCTCGCAATTCCGAGCTATAGGTATGTTGGAATTTCACATGACACACACTAGTGCGCCATAGGTTATTATGTTTACCTGTTCGTGACTCACAGTTGTGAGTCACATGATGTTATGATTTTCGCACATGACTTATACTTGTGAGTCATGGGTTTCACTCAGGTGATACGAGTTGTGCACCTGACTTGGTCATTATAGTTTGATTGGTTTTAGGTAGGTTGCGTAGCGACTCATAGGAGTCGGCTAATGGATTTCGTACAACTCATAGTTATGAGTCACAAGGTTCACGTGACGCATAAGTATGGGTCACACCAGTTGAAGAGCTACTATATAAAGGGTCACTAGGACCCCTAGTATTAGCTCTTCACATGTTCTTCTTGTTTATTTCCTACCTTCAAGTTATTATCAATAAAACCTACCTTTACGCTCTTTAAGATTCATCTTAAGAAACCGAAGAATTGTCTTTCCTCCGACAAGGAGAGATAAAGTCCTAAGCAAGGACTAAGGAGAAGAATAAGAAGATAGGCGCGAACAAGATAGTAGTCATAGGACTGGACTATCGGGATCGCGTAGGCACAGGTCTGAGAACTATCACCTTACATCAAGAGAAGTAGCGTTACCTGTCACTCGGTCCTACTCAGTAGGATTCTTAACATTAGAACGTGTCTATAACGCGATACTTAATGACTACACCACGGATCCTTTTAACAGAGATTACAAGGGAGACATAGATGTCCAAGACGACAGTCTAGGATTAGGAGGATTGGAAGAAGCGCTTAGCGAAGCAAGCCGACACTCGGCAAGATCAACAAGTCCTGTCACCCCAGAACCAATCACTCCACCTATACCAGAAGAAACTTCAGACACACCAAGACCTGAAAGAATGTCAGGACCAGCACCGCCACCAGGACCGCCACCAGTGGGACCAGCCATGTTCACTCGAGAAGAAGTGCAACAGATGATATGAGAGGAATTCCGAAATAAGGATCAGAAGCCAAAAGTCAAAACACCACCAAGATACGATGGGGAAAGGAGTAGACCACGAGGATTTATGGTCCAACTCCTCACATACTTCAATGCAGTAGGGTAGAACCAAGGATACGATGATGACAAGATCCGCTACACCTTGACACTACTCGAAGGAGCGGCCCTACAGTGGGTTACTCCTATAGTGCTCAGTCAGACACCAGTACCATGGACAACCTGGGAAAGCTTCAAAATCATATTTGAAGCCCAGTTCATGAATATGGAACTAAGCCAATCGGCGCGGAACAAATTGGAAGACATCAGACAAGGAATGAAGAATGTCACCGATTATTGGTATGAATTCAGACTTCTCCAATATGATGCCGAATGCGACGAAGCAACAGCAATAAGGTGGTTCATGAAAGGTCTGAAGAGGACCTATCAAGAAGCCTGGAGATATAGCGAGGAAAAATTCACGACTGCCGAAGCCATGGCCAGCTGGGTCATTTGAAAAGAACTTCAATTTGGACAACTAGACTGGATACAGAAGAATCAGCCAGCCTCAACCCAGTCTAACCAAGCCAACACTAGAAACCAAAACAACCCCAGGAACCAGAATGGGACCTATAGGACCACAACGCAAGGAGGCGACGCAATGGACCTAGATGCAACAAGGAGAAGACCGTCGCTCCACCTGGGAAGAGACGAATACCTAAGGAGATGAAACAATAATTTGTGCCTAAAATGCGGAATAGCAGGGCATATGATTAAAGATTGCAGATGGCTTGCCAACCCAAATCAAGGAAGAAGTCAACAGAACAATAGGCCAAACACCAAATTCCAACCATGCAGCAACCTGAGGGAGATCGAAATTGAAGACGATTATGAGACGACGGCAAATGACGAAGGTCCCCAGCAATAGATGGTCTGCGGGACCCTCTGAAGGACAAATCCATCTCGATGACCAACTGCTACACTCTTTTAAGCGCGGACACAAAAGCCAACAACAATAATTATATCATGATCAAAACAAAAATATATGACGACAAAAAACAAACAATCACGATATACACAATGCTCGACTCAGGAGCCACAGAAGATTTCATAGACGAAGAAGTCTGCAGGAAATATCAGCTCAAAACCAAGAAAGCCAAAACAGAAAGACAGATTTACCTAGCGGATGGAAAACCCAGCGCAATGTGACCGATAACCCATACCATGCAAGTACCTATGGAAATTGGAAACCACAGGGAAGTAGCTACGCTCCAAGTGGCAAATCTACAACACCATGAGATAATTCTCGGAATGCCATGGTTAAAACAACACAATCGCACATTGGACTGGGAAGAAGGAAATGTTACGTTTATTAGCGAACGATATACAACATGGTGTCTCAACAGTTCGCCAGTGGTATACGCAACTCCGGAAGTGAAAGCAAATTAAGAGAACCTAGAAGCAAGGTTCAACCAAATCCAAGTAACGGGTCAAAAGATCAAAGTTCAGAAATTAAGCCATGAGGTTAAGATACCCACAAAAGGGTCTGAGAGGGCGGCAGGTCATAACCTATACGCCAATGGAAAAGTCACAATACTAGCTAAAGGGTAGGTAGTCATCCCCACTGGAATAGCCATAGAGCTACCTCAAGGCACCTATGGGCATATAGCACCACGCAGCGGTCTCACAGTCAAACATCGACTCACTACCAATGTGGGAGTAATAGACGCCGACTATACGGGTGAACTGAAAGTTGTCATGGTAAACCAAGGGAACAAGGATCACGAGGTGGACAAAGGCGACAAGATTGTGCAGCTGATTATTGAAAAGATGGATGAACGAGAATTCCCAGAGGTGACAAGCCTGAGAGAAACAATCAGAGGAACCAAAGGGTTTGGAAGTATGGACAACCAAGGCCCAACTGAGAAGAAACAACCAAAGGTCGAAATCAATAGGATATGGGCACAAGTATTCAACAAGTCCTACTGCTGAGGAGAAGCGGCAGGAATCCTTAAATGAGATATCCAAGAAAAAGGAATAAGTTTGGCCAAAATCAACATCAGTACAGAACTGGCCATAAGGAGTCAAACTCAAGCAAAAGTGGAAAGATTGGATCAAATAATACGAAAAGAATACTACTAACACCTGGACCTATTCCAAGAAAAGGAATCAATCAAGTTACCACCTCACAGACCTGAGGTTGACCTGGCAATCGACCTGGAAGGATCTACTGCGGAACTACCAAAGAAAAGAATGTACCAATTGGGAGAAACTGAACTTGAAGAACTAAGAAAATAGATCCAACAAAACTTGGAAAGGGGATGGATTAAACAATCCTATGCTAATGGAGAATCACCCATCCTTTTCATCAAAAAGAAAGATGGAAAGTTAAGATTATGAATTGACTACCGAGCACTCAATGGCATAACCAAAAAGGATAGGTACCCCCTACCTCTAATTGGCGAAGCATTGGACCGACTAGCATCAGCCAAATACTTCACCAAATTAGACATACAGGACGCATACCATGATGTCAGGATCAGAAAAGGAGACGAATGGAAAACGACCTTTACCACGAAATATGGGAATTACCTATACCTCGTCATGCCTTTCGGGCTAACCAATGCACCAGCCTCATTCCAACGATGGATCAACAACGTGCTCCATAAGTACCTGGATATATGTTGTATTGTCTATCTAGACCATGTGCTCGTATATTCCAAAGATGTGAAACAACAGAAAAAAGACGTCAGCAACATTATGGCAGACATTAAAGCATCGGGAATGAGATGCAAACCAAGCAAATGCAAGTTCCACAAAAAGGAAACGGAATACCTAGGATTTATCATCATCGGAGAAGGGGTACAAATGGACCCATTCAAAACCAAAGCAATATGGGAATGGGAATACCCAAAAAACAAAACAGATATACAATGTTTTATGGGATTCTGCAACTTCTATCAAAGATTTATAGAAGGGTTTAGCAGAACTGCTAAACAACTATATAACCTGACCAAAAAGGATGTCAAATGGGACTGGGGACCTAAGGAAAAGAAGGCCTTCGACGAGCTAAGGACGAAGATTACCCAAGGACTAATACTGGTACACTTTAATCCAGAAAGAGAAACTATGATCAAAACGGATGCTTCTAAATATGTAGGCTCAGGGATACTATCCCAGAAATGCGAAGACGGCAAATGGAGACCAGTGGCGTTCCGATCCAAAACAATGACTCCAGCAGGATGCAACTATGATGTCCACGATAAAGAACTATTAGCGATAGTTCAAGCATTGAAGGAATGGAGAAGATACGCACAGAACAACAATGCGTCAGTCAAAATCCTTACAGACTACAAAAACTTAGTACCCTTCATGACCACGAAGGAACTAAATGGACGACAAATAAGATGGATGGAAAAACTCAGTACTTACAATTTCAAGATCGAATATTGTGCAGGAAAAGAAGGAGGAAAACCAGACGCATTGACTCGAAGGTCAAACGACAAACCTAACATACCAGAAGATGAGAGAATCAAGCAAAGACAACAAATACTCTTACCAAAGGAAAAATATTTCCAAACCAAAGACCAAGACAGTGGATACGAATCCCTAAACGAAATCAATATAAGGACAACATTGGAAGAAGATATCAGGAAAGAAAGCTCACACGACAAGGAATGTCAAAGGATAAGACAGGAACTAGCGACTGGTACGAAGGAAATAAAAGGCGTAGCCCTAGGACTGTGCCAATGGAAGGATGAATACTTGTGGTATGACAGGAAAATATGGATACCAGATAAAGAAGGATTACGCACGGAAATAATACGACGCCATCACGACCCCCCATACGCGGGACATGGAGGAACAGCCAAAACTACCGAGTTCATCACTAGACGATACTATTGGCCAAAGATAAGAGAAGATATCAAACAATACGTCAAAAACAACGACACATGTCAACGAACTAAAGTGGTTCGACATGCACCCTATGGATTACTCAAGTCAAATGAAGCACCTGAAAAACCATGGAAATCAATATTACTTGACTTCATCACGGACCTACCAAAGTCAGACGATCAAAACGCTATTCTAGTAGTAGTTGATCGCCTGACTAAAATGAGTCACTTCATACCTTGCAGAACGGATATGACGGCAATACAATTTGCGGAAATATTTCTAAAAGAAATATATCGACTGCACAGATTACCAAAAGATATCATTAGTGATAGAGGATGACTATTTACGTCAGAGATATGGAAGAAGATAACAGAAAAACTTGGAATCGAACGGCGCATGAGCACAGCATTCCACCCGCAGCCAGATGGGCACACAGAATGGATAAACGGTATATTGGAACAATACCTGCGGGCATGTGACAATTACCAACAAGATGATTGGAGCAAATGGCTACTGATGGCTGAATTCGCCTACAACAACGGAAAACAAGAAACTATCAAGACAACCCCATTCTTTGCAAACTATGGCCTACATCCGGAACACGAAAGAATAGGTCATATACTCCAAGGAAGGATAACGGACAGAAAAGACATGAATCACTTACATGACATATTACGAACCGAAATGGTCATGGCACAATTACAACAGAAAGAAAACTATGATCGCCACAGAAAATCCGATCCAAACCTAAAGTCTGGAGATATGATTTGGTTACTGCCATGGAACATCAAAACCACATGACCAACAAGAAAACTGGATTACAAGAAAATAGGACCATTCAAGATCTTGGCAAAAATAGGAAGCCCTGCTTATAAGCTCGACCTTCTACCGTCAATGAAAATACACAACACCTTCTACATCAGCCTCCTCGAACCCTATCAAGACAATCCTCTACCATCTCAAAAAAAACCCCCACCACCGCCTAGCAAAATAGACGGAGAATCAGAATACGAACTTGAAGAAATTATCGACTCTCGATTACACTACGGTCGCTTGCAATACAGAGCTCAGTGGACGGGATACTCTCCCAAACACCATAAAACCTGGTACCCAGCCGAAAACTTCCAACATGCGCAAAATGCAGTCCACCAATTCCACTAATGATAGCCACACAAACCAACAGCCAACAGTCGAAGACATACCCAGCTCAGGGCATGTAACGCCCACACTACACCGCACAAACTCCTACCATTGGGAATATCCCCAGAGGAGAGGTGCGATGCCGATACCGTCAGCCCTCCAGAAGGTCCCAGAACGCGACGTGTTCAAACACATCACTCCAACCAGCACGGGGTATCGTACCCCAACACCGGTCAAGGAAGAATCCAACAACGAAGAATGGACGAATCTAGCAGACCTCAATTTGAGGAAGAAAACAACCCCAGAAAGGGAACACGAGAACCTGTCATGGACAGGTTGCTACGACGACGAGTACTAAGTACACTATACAGAAAAGGAGGGCTCGGGATACTGGCCTTGGGAGACGAACAGATGGCCACCCAAGACCTCACCCCTGGGATCAGCGACGAGATCCCCGACCCCGGAGCCAGTGGCTCTAGTACAATACATCCAACCGACTCCGAGGACGGAGTCAAAGAGGAGGGGGGCAAAAAAACAGAAATGGACAAGACCCAGGAAGGCGCGGCAGGTCTCCTAGGAGGAAGAGATGGAGAAAGAAAAACCGGAAACGACGATAATGAAATTGTTGGCGGAAGCGGCAGAAACAAAGAAAGTGATGGAATAGCAGGCAGAAAAAATAGGACAACTCCAGAGCAAGCTGAGGGAGGAAACGAGGAGAAGAAAAGCACTCCAGAACGACTGGAGAAGAGAAGGGAAGGAGGCGCAAAGGGCCCTGACCAGGGTCCGGAAAGTAAGCACTTGGTTGAAAAAGGAAACCAAGTGGGGACTGGCAGCGGACAGGGCATGGGGATTGGAGGAGAGGTTGATGTAAGCCCGATGGGACTCGGGCTGAGAGAGAGAGGAGCTAATGTTACAAACTGTGACTAAGCAAAGCAGATTTTACATAGCTCACAATTCTGAGCTATAGGTATGTTGGGATTTCACATGACGCACACTAGTGCACCATAGGTTATTATGTTTACCTGTTTGTGACTCACAGTTGTGAGTCACACGATGTTATAATTTTCACACATGACTCATACTTGTGAGTCAGGGGTTTCACTCAGGTGACACGAGTTGCACACCTGACTTGGTTATTATAGTTTGATCGGTTTTAGGCAGGTTGCGCAGTGACTCATTGGAGTGGGCTGATGGATTTCGCGCGACTCATTGTTATGAGGCACAAGGTTCACGTGACACATAAGTATGAGTTACGCCAGGTGAAGACCTACTATATAAAGAGTCACTAGGACCCCTAGTACTAGCTCTTCACACGTTCTTCTTGTTTATTTCCTACCTTCAAGTTATTATCAATAAAATCTACCTTTACGCTCTTTAAGATTTATCTTAAGAAATCCAAGAATTGTCTTTCCTCCCACCAGGAGAGATTAAGTCCTAAGCAAGGACTAAGGAGAAGAATAAGGAGATAGGCGCGAACAAGATAGTAGTCATAGGACTAGACTATTGGGATCGCGTAGGCACAGGTCTGAGAACTATCACCTTACATCAAGAGAAGTATCGTTACCTGTCGCTCGGTCCTACCCGGCAGGATTCTTAACAAACCTCCTGACCAAAGAATGAGATGATGCCTGCACTGAAGGCCAAGGTGTCGAGGCGCCACTCCTCATCGTCGAGGCCAGCCTCGCACAGGCCAAAGCTACCAGCACGTCCCTCAACACCCCCCTTGCCCTCATGCCTGCCCCCGCTGCTGCAGCCCCTGCTGGTGGCAACAAACAAGTCTCGATACCCAATCCCGAACAATTCAACGGTACTACCGACAAGCTTTGCCCCTTCCTCACCCAGCTACGAATAACGCTCCAGGGTGACACCCACCGGTTCACCAGTGAACAACACCGTCTCAGCTATGCCATCGGTCTCCTCTGTGGACGCGCCTTCGTACAAGTCCAATATCGAGTCCGGGATGATCACAGCGATTTTGCAAACATGGAGGCGTTCTATGCTGAACTTGAACAAGCCTTTGGTGACCCCAACATGGCCCAAATCGCCGAACGGGCTCTGAGGAGCCTTCAGGAAAAGAAGCGGCCCTTTATGGAATACCTTGCCAACTTCTAAAGCCTGGCAGTTGACACGCTT
This sequence comes from Tuber aestivum, assembly GCA_900010015.1. Taxonomy (NCBI): domain Eukaryota; kingdom Fungi; phylum Ascomycota; class Pezizomycetes; order Pezizales; family Tuberaceae; genus Tuber; species Tuber aestivum. The sequence goes on along the minus strand of LN891022.1, from coordinate 164,098 downwards.
TGGAACGATGCCACCAAATGCACATTCCTCTATCAGGGCCTCAGCACTGAGTGGAACTTGTTGGATGCCCTGGTACATGTTTTCCTGGTCCCGGAATCTTGGAACAACTACCTCTCCCTCCTCAAGCAGCTAGACAACAACATCCGTGCCCGAGCTGCCGAAAAGAAAGGCTCCTCTTCAACCTCTTGGAGAACCTCCACCCCCGCCATGCCTCGTCCTCCTGCTTCCACTCCGCCCCCAACCTCCACAGCCACTGGCACTGCCTCCGGCCCCATAGACCTATCTGCAGGTTGCAGAAAGCTCTCCACCGCCGAAAGGCAAGAAAGGATCAACCGTGGCCTCTGTCTCTACTGTGGAGAGCATGGACACATAGTTTGTGCTTGTCCCAATAAGGGACCCTGCCCCATGCATGGGGCTGCCACCCACACTCTTCCCGCTCCTCAGGAGCCCCTCCCTGCCTAAGAAGCGTCAGAAAACTAGTGGTCCCAAGTGCAGCCTCCGGCACTGACATGGGACATGTTAAGTCTTCTCCTTGTTTAGTTATTTCTAGTTTATCTGTAGACGAAATGGAAAATGGAATTGAGGATAACTATTCGATAGTCGCGTGTGACATTATAGACAACCAACAAGTAATCCGAGCCCACACCCTTATCGACTCTGGAGCAACTGGTTATGCTTTGATGGATATAGACTTCGCTAGCTGTCACCATCTTCCCCTATCCCAACTCAAAAAACCTATCCACCTCTCTGTCATTGATGTGAGACCCATCAGCTCTGGGACAATAACCCATATCGCCCTCTTTGACCTCAAAATAAATGACCACCTGGAATTTGTCTCTGCCTTTATCACCCAACTTGGTGGTTACCCCCTCACTCTTGGTATCCCTTGGTTGAAACAATATGACGTCACCATCAGCTTCGCCTCCAACACTGTTACCTTTGAGTTGGACTATTGCCTCAAACACTGTATGGCAGATGTGACGGGTATCCAAGGAATAGAACACGAGATCCGCTACTTCCTCAAAGCCTACATCCTCCAATGAGCTTTAGACCACATGGCATTTGAACAACAGAAAGTCAAAGAAATGGTCCCTCCTGCCTACCATGACTTCCTACCTGTGTTCCTGGAAAAAGAACAAACTCAGCTACCACCCAGCTGATCAGATGTGGACCATGAAATACCCCTGAAGGCCAGTTTCACTCCCTCCTTCAGCCCCCTCTATAACCTGTCTCCACCAGAACTCGCTGCCCTAAAGGGATGGATTAATGAAAACCTAGACAAAGGATTCATCAGCCCGTCTACATCCTCAGCTGCGTCCCTGGTACAATTCATGAAAAAAAAGGATGGCACCTTGAGGCTCTGTGTGGACTACCAGGAGTTAAACGAAGGGACTATCAAAGATCGTGGACCCCTTTCCCCTGTTAACCGGGATGTTCATGAACATTGCTGAAGCCAAAATCTACGCCAAGATCGACATCCGTGGGGCCTACAACCAAGTCCTAATGGATAAAAAGGATCACTGGAAGACCACCTTCCGCACCCGCTATGGGCTCTTTGATTCTAACGTCATGCTCTTTGGCCTCACGAATGCTCCCGCCACCTTCCAGGCCTTTATCAAAAGGTTCTCCGCTAGGGACTAGATTGGTTCTGTACTGCTTACCTTGATGACATCCTCGTTTAAAGCAAAACGGAAGAGGAATACATAGAACATGTGCACTGGGTACTCAAAGCCTTACAGGAAGCCGACCTTGAAGCCAAACCACAGAAGTGTGAATTTCATGTCACCTAGGTGGAATACCTTGGTTTCATTATCAGCCCGGAAGGCATTTGAATGGATAACACCAAGGTTGAAACTGTTACTACTTGGCCTGTGCCTGACCGAGCATGCGAGGTCCGCGCCTTCCTTGGCTTTGGTAACTTTTACCAACTGTTTATCCATGTCTTCTCACACCTGCCACACCCTCTCACTGCCCTTACTAAGAAGAACCAGCCCTTTGGATAGACTCCTGAAGGTCAATGTGCTTTCGAACGATTAAAGAAAGCCTTTAGCACAGCCCCTGTCCTCGCCCACTTTGATTTCCACAAAGAAGTGTTCATTGAAACTGATGCCTCTGACTTCGTCTCTGCTGGTGTCATGTCGCAAAAGAATGACAGTGGACGTCTCTATCCTGTTGCTTTCTATTCTTGCAAGCACAGCCCTGCCTAATGCAACTACGATATTTACGACAAGGAGCTCATGGCTGTGGTCAGAGTCTTCGAAAAATGGTGATATTACCTCCTCGGAAGACAAGTGACCATCCTAACAGACCACCTCAACCTCAAGCACTTCAACACCAAGAGACTATTGAACAACCGACAGGCCCGCTGGTCCGAATTCATGTCCCAGCTCAACTACCAGATCGAGTACCAACCCGAAAGGCTAACTTGAAATGGCAAGGCTGACACCTTGACCCAGATGAAGAACGAGACACCTGAGGAGGTGGAGGAACAGAAATGCCACTGGACACAAGTGGTGTTAAAGTCTCAACCTCTGAGTTTGTTGGTAAACATTACGCTCCCTACTGGAGTGTCCCCCATTGAAGAGGTTTGGAAAGAGGCCTATAAAGCAGACACGATTGCAACCCAGGGTCTCTGCGCCTTTGACAAGGGTGACAGACACTCCCGCCTCCTGTCGCCGAACGAATGCAAATGCGAGGGAGATCGCCGACTCTACCGCAGTCGGATTTACGTTCTCCAACATGACGAGTTACGCCTCCAACTGATAAAAGATTCACACAACTGACCCTCAGTCGGATACCCCGGACGGGCGAAGACCCATAAGCTTATGTCCCTATGTTATGTCTCGCCTGGCATGAGGCAAGATATTGGACGCTTCGTGGCCAATTGCCATATCTGTCAACGAAGTCACACCTCCTGGCACACCCTCTTTGGCATCCTGTGTCTGCTGCCGATACCTGACTGCCCCTGGGAACATATATCCATGGACTTTGTTACTGGCCTACCTTGGAGCCAAGGGAATGATGCTATCCTGGTAGTGGTAGGCCGACTGTCTAAAATGCGCCACCTGATCGCCTGTCATACTACTATCGATGCCCTACCCTGGCCAACCTGTACCTTCGCCATATCTGGAAACACCATGGCCTTCCAAAGACCATCACCTCCGACTGAGGTACTTAGTTCACCACAGACTTCTGGAGAACCATATGTGAAAGACTGGAGGTTGAATGAAAGATGTCCACAGTCTTTCACTCCCAAACAGATGGCCAAACAGAACATGTCAATGCCATCATAGAACAGTACCTTCGAGCTTTCATCAACTACCAATAGGACGACTGGTCCCTCTGGCCTTTTATGGCGGAGTTCGCAGCCAACAAACATGCCTCAGAATCTACTCGTTTGTCCCCTTTCTTTGCCAATCATGGCTACGACACCCATATGGACTTCCTAGATGCCCCCAACGAAGCCTCGGATGAACGCCGAGCAGGCACCTTTGTGGAACGCATCAAGGATATCCACGACCAGCTGAGAACCAAGATCGCCTTTGCCCAGGATCGGCAACAGGAATATGCCGACAAGGGCAGGCTCCCGGCCCCTCACTTCCAGGTTGAGGACAGTGTCTGGTTAAATGCCAAGAACATCCGCACCAAACGACCCTTGCTAAAACTGGACGACAAGTGTTTCAGTCCTTATCCTGTCCTCGCCCAGATAGGGACCCATGCGTACTGATTAGACCTCCCACCTACCATGAAAATCCACAACGTGTTTCATGTCTCCCTCCTTGACCTCGCCTCACATGACCCCCTTCCAGGCCAAGAAATACTACCGCCACCACCCGTGAAAGTCGATGGCAAGCAGGAATGGCAGGTGGAGGAGGTCTTAGATGCTAAATTCATCCATAACCATCTATATTACTTAATCCATTGGAAAGGATATGTGGAGGCTACCCGGGAACCTGCTGACTCCGTCAATGGGGTTCAACCTCTGGATTGGTTCCATGAACGCTACCCCCATAAACCTGGTCCCCTGCCTGAATAACTCGCTTCAAGGGACTTCAGTGTCGGAGAGGGGGGCTAGTGTCACAGCCCCCTGGCTATGGAGACAGAACGTGTATGGACTTTTGGTTGCATATATCGGTTGTGGTTTTCTTGGTTGCGTAGTTGGATTTCCTTTGTACAAGTGATTGGGATGGGTTGCCGCGCAACGGAAGATGGCGGAACCTCACAGAAGGATCGCGGCTGCACGTAACGCCACGAACTTTCTTTGGTATTAGTGATCATGGAGGATTTCCTTAAGATATAAAGGGGTGTGCCCTGTTATATTTTACTTTCTTTACGCAATCTGGTAATCTCCTTTGGACGCTGGTACCTAGGAATTACACTCTCTATTATCTTGCCTCCTCTTGAACCCCTGAACCCCGACCCTGAACTCCTGAACCCCAAACCTCGTACAACTTGCTTTGTTTGTACCTCTGCATCTAGACCTCATCTCCAGAATCCTGCCTGTCCTGCTCGTGGTGTGCCTTGGGCTATCCAACGCTCAGACCATGCCTGTTACAGTAGGGGTTGATTGAACATGACAAAATTTGGTGTAGAAAGGTTATTTCACCAACACTTTTGCGGAGGCAGTTTAGTTAAAATTAATACTTCGTGTACTAGCTAGCTACCTCAATAGTTGTTTTAATCCTGAGTTCGGTTAGAAATATAGTAGATGCGGATGCGGAAGGGAAGGCCCTGATTTTGGATGATTGAGCATTGCCGAGGATCAAATGTGTGGTTAATTATACTCAAATACGATAAGAGAGCATACAGTACTATAAAAACTAGAATAATTGAACCTGACTCTAAGTAGTTGTTAAGAATCCTACCAGGTGCTGAGGTGTGACAGGTAACGATTCTTAACGTGTATTGAGGTAATAGTTGTTAGGCCGATGCCTATGCGACGTAGATAGCAAAGTCCTTTTGACCCCTATCTTATCGCGCCTATTCCTCTTATCTTCCTAACTCCTCTCTTAGGACTGAGTCATTCAACGTGGGAGGAGAAATAGTTTTCTCGCTTGGGAGGAAAGATAGTGCTCGGGTATATTAAGATAAATCTTAAAGAGCGTAAAGGTAGGTTTTATTGTAATAACTTAAAAGTAGGAAATAAACAAGAAGAACGTGTGAAGAACTAATACTTGGGGTCCTAGCAATCCCTGATATAGTAGTTCTTCACCTGGCGTGACTCCTACCTCGCGTCACATGAACCCTGTGACTCATAACTATGAGTCAGGCAAAATCCCTCAGCCGACTCCTATGAGTCGCTGCCCAACTGTAACAGGGACTCCCTCAGGTAGATGGATCCTAAGAATGCGACCGCATCAAACTTCGAATCTCTCGAACACAGCTCTTGCAAAAAGTGTAAAGAATAAAAGTAAAACGGTAAAACTTAATATCATTAAGCGCAGGCTTATCTCAATTAAAGTCTCTCGAGAGGATATTGATTCTGTTGGGGTAGGAGAGTTCTTGTATAATCTTTAAGTAGTCGGACTTATACCAAAAACTGCCCCATCAGGTTACCCCAACCATCATGAGTATGCCCTTCTCTGTAAGAGTTGCCCTGGCACCATTACCGTGTCCCCAAAAGGGCTAAGGTGTCAGCGCACTCTAGGAGAGTTCACCTATATGCACATCAGTTCCTGCGAGGTGTTTACCAATACACCTGCCAGAGTGAAAACCTCTGTGCATTGGTGTCTCGTCAGTGGCTAACTGTCGAGACGCCTAGGAAAGCTAACTAAATGACACTCTTCCCATATGCTATGACCTATGCAAGCTCCCGTAGACATCAACTGTGTCCCGGCTAAGCTCTATCTTTCTTGAATATGAACTTACAGGGTCTACGGCCCTCCCACGTCGAGCTGTATCAGTGGCGGGACCCGTGGGCACTACCCATAGTCCCTTACCCCTGGCACACCACTCAGCATGATAAGTATCATACTATTAGAGTCTTCAAACAACCAACAAAGAGCCTTTGGCAAAGGGGCACGTGTAGGCTTGATTGGCGTAAAACCTTCCCAGATGTCTCCGGTACTACCTGGGACTACTCTGGGGACCCTTCCGGATAGCTCATGCTAACTCCGCCAGTTTTGGTCCGTTTTACTCCGTTCTTTTCTTGGAGAAGGTACCTGACCTTCTCACCTTCACCCCCTTATATATCCTGCGAACAGCTTCCGGTCGGACGGACGGCAGCCACGTATGCAGTGTTATGGACATGTCTTCATGAACTCCATTTAACTAGTCAGATGGCAACTCCACCCATTTTGACCCATAACGCCCGGGGCAAACCCTGGGGCCACAGGTACCTGTTAGAAATAATTCTACAAAGTTACAGCTTGTTCGGAGCACTATAGCTCCTCCTGGAGTCTTCCGATCAAAGTGCAACCAAGTGCCTGTCGATCGTTATTGTGTAACAAACAATCCTCACAGTTCCCGAAATTCCTCCGAGAACATTTCCGACTGAAGGTAGGGTAATAGTGTCCCAAAGGTAGGGTAAGTATGTCTATAGTGAGACGAAACTGGTCTCTATGATAGGGTAACGTGACTCTCCTAGACAGGGTAAACCTACCCAGCCTTCCGTCCTAACCTCAGGCTGGAGCGGACATAGTCACTTTACTTCCACTACTTAGGTACACGTATTCCTTAAGTACCTTCTGTTCCTTAGCATATCCAGACCATCAGATATCCCTTGGACATGCACCCGCATGCCTGCCTAGTCAACTGTGTTAACTCTTGGTATTACATATGGGTGTAGACTGAGGTTGCCATAGCTCTGTAAGGTAGGGTTGTTATATCACTCTCCTCTTCTCTAAGGACTGACCCGGTCCGCTAACGTCGTCTTTTATTTCCCTGATTCGGTTCACCTGCAACCCTATGGTCTCTGGGTTTATGGCGATACTGATGGTGGAAATCCGTCATGGCTTTTGAGCCAGTGCCTTCTAGCATCTCATATGGCTCCGAAGAGTTCTCCTCTGCGCCATAGCCTTCCCACGAAACTAGGTACTGTACGAAGCAATTTGGAAATTTTGCTTTCATGTTTCCGTACCATCGACTGTCTACCACTGCCTCAATAACATAGCAGGGCTCATTGTCTACTATCTCGGGGGCTGGGACTTCCTTAGTCCTTTTACCACTTGCGTCCTCACAATACGGTTCTAAGAGTCCGACATTGAAAACTGGATGCATTGACCCGGGGGCAGGCAACTGGAGTTTATAAGCTCAGTTACAGACCTTACGCTTGACCACAAAGGGCCCAAACATTCGGTCGTCCACCTTCTCCATAGGTCGCTTAGTGCGGATGTTCTTTCGATTTAGCATCACGTGGTCAGCCTTCTTTGCTCTGCCATTTGTTACATCTTCCATTGTAACGTATTCCAGCGATGGCAACCATTTCTGGTCATGCCACTTCCGTTGTCTCTCTTGAGCTCGCTTCAGTGTATCTCAGACTTCTTGGCAGACACCTGCTCAATCTTTTACCATGAGCTCGCTACTGGGATGAACACCTTGTTACTCCAAGACTGTACCTGACCAGTTGGTCCATGGGTTAAAGCCATAGTTGATCTCAAAAGGAGATACTTTAGTTGACTCGGAGGTGGATGTATTTTGTGCATACCCTGCCAAAGGTAATAGCAATGCCCAATCATCCTGCTGGTATGAACAATAATCTCTTAAGTATTGTTCCAAGGTCTGGTTCACCCATTCAGTCTGCCCATCAGTTTCAGGATAGAAAGTAGTTGATAACCGTAGTTTCAGTTGCAACTGTTGCATCAGGCTCATCCAGAACTTGGATGTAAATTGGCTATCGCTATCGGAGATGATAGATTCTGGTAGCCCATGGAGCCGTCAAATTTCCTTCAGGAACATCAAGGCCAGATCGTTTATTGGAACTTCTGTGGCCAAAGGTATAAAGTGTGCCATCTTCGAGAATCTATCCACGATTACCCAAATCTTGGTATACCCTTCTGATTCCAGTAGTGCTACTATGAAGTCCATTGAGATGTCAGTCCAGGGCCTCAATGGCACTCCGACAGGTTCCAATAAGCCAAACTTCTTATGCTTAATGGATTTATTCCGTTGACAGGTATCACATGTGCGAACGTAGTCCGTAATGCTCTCATCCATCTTAGGCCAAAAGAAGTTAGCCCTAACCCTGCCTACCATTTGATATGTCCCAAAGTGTCACGCAATATGGGAGTTATGTTCGGCTTCTATGATCCTATCCTTCAGCTCTTGTGAGTCCGGGATATACTACCTATTCTTGTATAGGAGAAGGTCTTTCTCTATACTAAGATTCTTGTATACAAGCATAGTCCTTTCTATTATCAAGTTACGGTCGACATCCTTGTCTCCCGCTAACACAGCGTTTAAGTCCCTCATATAGATGGGATCCTGTTTCGCAGCAGTACGCAACGCATCCAAAAGCGTCGCTTGCAACCGATAGCCTTGACAGGCTGCCAATGAATGAGGACGTAAGAGATCTTGCTCTTATCCCACAACCCATTTTCCAGGGCGCAAAAATGGCCTTGGTGTCTCTGACAGAGAATTACTCCCCCCTTCAGGGTGGTGGTCTCCACGCCTTGACAGTGCATCTGCCTTTGTATTCAATCTTCCTTCACGGTAAACTACCTTGAAATTGAATGGCTGCAGGAATTCTCCTCAGCGATGTTGTCGGCGGTTGAGGGTCTTAGTACTATTAAAGTACTCCTAATTCTTGTGATCGGTGTAAACCAAGATCTCGCCCTCTACCGACCTGAACAGATGTTCCCATTCCTTAAAAGCTGCCACGATGGCAGTCATTTCCTTGTCATCTATATCATAATTTATCTCACCTGGGTGGAACTTCCTACTATAAAAGGCCACCGGGTGCCCCTTCTTATCTTCGCAGAACTGAGAAAGTACTGCACCTAATGCAAAGTCACTTGCGTCTGTCTCCAGTTTGGTCTGGTGGGCAGGATCAAAGTGTGCTAGGATTGGTCCCGTGGTAAAGGCTTTCTTTAATTCATAGAACGCCTTATCACAAGCAGGGGTCCAAGCAAATTTCATATCCTTCTTAGTGAGGTCCGTCAAAGGTTTCGCTATCTTACTAAACCATTCTGTGAACCTTCTATAGAAGTTAGCGAAGCCCAAAAAGCTTTAGACTCCGACGACGCTGGTCGGTGGTTTCTATTCTAGGATAGAATCCACCTTCTTGGTGGTCATGGATATTCCCTTCTCGGATATCCGATAACCTAGGAACTCAATCTCACTCTTATGGAAGAACGACTTCTTTATATTTACACATAGTTGATGCTCAGGCTTCCTTAACCTTTCTATGACTAGCCTTACCAGAGAGACATGTTCTTCAATTGTCTCGGAGTAAATCAGGATATCGTCCATATAAGCGACGACTCCTTCCCCCAGCATATCTCGAAATATGTCATTTATTATGCTGTGGAAGGTGGCAGGGGCGTTACATAATCCAATGGGCATCACTTTAAATTGATGTAGTCCCAATTCACTGCGAAAGGCTGTAAGTTCCTCATGCGAGTGAGTATCTCCTATGGCTTTCTTAGCCATTTGGATTCCCCAATACCCATTCTTCAGGTCCATCAAGCTATACACTGTAGCTTTTGACATCCTGCCTCGCAACTCGTTCATCAGCGGGAGAGGGTATCTATTCTTCACCGTGATTTTGTTTAGTCCTCTGTCATCTATTACCAATCTTAGAGTATCATCTGGTTTTGGTACAAAAAGTATAGGAGCCAAGAATGAGGAAGTAGAGCTTTTGATCTTCCCTGTCCGTAACATCTCGTTTATAAACTCCTTAAGAGCTTGTCGCTCTTTTACTGATATCGGATAGATAGGCCTAAAGGGAGGTGTACTTCCAGGAATTAAATCAATTCTATGATCATACTTCGTATGTTCCAGTAGTGCTTCTATCCTCTCCTGACTAAAGATGACTCCAAAGTCCTTGTACTCTGGTAAGAGTTGGACTGTTACATCTTCACAGCTCTCATCCGAGAACTGTACTGTCCCTAGAAAATATATGTTTTCGGAATCTTCGGCCAACAGTTCTTCATTAGTCATGTATACTAACCACCTCTGCTCTTTCAGGCAATTTACCTCACAGAAATCTGAGCACCAGGTCAGTGATCCTACGTTCCAATCTATGTCGGGATTATGGTCTTTTAGCCACGACATGGGAAGATAACCATCGACTCTAGTGTCGGCGATATTGGCTACCGCGAAGCGCATACCATTCATGTGATCACCTATCTTCAAGTCCAATGATTTGGTATAATGAAGGCCTGATCCTGGTATGTGGTTGCCGCTTGCATCCTTTATTGGAGTATGAATCCTTCTTCGTACACAGGGAGCTTGGGTACTCTTAACCCGTTGACTACTTAATATGGGGCCAGTAGCTCCACTATCTAGTAACAACAGCGCTTCGGCACTTACATGTTTATACCCTATGCGCCAATCTAGTGTCACTCGTAAGTGAATAGACTTGCTATGTTTGGGTGGGCTTGAGTGCCGCGCTTTCTTTGTTTGTCTCATGGGACTCATTCTTGCTAGTCTCTTGCCTTTTGACACAAGAGCGGCCACAACGGGTCAGTAAACCTTTCAAGAATATTTTTAATCAATAAGAGAAATTGCAGTGCTGTTTACTATCATGCCAGCATGATTTCGGGTACTAAACCCTCCTCAGGTAAACTTGAAAGAAAACTTTTATTCAAGACTAATAACCTAACCAATTCAACCGTACAAGACAAATGACCCATATAAGACAAGAAATACATTTGCTCTCCGGAGACGTCCAGTGAACCGGTGCCAAACAGGGTATCTTTGTGCCCCATCCCAATGTCGCGCGGTTCCCATTTTCCAGAGCGACTCCTCGGAGCAGAATGCTTATCCAAAGCAAAACCTGAACGTAATTCCCCCACAATGTCCAATATGAAAAACTATAAGAAATAACAAAACCCAAGAATACAACAGAAAAAACCCAAACAACGCGTGCGACCATAACATCTACTTGACTCGGTAGTCTCTCAATACTCCTGTATTGACGACTTTGTCACAACTGAAGAGCTAGTCAACGCGGATTGGTTCTTACCTTAATCTGCTGCACTTGAGGGGCCATCCTTCCTACGAGATCTTCATTGATCTAGATAGGTTAGTCTATGTTATCTCCTTCTTAGGATTAGGTTCTTACCTTCACCGAGGTCCATACCAACCTCTATAATAGTGGGAGAAGGTTTGCGAGCTTCTAAGAGCTTGGGTGCAGAAGGCGGCGGATGAGATGCGTCAATGCGCTTTAATCGTTTATTGTCACTCATAGAAGATTCCGCCTTAGGTCGCGACCGTTTCACTCCCACGGTATTCCTTACAGCATGAACGACCGAGGAGGTCACTGAACACTCTCTCCAGAAGTGTCCTTCTCTACCGCACTTGGTACATTGGTTATTGTTGCGTCATTTATCAGTCAGGGTCTGAGGGATGTCTCGATGAGTAATTGCATACTCAGACGTGCCTGCCTGCTTTCCGGCGCCAACATTAGCTGTCTTCTGCGCCTTGTTGTTTTTCCAACTTGAATCTTTCTCCTTCTTCTTAAACCTTCCCGTAGGTTTAGAAGTTTCCTTCTTTCTTTTCTCTCATGGTTTCGCAGGTTTATCATCGTTGAGATGTCTGAAACGCTTATCATCTTCGAGATTATGACCAACTTGCCGAAGCAAATCCAAGTAATCGTTGAGACTTTTGGGGTGAGGTGAAATCAACGCCCATGACTTCCGAAGCTCAGACGTTATCCCCGCCCTAACCTTATCCTTAACCTGCTGGTGGTCTGTGTAGTTCAGCTTGTACATCAGATCAATAACCTTATCCAGGTAGGGACTGCTCTGGTGGGGGGACATCACGAAGTTGTTCCACGCAAGAAGATTCTTATCCCGATTCATGTTGTCACCTCCGTGACTTTGCTCCAACCGTTCATGGAAACCCTTCCATGTCTGGAGCGGACCATTCTTGTTGAACGGCATACCGGTTCGCTTAGCAGCTTCATGGTTGATGTGTGCGTGTATGCCTAGGTACTAGTTTCGGCCTTGGTCTTCGAGAAGAGGTATGACCAAGTTGATCTTATCCATATCCGTCAGATGGCAATGGGAAAAGTACTCAAACTTGACATCGACCAAGGTTAGCAAACTAGCCAGATCCGCAACAACTCCCTTGACCATAGGAATGCCGCTTAGCTTCTCCGGCTTCCTGCGTCTCGAATGTTACGAGGAACGAGATTGGTTTTGCAACCTTTCTTGTAGTCCTTCTGCCCGACGGTCACATCGGTCTTTCTTCTCGTCATTCCAGCCATTACGGCGTAGTCCCAAAAAGGGTGTGACATTGGGTAGGGAATTGGCATCATCATCAGAGCTGTCATCAAGGTTGGAATCACCTGGATCCCCTCCGCCAGCCCCAAAACATCCTTCTCTGGGAGGTAGATTACCACCCCCACTGCCTCCGGCGTTACCACCGAAGGTTTCCCTTGGTCCCTCATAACCATCAAATTGCTCGTCTTGACCACCACGATTCCTGTCATCTGGAGGACCCCCTCCTGACAGTGCTTGTCATGGCACTGAGCCTGCTGGCTGGTTACTCCATGACGGTATCGGGTTTGGCGCAGCCTGCGACACCTTTAAGAATTTGACACAAGCCGGACAGGTCTCTGGGTGTATTGGAGGTCCTTCATGACCCCTCTTATTGCAATACCCACACAGGGGTTCCGCTTTTCCCTTTCCCTTATCTTGTCTGGCCTCTCGTGGTGGTGGGTGACAAAAGAAGTCATATCGCCCACCGTATCCTGGGCATGCGGGATGACAGAAAGGTCCTCGTACTGGAGGTGCTGATTCGAACCCAGAAAATCCAGCATTACCCGAAGCTTTTACTGGTGCCGTAGGCAGATAGACCTGTGGCCAGTTGTGTTGACGGGGTGTCACCGTGACAGGAACTGGGGTGCCTTGTGAGGCAGTCATGGGATGTGGGTTCCCTCATCTGGGATTATCCTACATTTTCAATGTCCTTTCGACTCGTTCGGCCAGACCGGGAGATCCTTCTCGCATGACTGGCCATGGAATGTCGACAGGAGTAGGGGATGGGGTCGGAACAGATCCAATCGCTGTTGAATGGGGGAGGAGAGTCTGTGATACCGGTGGCTGGACTGGGGTAACTGTAATCAATGGAGAGGAGGACTTTAATGGTCTTGTTGTGCTAGATCGAGGAGGTCTTGGCGACGCATGTTATCGGATTCCCCCGATGGGACTAACTGAATGACTTCATGCTACTAACGTAGAGAGTGAACGAGTTGTAATGCTGGCAAAGGACTGAGCTGCCTCTGATTCCCCTGTTTTTAGACTTTCCAGAATCCGCAACCCTAGTGGACTTAGCTCTGGTTTTTATCGATCGTCTCTAGCATACATCGTTAGTTGCTGCGAAAAGTTGTCCGGCTTATGGGTTACCAGCGGTAATACCGGTGCAGCCTCAATCATTAGCACATCATTATCCTCATCGATGTGATACCCTTCATTCCATGCCTTCTCCAACCCGTCTATCCATATCTTCATTGCAAACTGATTGTTCAGCATTGCGACAAAGGCATCCTGTTGCCTTTTCATCCATGCCACCAACGACCCAATGATTTCCTTCCTAAACTTCATTTTGTTGTCCTTTATTCCAATGCAAGAGATCTTTCCTTGCCCTGGTGACCTCACGGGTCACTTCTCGTAGGATGTAAAATTTGACGTAGTCGTGGGAGAATTCCACGACAGAAATCGTAGGAGGCCCATGGGTGTCATTTTCTTCTTCTCTATGATCGTATCCCTCTGCCACTCCTTGAGCGAAGGGAATATTGTTCGTAAGGATAACGCAGCTAGGCCTGCATCGTGAAGTACTAGATCGCGACAATATTCGGAGACTTCAATCGGGGCTGCTTCAAGAAGCATTTTTGTACTTGCACCGCCGATGCCCTTTCCATCGGCGATAATTGATACCCTAAAAATGGCTGCTTTGAGAGGGTCATCATCAATACCAAAACTGCTTTCAGAACTCGACGATTCCTCTTCCATCGTGACTGCTAACGCAGACATGATTTCTTAATGTCGGTTCAAATCCAAACAAAAAATCAAGAGGAGAGTTAAGCCACAAGCTCGCTTAACGATATACTGTAACGGGGACTCCCTCAGGTAGATGGATCCAAAGGATGCGACAGCACGAAACTTCGAATCTCTCGAACACAGCTCTTGCAAAAGTGTAAAGAATAAAAGTAAAATGGTAAAACTTAATATCGTTAAGTTCAGGCTTATCTCAATGAAAGTCTCTCGAGAGGATGTTGATTCTGTCGGGGTAGGAGAG
>LN891022.1:92352-149675 GCA_900010015.1 Tuber aestivum | reverse complement strand
GAGTTAAGCCACAAGCTCGCTTAACGATATACTGTAACGGGGACTCCCTCAGGTAGATGGATCCAAAGGATGCGACAGCACGAAACTTCGAATCTCTCGAACACAGCTCTTGCAAAAGTGTAAAGAATAAAAGTAAAATGGTAAAACTTAATATCGTTAAGTTCAGGCTTATCTCAATGAAAGTCTCTCGAGAGGATGTTGATTCTGTCGGGGTAGGAGAGTTCTTGTATAATTTTTAAGTAGTCAGACTTTACCAAAAGCTCCCCCATCAGGTTGCCACGACCATCATGAGTATGCCGTTCTCCGTAAGGGTTGCCCCGGCACCATTACCGTGTCCCCAAAAGGGCTAAGGTGTCAGTGCATGCTAGCAGAGTTCTCCTATATGCACATCAGTTCCTGCGAGGTGTTTACCAATACACCTGCCAGAATGAAAACCTCTGCACATCAGTGTCTCATCAGTGGCTAACTGTCGAGACGCCTAGGAAAGCTAACTAAATGACTCTCTTCCCATATGCTATGACCTATGCACGCTCCCGTAGATATCAACTGTCTCCCGGCTAAGCTCTATCTTTCTTGAATACGAACTTACAGGGTCTACGGCGCTCCCATGTTGAGCTGTGTCAGTGGCTGGACCCGTGGGCGCTACCCATGGTCCCTTACCCCCGGCACACCACTCAGCGTAATAAGTATCATGCTATTAGAGTCTGCAAACAACCCACAAAGAGCCTTTGGCAAAGGGGCACGTGTAGGCTTGATTGGCGTAAGACCTTCCCAGATGTCTCCAGTACTACCCGGGACTACTCTGGGGACCCTTCCGGATAGCTCATGCTAACACTGCCAGTTTTGATCCATTTTACTCCGTTCTTTTTTTAGAGAAGGTACCTGACCTTCTCACCTTCACCCCCTTATATATCCTGCGAACAGCTTCCGGTCGGACGGACGGCAGCGACGTATACAGTGTTATAGACATGTCTTCATGAACTCCATTTAACTAGTAAGACGGCAACTCCACCTATTTTGACCCATAACGCCCGGGGCAAACCCTGGGGTCGCAGGTACCTGTTAGAAATAAGTCAACTAAGTTACGCCTTGTTCCGAGCCCTATAGCTCCTCCCGTAGTCTTCAGATCAAAGTGCAACCAAGTGCCCGTTGATCGCCATTGCGTAACAAACAATCCTAACAGTTCCCGAAATTCCTCTAAGAACATTTCCGACGGAATGTAGGGTAATAGTGTCCCAAAGGTAGGGTAAGTATGCCTATAGTGACACGAAACTGGTCTCTATGATAGGGTAATGTGACTCTCCCAGACAGGGTAAACTTCCCCGGCCTTCCCTCCTAACCTTAGGCCGGAGCGGACATAGTCACTTTACTTCCACTACTTAAATACACTTATTCCTTAAGTACCTTCTGTTCCTTAGCATATCCAGACCATCAGATATCCCTTGGACATGTGCCCGCATGCCCGCCTAGTATACCGTGTTACCTCTTAGTATTACGTATGTGTTAGGGGGTAGGTAACTCTAAAGTCAAGTGAGTATACACTAGGCCCTCTAATCTTCTGTCTCCAAGATAGTCAAGAAGGCTCGTACAGATAGAAGTAAAGTAAAGCGAATATATTGATAAGATCTCTTCTTCGCTCCCTGATGATAGACTTAAAAGCTAGGGAGGCACCTCGATATTTATATTCCGTGTCTGGGTGGTCGCGGCCTACATCCAATCCCTTACTGACTATGTACCTGCCAGACTGACGCTTCAGTGTCTTTGGAGTGCGAATTCTGTTTTATCCTGAAAACTAACTTCCCTGCCCTCTTCCTGAGTGAAGTGATCTGCTCCGTCAAAGGACTTATCAATGACTCTTCTATGTGCATAGCTTAGAGTGCATGACGAAGATAACTAACTTGACCAGTGAGTAGTTATTAACCAATCGTAACTAGGTCTTCCGGATGACTCTAGCTTACGCGAGCTGAAGGGACATGCATATTACTTCTTGTAATTGCATATAGACTTGTAGAGGTCGTAGCTCTATAACTAACTGACCAATCTGAACCAACTAAGTCTTATCTTGTAGAGCGGACCTCCTTCTATGTTATCCAGCGAAAACCCCTTGGTCACATGCCTCATATTGCCGCGGAGCGGGCTGCATAGATGCCTTATCATTTGGTGTGACAATATGATATCATCACGATAACTACGGCGGGGCCCGGAGTCGAACACGTGACCTTATGCATTTAGTCACGTGCCACACCGATCACGCTATTATGTGTAACAGTATGGGTGTAGCCTTAGGTTGCCATAGCTCTATAATGTAGAGTCGTTACAGCAACATACATAAACCCAATCAAAATATCATAACCAGGTCAGGTGTACAACTCGCGTTACCTGAGTGAAACCCATGACTCATAAACTGAGTCATGTGCGAATATCATAACATCGTGTGACTCACAACTGTGAGTCACGAACAGGTAAACATAATAACCTATAGTGTACTAGTGTGCGTCATGTGAAAACCGAACATACCTATAGCTCGGAATTTCCGGCTATGCAAAATCTGCCTTGCTTAGTCACAGTTTGGGACATTAGCTCCCCACTCCCTCAGCCTGACTCCCATCAGGCTTATATCAATCTTTCCTCCAATCCCCATACCCTGTCCGCCGCTAGTCCCTACTTGGTTTCCTTGTTTAGCCAAGCCCTTACTTTCTGTACTCTCGTCAGGGCCATTTCTGCCTCCTTCTCTTCTCTCCTCTAATCAGTCTGGAGTGCCTTCCTTATTCTTGTTTCCTCCCTCAGCTAGCTCTGGAGCTGTCCTATTTTTTCTGCTTGCCATTCCATTACTTTCTTCGTTTCTGCCGCCTCTACCAACAATTTTATTATCGTTGTTTCTGGTTTCTCTTTTTCCATTTCTTCTTCCCAGGAGACATGAGGCGTCTACCTGGCTCTTGCCCATTTCTGTTTTTTCGTCCCCCTCCTCTTTGACTCCGTCCTCGGAGTCGGTCGGGTGTATTGTACCAGAGCCACAGGCTCTGGGGTTGGGGATCTCGCTGGTAATCCCAGGGGGACTTGGATGGCCATCCGTTCATTTTCCGAGGCCAATATCCCGAGCCCTTCTTCTCCATATAGTGCACTTGGCACTCATCGTCATAGCAACCTGTCCATGACAGGATTGCGTATTTCCTTTCCAAGGTTGTTTTCTTCCTCAAATTGAGGTCCGCTAGGTTGATCCAGTCTTTGATGTTCCATTCTTCCTTGACTGGCGTTGGGGTCCGATACCCCGGGCTAGTTGGAGTGATGTGTTTGAACACGTTGCATTCAGGGACATTCTGGAGGGTCGATGGTATCGGCATTGCACCCTTCCTGTTAGGGTATTCCCAGTGGTAGGAATCTGTTCTGTATAATGTGGGTGTTGCACGCCCCGATTCGGGTATGTCCTCGACTGTTGGCTGTTAGTTTGCGTGGGTATTTTCGGCAGAATTCTTGGACTACATTTTGTCTGTTATCGAGTTTCTCAGCTGGGTACCAAGTCTTATCGTGTTCTGGTGAGTATCCTGTCTACTTCGCTCTGTATTGCAGCCGACCATAGTGTAATCGAGAGTCGATTATGTCTTCCAGTTCGTATTCCGATTCACTGTTTATTTCAATAGGCAGTGGTGGTGTTTTTGTTTGTGAAGGTAGAGGATTGTCTTGGTAGGGTTCAAGGAGGCTAATGTGGAAGGTGTTGTGTATTTTTATCGAGGGTGGAAGGTCGAGCTTATAAGCGCGGCTTCCTATCCTTGCCAGTATTTTGAATGGTCTGATTTCTTTGTAATCCAATTTTCTTGTAAGTCATGTGGTGCTGATATTGGGTGGTAGCAACCAAACCATATTTCGTGAATTGAGGTTTGGAACGGGTTTTCTGTGACGATTGTACTCCTCTTTTTGTCGTAGTTGTGCAGTGACCATTTCCATTCGTAATATGTCATGAAGTTGACTCATATCTTTCTTCTCCGTTATCTTTTCTTTGAGCATATGACCTATAGTCCCGTATTCTGGATGTAGGCCATAGTTCACCTAGAAGGGTGTTGTCTTGATTGTTTCTTGTTTTCCGTTGTTGTACGTGGACTCTGCTATCGGTGGCCATTTGCACCAGTCGCCTTGTTGGTAATTGACGTATGCTCGTAGGTATTGTTCTAATATACCATTGGTCCATTCAGTTTGTTCATCCGTTTGAGGGTGGAAGACAGTGCTGAAATGTTGTTCGATTCCTAATTTTTCTGTGATTTCCTTCCATACTTCCGATGAGAATAGTGATCCTCGGTCGCTGATAATGTCTTGTGGTAATCTGTGCAGTCGGTAAATTTCTTTTAGAAATAGCATGGCATACTGCCATGCCGTCATATCTGTTCTGCATGCTATGAAGTGACTCATTTTGGTAAGACGATCCACTACGACAAGTATGGCATTTTGATTATTTGACATTGGTCAGTCTGTAAAGAAATCCAATGATATTGATTTCCAAGGTTTTTCTGGGGCTTCGTTGGATTTGAGCAATCCACATGGTGCGTGTCGGACCACTTTGGTCCGTTGGCACATGTCGCAATTTTTCACATATTGTTTGATGTCTTCCCTTATCTTTGGTCAGTAACATCGCCGAGTAACGAACTCGGTAGTTTTGGCCATTCCTCCGTGGCCCGCATATGAGGAGTCGTGATGGTGTCATATGATTTCGGTGTGTAGTTCTTCTTTATCTGGGATACAGATTTTTCTGTCATACCATAGGTAATCGTTTTTTCATTGGCACAATCCTAAGGCTATGCCTTTGGTTTCCTTTATTCCTGGTGACAATTTTTCTCTTATCTCCTTGATATCCTTGTCTTGTGAACTTTCTTTCCTGATATCTTCTTCCAATGTTGTCTGGATGTTGATCTTGTTCAGTGATTCGTATCCGCTGTCTTCTTCCTCTGGTTGGAAGTATTTTTCCTTGGGTAGTAGTATTTATTGTTTCTGTTTCATCCTTTCATCTTCAGAGTCTTTTGGTTGGTCTGTTGATCGTCTGATTAAGGCGTCAGGTTTTCCTCCTTCTTTTCCTGGTCGGTATTCGATTTTAAAGTTGTAAGTACTAAGCTTTTCCATCCCTTGTATTTGTCGTCCGTTAAGTTTCTTCCTGGTCATGAATGGTACCAGGTTTCTGTGGTCTGTGAGTATTTTGAGGGGGGCTTGGTTGTTTTGTACGTATCTTCTCCATTCCTTCAGTGCTTGAACAATTGCTAATAGTTCTTTATCGTAGACATTATAGTTGCATTCTGCCGGGGTCCTTGTTTTGGATCGGAAAGCCACTGGCCTCAATTTCCTGTCTTCCTACTTTTGGGATAGTATACCAGAGCATATGTATTTCGATGCATCTGTTTCAATGATTGTTTTTTTCTTTGGATCGAAATATACCAGTATTGGTCCTTGAGTGATCTTGGTTCGAATTTCGTCGCAAGCGTCTTTTTCCTTGGTGCCCCAGTCCCATATGACCTCTTTTTTGGTCAGGTTATATAGGGGCTTAGCCGTTTGGCTAAAACCCTCTGTAAATCTCCTATAGAAATTGCAGAATCCCGTAAAACAGGGGAAATCAGTTTTATTCTTTGGGTACTCCCATTCCCATATTGCTTTGGTTTTGACTGGATCCATTCAGACTCCTTGTCCATTGATGATGAATCCTAGGTATTCGGTTTCTTCTTTATGGAATTCGCATTTGCTGGGTTTGTAGCGCATCCCTGATTCCTTGATCTCGGCCATTATGTTGCTGACGTCCTTTGAATATTGTCTCAAATTTTTGGAATATATGAGTACATCAGCAAGATAGAGGATGCAGTATATGTCCAAGTACTTGTGGAGTACTCTATTGATCTATCTTTGGAACGAGGCTGGTGCATTAGTTAGCCTGAAAGGAATAACCAGGTATTGATATGTTCCATATTTTGTAGTGAATGTAGTTTTCCATTCGTCTCCTTTCTTGATTGTGACGTTATGGTAGGCATCTCGAATATCGAGTATAGTGAAGTATTTGGCTGATACTAGTCGATCCTATGCTTCCGCTATCAGAGGTAGAGGGTACCAATCCTTTTTGGTTATTTCCTTGAGTGCGCGATAATCAATGCATAGTCTCAACTTTCCATCCTTCTCCTTGATGAAAAAAATAGGTGGTCTCTGTTGGTGTAGGATGGTTGGATCCATCCTCTTTCCAGATTTTGTTGAACATATTTCCTTTGTTCTTCGAGCTCTATTTCTCCCAACTGGTATATTCTTTTCTGTGGTAACCCTTTGCTTCCGTCTTCAAAGTTGATTTCTAAGTCCACGTCTGGTCGGTGTAGGTGTAGCATGGTAGATTCCTTTTCTTGGAACAAGTCTAGCTGGTGATGGTATTCTTGCAGTACCAGCTTATCTAACTGTTCATCTTTTGCTTGTGGTTGACTTCTTATGGCGAGTTCGGTGCTAATATTAATCTTGGCTAGGCTGGTTCCTGCCTCTTGGTAGTCCCATTTGAGGATTCTGGCCGTTTCTCCTTTGCGGTAGAACTTTCTGAAAGCTCTTGCCGATATTCGGTTCATCTCGATCCTTCTTGGTTGAGCTTCCTTGATCATATTTTCTTGGTCCATACTCACAAACCCTTTGGCGCCCCTCTTGCTCTAGGTCAGGCTTTCCACTTCTTGGAGTTCTTGTTCGTTGATTTTCTCGATTATCAGTTGTGCGACTTTCTCCCCTTTTTCCACCTTATATCCTTTGTCATTCTAGTTGACCATGACAACCTTGAATTCACCTGTATAGTCAGCGTCTATTACTCCAGCATTGGTAGTAAGTCTGTGTTTGACTGCGAGACCACTGCATGGTGCTATATGCCCATAGGTGCCTTGAGGTAACTCTATGGCTATTCTAGTTGGGACAATTACCTGCCCATTGGCTGATATCTTGACTTCTTCGTTGGCATGCAGGTCATGCCCAGCTGCTTTTTTGGACCCTCTGGTGGGTATCTTTGCCTCGTAGCTTAGTTTGTGAACTTTGATCTTCTGATCCTTTCTTGGTCGTACTTGGCTGAACTTCGCATCCAGGGTGTTTTCGATTGCTTCTTCTTCTGGACTTGCGTATACCACTAGCGAACTGTTGAGACACCATGTCGCACATCATTCGCTGTTGAAGGTAACTTTTCATTTTTCCCAGTTCAATGTAGGATTGTGTTGTCTTAACCATGGCATCCCAAGGATAATTACATGGTGTTGTCCATGTCCCACTTGGAAGGTAGCCACTTCCCTATGGTTTCCGATTTCCATAGGTACTTGCATGGTATGGGTTATAGGTCCCATTGCACTGGGTTTTCCCTTTGCGAGATAAATCTGTCTTTTATTTTTTGCTTTTTTGGTCCATAGTTGATATTTTTTGCATATTACTTCGTCGATGAAATCTTCCGTTGCTCCTGAATCGAGCATCGCGTGTATCATTATTGCTTTTTGTTTGTTGTCATGAATAGTGGTCTTGATCATGATATGATCATTGTCATTGTTATTCGTTTTCTGGCTTAAAAGAGTGTAATAGTTGGCCATTGAGCTGGGTTTGTCTTTCGGAGGGTCCCGCAGACCATCTATTGCTGGAGACCTTCGTCTTTTACCACCTTCTTATATTCATCTTCAATTTCGATTTCTCTCAAGTTGCTGTGTAGTTGGAATCTGAGGCTAGGTCTTGGATTTGGTTGGTTCCTTCCTTGATTTGGAGCTGGGTTGGCAGATCGTTTGCAATCCCTGATCATGTGTCCTCCTATTCCACATCTTAGGCATAGATTGTTATTTCGTTGTCGAAGGTACTGTTCTTTTGCGAGGTTGAGGGACGGTCTCTTTCGAGTAGCGTCTAAGTCCATAGGATCTCCTCCTTGGGTGGTGGTTCTCTAGCTTCCATTCTGGTTTCTAGGTGTATTTTGATTTCTCGTATCTGTAATGTTGCTTTGTGTCCTATTAGACTGGTTTCTTTGAATCCAGTCTAGTTGTCCAAACTGGATTTCTTTTCGAATGGCCCAATGGGCTATTTCTTCAGTTGAGGTGAATCTTTCCTCGCTGTACCTTTATGCTTCTTAATAGGTTCTTCTCAAACCTTTCATGAACCATCTCATCGCCAAGGCTTCGTCGCATTCTGCATCATACTGAAGTAGTCGGAATTCGTACCAGTAGTCAGTGACATTCTTTATTCTTTGGCGAATTTCTTCCAATTTGTTTCTTGCTGATTGGCTTAATTCGATATCCGTGAATCATGTTTCGAATACTCCTTTGAAGCTGGCAGAATCTTTCCACAGTGCATTATTGCTGACCACGATGGGGGTTATCCATTTTAGGGCTGTTCCTTGGAGTAGAGTGAGGGTATAACGTATTTTGTCAGGGTCGTTTCCTTGCATCTATCCTACTGCGTCAAAGTAGGTCAATAGTTGTACCATGAATCCTCGTAGCTAGTTCCTTTCCCCATCATATCATGGTGGGGTCTTGACTTTGAGTTCTTGCCCTCTTCCTCTTATAGCTTCTTGTACTATCCGTTCCACTTCGTCTCGTGGAATCATCAGAGGAGGTGCTGGTCCCGCCGGGGGTGGGCCGGGTGGTAGTGCCAGTCCAGACATTCTTTCGGGTTTTGGTGTTTCAGGCGGTTCCTCTTCGTTTGGAGGAGTAACTTGTTTGGGTGTGACTGGACTGGTGGATCTTGCTGAGTGTCTGCTTGCTTCGCTAAGCGCTTCTTCTAATTTCCCTAGACCTAAACTGTCGTCCTGTAGGTCTATGTTTCCTTCTCAATCTTGGTTAAAAGGATCTGTAGTGAAATCATTAAGTGTCGCGTTGCAGACACGGTCTAATGTTAAGAATCCTATCAGGCACTGAGGTGCGAGAGGTAACGATTCCTAATGTCTATTCAGGTAATAGTTCTCAGGCAGATGCCTACGCGATGTAGATAGCTAAGTCCTTTTGACCACTATCTTATCGCGCCTATTCCTCTGATCTTCTTAAGTCCTCGCTTAGGACTTACTCGTTTGACGTGGGAGAAGAAATTGTTTTGTCACTTGGGAGGAAAGATAGTTCTTGGGTATATTAAGATAAATCTTAAAGAGCGTAAAGGTAGCTTTTATTGTAATAACTTAAAGGTAGGAAATAAACAAGAAGAACATGTGAAGAACTAATACTTGGGGTCCTAGCGGTCCCCTATATAGTAGTTCTTCACCTGGCATGACTCATACCTCGTGTCATGCGAACCCTGTGACTCATAACTATGAGTCACCTGAAATCCCTCAGCAGACTCATATGAGTCGCTGCGCAACATACCTACAACCAATCAAAACATCACAACCAGGTCAGGTGCACAACTTGCGTTATCTGAGTAAAACCCATGACTCATAAACTGAGTCATGTGCGTAAATCATAACATTGTGTAACTTACAACTGTGAGTCATGAACAAGTAAACATAATAACCTATAGTGCACTAGTGTGAGTCATGTGAAAACCCAACATACCTATAGCTCAGAATTCCAGGCTATGTAAAATCTGCCTTGCTTACTCACAGTTTGTGACAGGTTGATACAGACCTCGGAGCAGGTAATAACCTAATCCTAAGAAGAAATCACATAGACTAACTTTTCTAGATCTATAAATATCTCGAAGGAAAGTAAATGGCCACCCAAGTAGAACGGATTAAGGTAAGAACCAATCCGCATTGACTAGCTCTTCAGTTCTGACCAAGTGATTAATACAGGAGTATTCAGAGACTACCTGGTCAGGTAGATGTTACACTTGCATGTGGTGTTTGGTTTTCTTTCGGTTCTTGGGTTCTGTTATTTCTTATCTTTTTTCATGTTCAACATTCTGGGGAAATCACTTTCAGGTTTTTCTTTGAATGAGCATTCTGCTCCGAGGAGTCGCTCTGGAAAATGGGAACTGTGCGACATTTGGCTGGGGCACAAAGATGCCCTGTTTGGCACTGGTTGACTGGACGTCTCTGGAGAGTAAATGTGATTTTTGTCTTATATGGGTCGTTTGTCTTGTACAGTTGAATTGGTTGGGTTATTAGTCTTGAATGAAAGTTATCTTTCAAGTTTACCTGAGGAGGGTGTGGTACCTGAAATCATGCTGGCATGATCGTAGACAGCACTCCAATTCCTCTTATTGATTAAAACAATTCTTGAAATGTTTACTGACCCATTGTGGCCGCTCTTGTGTCGAAAGGTAACAGACTAGCAAGAATGAGTACCGTGAGACAAACCAAGAAGGCGCGGCACTCCAGCCCACCCAAACATAGCAAGTCTATTCACTTACAAGTGACACTAGATTGGCGCATAGGGTGTAGGCATGTAAGTACCGAAGTGATGTTGCTAGTGGATAGTGGCGCTACTGGCCTAGTGCTAAGTAGTCTAGGGGTTAAGAGTACCCAAGCTCCTTGTGTACAAAGAAGGATTCATACTCCAATAAAGGATACAAGGGGTAACCACATACCAGGATCAGGTATTCATTATACCAAATCATTGGACTTCAAGATAGCTGATCACGTGAATGATATACACTTCGAGGTACCCAATATCACTGACACTAGAGTCAATGGCTATCTTTCAATGTCGTGGCTAAAGGGTCATAACTCCGGCCTAGATTGGAAAGTAGGGTCACGGACCTGGCCCTCAGATTTCTATAAGGCTAATCGCCTGACAGAACTGAGGCAGTTAGTATACATGACTGATGAAGAACTGTTGGCCGAAGATCCTAAAAATGTATATTTTGTAGGGACGGAGCAGTTCTTGGATGAGAACAGTAAAGATGTAACAGGCCAACTCTTACCAGAGTATAAGGACTTTGGAGACATTATCAGTTAAGAGAGGATAGAAGCACTACCGGAACATACAAAGTATGATCATAGAATTGATTTAATTCCCAGAAGCACCCCTCCCTTTGGGCCTATCTATCCAATATCGGTAAAGGAGCGACAAGCTCTTAAGGAGTTCATAAACCAAATGTTAAGAACTGGGAAGAAAGAAAGATCTACTTCCTCATCCTCCGTCCCTATACTTTTCGTACCAAAACCAGGTGGTACCTTAAGATTAGTGATAGATTACACAGGACTAAATAAGACCATGGTGAAGAATAAGTATCCTCTTCCGCTGATGAATGAATTGCAAGGCAGGCTCTCCAAGGCTACAGTGCATAGCTTAATAGACCTGAAGAATGGGTATCAGGGAATCCGAATAGCTGAAAAGGCTAAAGGAGATACTCACTCATATAAGGAACTCACAGCTTGTCGTAGCAAGTTGGGATTATATTAGTTTGCGGTTATGCCCTTCGCACTATGTCATGCAGCGGCCACCTTCCAGAGTATGATAAATGACATATTCAGAGATATGCTGGAAGAAGGAGTCATCGCCTATATGGACGATATCCTGATCTATTCCGAGACTATTGAGAAACATGTCTCTTTAGTCAGGCAGGTAATGGAAAGACTAAGGAAGTACTGACTATGTACAAACATAAAAAAGTCGTTTATCCATAGGCATGAGATTGAGTTCCTGGGTTATACCATATCCGAAAAGTGGGATCTCTATGACTACCAAGAAGGTGGATTCTATCGTAGAAGGGAAACCACCAACTAGCGTCATCTGAGATCAAAGTTTTAACTTGAAGGGCTTCGCTAACTTCAATAGGAGGTTCCTAGAAGGCTTCAGTAAGATAGCAAAACCTCTGACAGATCTCAGTAAGAAGGATGTGAAATTTGATTGGACCTCCGCTTGTGAAAAGGCTTTCAATGAATTGAAGAATGCCTTTGCCTCGGGACCAATCCTAGCACACTTCGATCCTGTCCACCAGACTAAGCTGGAGACGGATGCTAGTGACTTTACTTTAGATGCCGTAGTTTCTTAGTTCTGCGAAGACAAGAAGTGGCATCCAGGGGCCTTTTATTGTAGGAAGTTCCACTCAGCAGAGATACATTATGATGTCTATGACAAAGAAATGACTACCATACTGGCCGCTTTCAAAGAATGGAAGCATCTGTTTAGGTCGGTAGAGGGAGAGATTTCTGTTTACACCAATCACAAGGATTTGGAGTACCTTAATAGTACTAAGACCCTCAACCGCCGACAACATCACTGGGCAGAATTCCTACAGCCATTCAACTTCAAGGTAGTTTACCATGAAGGAAGGCTGAATAGGAAAGCTGATGCACTGTCGAGGTGTGGAGACCACAGCCCTGAAGGGGAGAGTGATTCTCTGTCAGAAACACCAAAGCCATTTTTTTGGCCCAGACAATGGATTATGGGACAAGAACGAGACCTCTTATATCCTCATGCATTGACAGTCTGTCAGGGCTATCGGTTGGAATTGGCGTTTTTAGAGGCGTTGCATGCTGCTGCGAAACAAGATTCCGTCTATATGAGTGACTTAAAGGCTGTGTTAGTGGGAGTCAAAGGTGTCAACCGCAACCTGACGATAGCAAGAGATACCCTCCTATACAAGAATCTTACTATAGAGAGAGACCTTCTCCTATATAAGAATAGGTGGTATATTCCGGACTCACAGGATCTAAAGGATAAGATCATGGAAGCCAAGCATGACTCCTGTATTGTAGGGCACTTTGGAACATACAAGACTGTAGGCATGGTTAGGGCTAACTTCTTTTGGCCAAAGATGGATAAGAGCATTACGGACTATGTTCGTACATGTGATACCTGTCAACAGAACAAATCTGGTAAGCATAAGAAGTTTGGCTTGTTGAAACCTGTTGGAGTACCATTGAGGCTGTGGACGGACATCTCAATGGACTTCATAGTAGCACTACCGGAATCAGAAGGGTATATGAAAATTTGGGTAATTATGGATAGATTTTCAAAGATGGCAGAGTTTATACCTTTGGCTACAGAGATCCTGATAAAGGATCTGGCCTTGATATTCCTAAAGGAAATATAACGGCTCTATGGGCTCCCAGAATCTATTATCTCCGATTGAGATAGCTGATTCACATCTAAGTTTTAGATAAGCCAGATGCAACAATTGCAACTGAAACTACGGTTATCGACCGCTTTCCACCCTGAGACTGATGGGCAGACTGAATGGGTAAACCAGCCCTTGGAACAATACTTAAGAAATTATTGTTCATACCAGCAGGATGATTGGACGTTCCTACTGCCCTTAGCAGAGTACGCATATAATACATCTACCTCCTAGTCTACTAAATTATCTCTGTTTGAGATCAACTATGGCTTTAACCCACGGACCAACTGGTCAGGTACAGTCTCGGAGCTGCAAGGTGTTCATCCCAGCGGCGAGCTACTGGTAAGGAATTGGGAAGGTGTCTGGCAAGAAGTCTGAGATACACTTAAGTGAGCTCAAGAGAGACAGCGGAAATGGCATAACCAGAAACTGTTGCCATCACTGGAATATACTACGATGGAAGATCATACGAATGGTAGGGGAAAGAAGGTTGACCGCGTGATGTTAAACCGAAAGAACATCTGTACTAAGAGACCTATGGAGAAGCTAGACCACCAAATGTTTGGGTCCATTGTGGTCAAGCATAAGGTTAACAACCGCGCTTATGAACTCCAATTGCCTGCCCATTGGTCAATCTACCCAGTATTTAATGTCGGACTGTTAGAATCCTATCATGAGGACCCAAGTGGTAGAAGGACTAAGAAAGTCCCAGTCCCCAAGATAGTACACAATGAGCCAAGCTATGTTATCAAGGCAGTCATAGACAGTCCATGGTACAGAAATATGAAAGCGAAGTTTCCAAATCGCTTCGTACAGTACCTAGTTTCATGGGAAGGCTATGGCGCAGAGGAGAACTCTTAGGGGCCATATGAGATGCTAGAAGGCACTGGCTTAAAAGCCATGAAGAATTTCCACAATCAGTATCCGCATAAACCTAGAGACCATAGGGTTGAGGGAGAACCGAACTGGGGAAATAAGAGACGACGTTAGCGGACCAGGTCGGTCCTTGGACAACAGGGGAGTGACGTAATGACTGTATATTATGGAGCTATGGCAACCTAAGTCTACGCCCCTACGTAAGACTAAGAGGTTATATTGTAGACTAGGCGGGCATGCAGGTGCATCTCTGAGGGATATCCGATCGTTTGGGTATCCCAAGGAACAAAAGACACTTAAGGAATAGGTGTACCTAAGTAGCGGAAGTAAGGTAACTATGTGTGCTCCAGCGTAAGGATATGTTAGAAGGCTGGGTGAGTTTAACTGGTCTAGGAGAGTTATGTTACCCTACCATGGAGACTAGTTTCTTGTCACCATGGACATACTTACCCTGCTTTAGGGAGACTATTACCCTACCTTCTGTCAGAAATAGTCTTGAAGACATGCGTGAAACATGAGGATTGTTTGTTATGCAATAACGATCCACAAGCACTTGCTTGTATCTTGATTGGACGACTACGGGAGGAGCTAGAGTACTCTGAACATGCTGTAACTTGGCAGAATCATTCCTAAGAGGTACCTGCGGCCCCAGGGTTCGTCCCGGGCGTCATGGGCCAAAATGGTTAAAGTTGCCGTCACACTAGTTAAATAAAGTCTATGCAGACTTGTCCATAACACTGGGTATGTCCCTGCTGTCCGTCCGACTGGAGGCTGTTCGCAGGATATATAAGGGGGCCAAGGTGAGAAGGTCAGGTACCTTCTCCAAGAAGAACGGAGTAAAATGGACCCAAACTGACAGAGTTAGTGTGAGCTATCTGGAAGAGTCCCCAGAATAGTCCCGGGTAGTGCTGGAAAAACCTGGGAAGGTTTTATGCCAATGAAGCCTACATGTGCCCCGTTGCCCTAGGCTCTTTGTGGGTTGTTTGAAGACTCTAATAGCATGATACCTATAATGGTGAGTGGTGTGTTGAGGGTAAGGGACCATGGGTAGCACCCACAGGTCCCGCCGCTACTCCAGGTCTACACAGGAGCGTCGTAGACCTTCTAAGTTCACAATCAAGATAGATAGAACTTAACCGGAAGACAGCTGATGTCTACGAGCCCTTGCATAGGTCATAGTACATGGGAAGAGAGTCATTTTGGTTAGCTTTCCTAGGCAGCTCGACAGTTAGCCACTAATAAGATACGGACGTGCAGAGGTTGTCACTCTGGCAAGTGTATTAGTAAACACCTCGCAGAAACTAATGTGCATATAGGAGATTTCTGCTAGAGTGGGCTGATACCTTAGGCCCTTTGGGGATACGGTAGTGGTGCCGGCAGCCCTTACGGAGAAGGGTATGCTCATGTTTGTCACAGTAACCTGATGGGGGAGTTTTTGGTATAGGTCTGACTACTTAAAGATTATACGAGAACTCTCCTACCCCAACACAATGAATATCCTCTTGAGAGACTTTAATTGAGACAAGCCTGAGCTTAACGATATTAAGGTTTACCGTTTACTTTTATTGTTCACACTTTGCGAGAGCTGTGTTCAAGAGATTCGAAGTTAGGTCCGGTCGCATCCTTAGGTACCATCTACCTGAGGGAGCCCCCGTTACATGTTCCTTCAGGAACGTGAATCCTGAGAACTGCAGCGAGCCTATCCTGGTATAAAACGCATGACTAGAGTGGAGACAGTTTGGTGGCCATGAGACTTGGACATGCTCCTGCATGCCCCTCTAGTCTACCATCCAACATCCTGGTCTTATGTATGGGCGTAGACATAGGTTGCCATAGCTCTCTAATGTAGGGTCGTTACATTACTCCCCTCTTCTCTAAGGACTGACCCAGTCCGCTAACGTCGTCTTGTAATTTCACAGTTCGCTTCGCCCTCAACCCTATGGTCTCTGGGTTTATGGGGATACCGATGGTGGAAATCCTTCATGGCTTGTAAGCCTGTCCCTTCTACCCTCTCATGAGGCTCCCAAGAGTTTTGCTCTGTGCTATAGCCTTCCCATAAAACCAGGTATTGTACAAACCGTTAGTAAACTTGTCTTTCATGTTATGATACTATCGACTGTCTACAACTGCTGCAATCAGGTAGCTCATCTCATTGTCAACTATCTTGGGCACTGGGACTTCCTTAGTCCTCTTACTACTTGGGTCCTCTCGATATGGCTCTAAGAGTCTGACATTGAAAACTGGGTGGATTGACCAATGAGCAGGCAATTGCAGTTTGTAAGCTTGATTAGCAACCTTGTGCTTGACTACAAAGGGTCCGAACATTTGGTTGTCTAGCTTGTTAATAGGCTGCTTAGTACGGATGTTCTTTTGATTTAGCATCACATGGTCAGCCTTCATTGCTCTGCCATTTGTCACATCTTCTACCATAGTGTATTCTGGTAATAGCAATCGTTTCTGATCGTGCCACTTCCGCTGTCTCTCTTGAGCTCGCTTAAGTGTCTCTCAGACTTCTTGCCAAACACCTTCCCAAATTTTACTAATAGCTCGCTACTGGGATGAACACCTTGTTGCTCCGAGACTGTATCCAACCAGTTGGTCCATGGGTTAAAGCCATAGTTGATCTCAAACAGAGATAACTTAGTGGACTCGAAGGTGGATGTACTAGAGGCATACTCCGCTAAAGGTAGTAATGATGCCCAATCATCCTCCTGGCATGAACAATAATTTCTTAAATATTGCTCCAAGGTCTGGTTTACCTGCTCAGTCTGCCCATCAGTCTCAGGGTGGAAAGCAGTCAATTACTGTAGTTTCACTGGCAACTGTTGTATCAGGCTCATCCAACACTTGGATCTGAATCGGCTATCTCGGTCAGAGCTACTAATAGATTCTGGAAGCCCATGAAGCCACCAAACTTCCTTAAGGAATATCAGAGCCACATCCTTTATCATGATTTCGGTGGCTAAGGGTATAAAGTGAGTCATTTGTGAGAATCTATCCATGATTAGCCAAATTTGAGTATACGCCTCCGATTCTGGTAGTGCTACAATGAAGTCCATTGAGATGTCTGTCCACGGTCTTAATGGTACTCCCACAGGTTGAAACAAAGCAAAAAAAAAACTTGTTATACTTAACAGACTTGTTCTGTTGACAGGTATCACATGTACGAACATAGTCTACAATGCTCTCATCTATCTTTAGCCAAAAGAAGGTGGCCCTAACCCTGCCTACCATTTTATATGTCCCAAAGTGTCCTGCAATATGGGAGTCATGCTCAGCTTCTATGATCTTATCCTTCAGATCTGGTGAATCAGGAATGTACCACCTATTCTTCTATAGAAGGAGATTTCTTTCTATTATCAGATTGCAGTCAACTCCTTTGTTGTCTGCCAACACAGCCTTTAAGTCATTCATATAGAGAGGATCCTGTCTCGCCACGATGTGCAATGCCTCCAAGAATGCTGATTGCAACTGGTAACCTTGACAGGCTGCCCGTGAATGTAGTCGCAAGAGGTCTCGCTCCTGGCCCACAACCCATTGTCCTGGCCGTAAAAACCGTCTTTCTTTCTCCAACATAGTTATACTCCCCCCTTCAGGGCGGTAGTCCCTACACCTTGACAGTGTATCTGCCTTCATATTCAGCCTTCCTTCATGGTAATATACCTTGAAATTAAATGGCTGTCAGAAGTCTGCCCTCCAATGCTGTTAGCGGTTGAGAATCTTTGTACTTTTAAAGTACTCCAAATTCTTATGATCTGTATAGATCGCAATCTCACCCTCTACCGACCTAAGCAAATGATCCCATTCCTTAAAAGCTGCCACTATGGTAGTCATCTGCTTATCATAGACATCATAATTCATCTTAGCTGGGTGGAACTTCCGACTATCAAATACCACCAGGTGCCACTTCTCATCTTCACAGAGTTGAGACAGTACTGCACCTAATGCAAAGTCACTCGCATCTGTCTCCAGTCTAGTGGATCGGACAGGATCGAAGTGTGCTAGGATTGGCCCTAAAGTGAATGCTTTCTTTAAGTACCAGAAAGCTTGATCACATGCAGCAGTCTAATCAAATTGGACATCCTTCTTAGTGCGGTCCGTCAAAGGTTTTGCTATCTTGCTGAACCCCCCTATGAACCTTCTATAGAAGTTGGTAAAGCCTATAAAACTTTGGACTCCGACAACATTAGTTGGTGGCTTCCACTGCAATATGGAATCTACCTTTTCTGTTCTCATAGATATCATCTTCTCAGATATCCTGTGATCTAAGAACTCAAGCTCATGCCTGTAGAAGAACGACTTCTTCATATTTGCATATAGTCACGCTTCTCTCGGCCTTTCCATCACACTTGTTACCAGAAAGACATAGTCCTCTAGAGTCTCAGAGTAAATCAGGATATCGTCCATATAACCGATGACTCCTTCATTCAGCATATCCCGCAACATATCATTTATCATACTCTGAAAGGTTGCGGGAGCATTGCATAGTCCAAAAGGCATTACCTTAAAGTGGTACAATCTGTACCAACAACGAAAAGCGGTAAGCTCTTCATGAGAGTATATATCCTCATGTTTCTTTTACACCATCAGGACTCTCCAATATCTATTTTTGAGATCCATAAAGGAATACACGGTGGCTTTTGCAAGCCTTTCGCTCAACTCATTTATTAACAGAAGAGGATATTTGTTCTTTACTGTAATCTTATTTAGCCCTCTGTAATCTATCACTAATCTCCATGAGCCATCAGACTTTGGGACAAATAGTATAGGGGCTGCAGAAGTGGAAGTAGATCTCTCTATCTTTCTGGTTCTTAACATTTCATTAAGAAACTCATGGAGTGCTTTCAGCTCCTTCTCTGATAGAGGATAGATAGGCCTGAACAGAGGCTCTGTTCCTGGCATTTACTCAATTCACTGATCATACTTAGAATGCGCCCGCAGAGCGTCTATTGGTTCGTGACTAAAGATGTCTCCATAATCTTTATACTCAGGTAGGAGTTGGATAGTGACATCTTCACCCTTCTCATCAGCAAACTGTATTGTCCCCAGCGATTATACATTTTCTTGGTCTTTTGCCAGTAACTCCTCATCGGACATATATACTAACTGCCTCTGCTCTGTCACCAATTTTGCTTACAGAAATCTGAGCGCCAGGTCAGTGATCCTACTTTCTAATCGATGTCTGGGTTGTGGTCCTTTAACTTAGACACAGGTAGATAGCCATCAATACAAGTGTCAGCTATGTCTGCTACATCGAAGCACATACCATTCGCGTGATTGCCTATCTTCAGATCCAAGGACTTGGTATAATGAGGCCCCAATCCAGGTATGTGATTACAACTTGTATTACTTATTGGAGTATGAATCCTTCTTTTCACACAAGGAGCTTGGGTACTCTTAACCCATTGACTACTTAGCACAGGGCCAGTAGCTCTACTATCTAATAGTAATAGCGCTTCGGCACTTAGTTGCCTACATACTTTTCACCAATCCAATGTCACTTGTAGGTAAATTGATTTGCTATGTTTGGGTGGGCTAGTGTCCTGCACCATCTTTCTTTGTCTAGTATTACTCATTCTTGCTAGTCTCTTACCTTTCGACACAAGAGCAGCCACAATGGGTCGGTAAATGTTTTCAAGAATAGTTTTAATCAATAAAATAGATTGGAGTGCTGTTTACTATCACACCAGCATGATTTCGGGTACTAAACCCTCCTCAGGTAAACTTGAAAGATAACTTTTATTCAAGACTAATAACACGACCAATCCAAACATACAAGACAACTAATCCATACAAGACAAGAAAATACATTTGCTCTCCGGAGATGCCCAGTCAACTGGTGCCAAACAGGGCATCTTTCAGCCCCATCCGAATGTTGCGCAGTTCCCTTTTTCCAGAGGGCCAACCCCTCGGAGTAGAATGCTCATCCAAAGAAAAAAAGCTGAAAGTAATTCCCCTGGAAATGTCCAACATGTAATACTTTATTACCAATAAGAAATAACAGAACCCAAGGACCAAAACGAAAAAATCCAATACCCCGTACGACTGTAACATCTACCTGACAAGGTAGTCTTTCAATACTCCTGTATTGATGACTGTGTCAGAGCTGAAGAGCTAGTCAACGCAGATTGGTTCTTACCTTAATCCATTCCACTAGAGTGGCTGTCTACTTTTCTTCAAGATCATCATTGATCTAGAAAGGTTAGCCTATATTATTCCTTCTTAGGATTAGTTTCTTACCTTCTTCGAGGTCTGTATCAACCTCCATAATAGTAGGAGAGGATTTGCAGGCTTCTAAGAGCTTGGGACCAGATGGCGGTGGACGAGACACTTCAATGCTGTTGAATCACTTATTGCCTTTCAACAAGGATTCCGCCTTGGGTCGTGACCATTTCACTCATGTAGTATTCCTCACAGCATAAATGACCAGAGAGGTTACTGGACACCGTCTCTAGAAGTGTCCTTCTCTCCCACACTTAGTGCATTGTTTATTGTTACGTCATTTACCAGTCAGAATCTGAGGGGTATCTTGATCAGCAATTGCATACTCAGACCTCCCAGCCTGCTTTCCGGCGCCAACATTAGTGGTCTTGCATGTCTTGTTGTACTTCCAACCTAAACCCTTCTCCTTCTTTTTAAACCTTTCGGTAGGTTTAGAAGTTTCCTTTTCTCATCTCTCTTGTGGTTTCATGGGCTTTTCATCATTGAGATGTTCAAAATGTTTGTTGTCCGCTAAGTTGTGCCCAACCTGGCGAAGCAAATCCAGGTACTCATTGAGGCCTTTGGGGTGGGGTGTCTTCGACGCCCATGATTCCTGAAGCTTGGGAGTTATTCCAGCCCGAACCTCATCATTAACCTGTTGATCGTCTGTGTAGTAATTCAGCTTGGATATAAGATCAATTATCTTGTCCAGGGAGTGACTGCTCTAGTTGGGGGTCATCACCAAGTTATTCCTCTCAAGAAGATTTACGTCCTGATTCATATTATCATATCTGTGACTTTGATCCAAACGTTTATGGAAACCTTTCTACATCCTGAGTGGTCCATTCTTGTTGAATGGCAGGCCTGCTCGTTTAGCAGCCCCATGGTTGATGTGTGCATGTACTCCAAGGTACCAGTTGTGGGCTTGGTCTTGGAGAAGAGGTATGACCAAGTTAATCTTATCCAAGTCTGTCAGACGGCAATCGGAAAAGTACTCAAACTTGACTTCGACTAGCATCACAAAACTAGCTAGATTGGCAATCAGTCTCTTAAATGTGAGAATGTCGCTTAGCTTCTCTGGCTTCCTGTGTCTTGAATGTGATGAGGAATGAGACAGGTTCTGCAACCGCTCTTGTAGTGCTTCTACTCGATGCTCATATTGATCTTTGTTCTCATTACCCTAGCCATCACGACGTGGTCCCAAAAAGGATATGACATCAGGTAGGGAATTGGCATCATCATCAGAGCTGTCCTCAGGATCAGAATCACCCAGATCCCCTCTGCCAGCCACTAAGAATCCACTACTGGGAGGTGGATTACCACCCTGACTGCCTCCGGGGTTGCCACCAATGGTTTTCCTTGGTCTCTCATAACCACCAAACTGTTGGCCCTGACCACCACGATTCTCATCATGTGGAGGACCACCTCCCGACACTACTTGTGGTGGCATTGAGCCTGTCAGCTGGTTACTGCCTGATGGTGTCAGGTTTGGCACAGCCTGCAACACCTTTAACTATTCGGCAAAAGCCGGGCAGGTCTCTGGGTGTATTGGAGGTCCCTTGTACCCTCTCTTTCTGCAATACCTACAGGTGGGTTCTTCCCTTTCCTTTCCCGTATCCTTCCGTTGCTTGAACATGGGTGGGTAATAGAAACAATCGTGTCTTCCCCCGGACCCTAGACATGTTGGATGACACCATGGTTCTCATTCAATTGGATTTGGTGGCTGCCCGAAACCAGAGAATCCAGCATTACCTAAAGGTTTAACTGGTGCTGTTGTCACTTGAATTGGTGGCCAGCTAGTGGGACGCAGTGTAGCTGCCATTGGGATAGGTGTATCTTGTGAGGGTATAGGAGAACGAGGAGGAGCTCGTGTTCATTGAAATCATTCCAAAGTTTTTTCAATCTTTTGCGCAAGCCGTGAACCTAGGTTCATTGCTGGCCACAAGGTAGGGAATAGAGTTGCCACTGGTGTCGGGGCTAAGCCAATGGGAGTAGCATGAGGCAGAGGGACGTTTGACTTTAGTAACTACAGAGGTGCTGGCCTTACTGTGTTGGAGGGAGAGAGTGACTGCGTGGGTCTATTGACAGTTTGACGTGGGGCCTGCAGAGACGCTCGTCACCGTGTCCCAATAATTGGACTTACAGAGTTGCTTCGTGCCACCAAGGTAGACAGCGATTGAGAGGTGGCTAGTATGAACGACGATGGTATTTAATAGTCTTGCATGGTCTTCAAACTTTCGAGGATCCGTAGACCCAACGGACTTAGTTATGGTCGCCATCTCTCATCTCTAGCATATAGTGTCAGTTGGTGAGTAAAATTATCAGGCTTATCTGTCACTAGAGGTAGTGTGGGAGCTGCCTCTATCATCAAGACATCATTGTCTTCATCAATCTGGTATCCCTAATTCCAAGCCTTCTGGAACACATCCATCTGAATCTTCATAGCATATTGATTCTTCAATAATGCTACGAAAGCCTGCTGCTGTCTCTTCATCCATCCTACCCAACTTTCCACAATTTGTTTCCTAAATTATTTCTGGATCCTCTTGTTCCAATGTCACAGTTCCTTTTATGCATTGGTGACTTCACCAATTACCTCACATAGGAAATATGGTTTCACATAATTGTGGGCGAATTTTATAACCAAGATGGAAGGGACATTCTTTGGTTCATCAGGAATTTCCTCATCTTCGTCCACCAAGGGGTTTAAGCCATCGGAAATGCTTTGGGCGATAGCGATGTCATTCGTAAAGGAAAGTGCTACAAGCCTTGGGTCTGCAAGGACCAAACTTCTACAGTGTCAAGGGACTTTGAATGGCACTGCATCAAGTAGCATTTTTGCACTTCCTCCACCGATGCCTCAGGTGTCAGCTATGTGTGAGGCCCTGAACAGGGCAGCCTCTAAAGAGTTGTCATCAAGCCCAAAGCCGCTATCTGAACTCGACGCTTCTCCTTCAATCGTGACTGCTAAAGCAGCCATGATGAGTTAATGTCGGTTCAATCAAATAAAATCAGGAGGAGAGTGAAGCAAGAAGCTCGCTTAATGATATACTGTAACAGGGCCTCCCTCAGGTAGATGGTTTATAAGAATGCCACGGTACCAAACTTCGAATCTCTCAAACACACCTCTTATAAAGTGTAAAGAATAAAAGTAAAACAGTAAAGCTTAATATTATTAAGCTCAGGCTTATCTCAATAAAAGTCTGTTGAGAGAATGTTCATTGTATCAGGGTAGGAGAGTTCTTGTATAATCCTTAACCAGTTAGACTTACACCAAAATCTCTCCCATCAGGTTACCATGACCAATACAAGTATGCCCTTCTCTATAAGGGTTGCCGGCACCATTACCATATCCCCGAAGAGCTTCAGGTGTCAGCTCACTCTCGCAGAAATCTCCTATATGCACATCAGTTCCTGTGAGGTGTTTACCAATACACCTACCAGAGTGAAAACCTCTGCGCATTGTTGCCTTGCCAGTGGCTAACTGTTAAGACACCTAGGAAAGCTAACTAAATGACACTCTTCCCATGTGCTATGACCTATGCAAGCACTCCTAGACATTAGCTGTCTTCCCGTTAAGTTCTATCTATTTCGACTGTGAACTTAGAAGGTCTACGATGCTCCAGTGGAGAGCTGCCGTGGCGGTAGGACCTATGGGCGCTACCCATAGTCCCTTACCCCCAGCACATCACTCACCATAATAAGTATCATGCTATTTGAGTCCTCAAACAACCCACAAAGAGCCTAGGACAATGGGGCACGTATAGGCTTGATTGGCGTAAAACCTTCTCAGATGTCTCCAGCCCTGTCAGGGACCACACTGGGGATCCCTCCAGATAGCTCACACTAACTCCTTCAGTTTTAGTCCGTTTTACTCCTTTCCTTTTGAAGCAGGTTCCTGACCTTCTCGCCTTGGCCCCCATGTATATCCTGCGAACAGCTTCTGGTCGGACAGACAGCAGCGTCATATACATTGTTATGGACATGTCTTCATTAACTCCATTTAACTAGTATGACGGCAACTTCAACCATTTTAACCTATGACGCCTGGGGCGAACAGTCTCATGCTTCTTATATAGTGTAGACAGAACTGTGGTATGAAGTATACGGCCACCCTTAATTTAGTAGTGTTGTGTAGAACTGGGCTTGACAGCTTGGAGTCTGGTGATAGTAGCTGCATCAAGAACAGACTAGGTATTTACCTTGCTGCGCGGGTCCAGAGTTTTATCTAAAACAGTACGACTTTCATCATCAAATTCAAGTCTGTTGGCCTCTGCCTGGATCTTATCAAGTTTCAATGATGTCTCTGTACAGGTTGGTAGGGGGTGGGGTCCAGAACACTGTTCCTTCAGAAACTTGGATTGAGGGGTAGAAAATTGAAGACCAGATTGGATTAAAACTCTTTAGCGGTTAAATAGGATCATGCCACTTGCACGCTAGGCTGATAGGATATGCCTCTCACTTATGGCCTTAGCTCTTACCTTGTGATACATTGGATAAAAGTCACCTTTGTGTATTGCCCAATTGGGTCCGTGATCATGGAGAAAGTCTTCCAACTCCTTTCTATGACTGACTGGATCTGATAGGAGAAAAGATTCCAATGTCCAAATGTTGCAGAACATGGGTTGTATGACCAGGGAGGCATATCAGATGGATGTTCCTCTGAATACAGTATTCAATAAACTCAATATTGTTGACATGAGAGTTGTGTCTATCCAAAACCAGCATTTGATGTTTCTTGATTCCACTTTCTGGCCTTGTTTTTGGTTCAAAGATAGTAACCAACCAGTCGAATGTGATCTCAGTTGTAGTGTACCCAGCCTTAGAGTATGTAAAATAGGCATCTGTATTCTTCTCATAGTTGATATTACTATAGTCACCCATCAAGTGGGCATTCAAGACATGAATGATAAGAGGCGCAATTGACTTCCCATTTCCTGAGATTGCTTCAACTATGGTAACCCAAAACTGCTTCCCATCCTGCATAATCCGTGGATTCTTTCTTCCAGTACGGTATAAGATCGTTCCACCACCACCCAACTCCTTTGCAAATCCCTTCTCATCCATATTCCAAGTGTTTTCCAGCTTGATATTACATTTGCAATGCATATTGTAGTAGCGATTAAGTTGTTCATTGAAGATTTTGAAATCGGTAGCGCGGGATCATTGCTTATCCAAGGTCTTTCCCACCTTAGATTGAATCTCTGGATGTCTGGTAATAAAACGATTGACCCAATGCTTTCTAATTTCTTCTGTTTTTCCTTTCATTTTCTGTAACTGATATACCATATTCAAAACATGTCTCCGGCAGAGAGGTATCCCTCTATCATCACAGTCTTTAATCCTGTCAATAATAACACTCTCTTCAACCTTGGTAAGTAGTTGCTGTTGCTCATGAGCTGCTGGAGCTGGTATGGTCTTGTGTCGAAGGCAGTTTTGCAAGGTTGTGTTGGAAAGGCTAAACAGTATGGCGATTTTGCATATTAAGAGCTCTGGATGATTGATTCTGTACTGCAAAGCATCTAAAATTATGCTCTCCCTCTCAGCCTTCTTGGGAGCCATCAAAAATCGGATTTGGAAAGCTTGTTGTTGAAAGTTTACAAGTTGTAGGTGTGCTGTGGTGGGGGAGAAACCTTTGACAAAAATAGGTAAGATAGAACAGAATAGCCTGCATTGAGTTCTTGCTGCCTTGATCTAATATTTTTCCTACATCAACCTGAGACCTATAGCCTAACATCTGGCTATTGATCCTTGGGATTTTCCCAACTACAAGTTCCAACAACAAGCATTTTTACTTGAGTGATAAATAGTAATTTTATGATATTAGAGGTTTGTCTTTATATATTTTTGCATTATATTTTCTAGGTACAAGGACTAGGTCTATAGCTTCTATTATAAGGAATCTTAGGTCCTAGAAGGAAAAATTGGATTGGAAGTTGAGATTTTTGATGTTTTTACATATAGTCTGAAATTGACCCATTACTAGGGGGTGACCCATAACTAGCTATAATATGTTAGGAATAATTCTGCCAAGATACAACTTTTTCGGAGCACTATAGCTCCTCCCGGAGTCTTTCTATTAGTATGCAAGCAAGTTCCTATTGATTGTTATTCGGTAACAAACAATCCTAATATTTCCCAGAATTCTTCTGTGAACATTTTCGACGGAAGCTAAGGTAATAGTGTCCAAAAGGTAGGGTAAGTATGTCCATGGTGATATGAAACTGGTCTCCATGGTAGGGTAACGTGACTCTCCTAGACAGGAGCAACTCATCCGCCCTTTCTACCTATTCTTAGGTTGGAACAGACATAGTCACATTACTCTGGCTACTTAGGTACACCTATCTCATAAGTATCTTCTGTTCTTTAGTGTATCCCGACCATCAGATATCACTTGGACATGCTCCGGCATGCTCCCCAAGTCTACCATCCGACCTCATGGTCTCATGTATCGGTGTACTAGACATAGGTTGCTATAGCTCTATAATGTAGGGTCGTTACTCTCAGTTGATAAGGTCATAGTTCTTAGGCCATTGCCTAGGCAATGCTAATAGTTAAGTCTCTTGACTTCTATCTTATCGAGCCTATTCCTTAATCTTGTTAAGTCCTCGATTAGGACTTACTCTTCCTTGTCGTAGGAGGAAACACAATTCTTGAGTTTCTTAAGACAAATCTTAAATAGCGTAAAGGTAGATCTTATTGTAAAAACTTAAAGGTAGGAAATAAATGAGAAGAATATGTGAAGAGCTAATAGTCGGGGTCCTAGTAACCCTTTATATAGTAGCTCTTCACCTGGCATGACTCATACCTTGCATTATGCGAACCCTGTGACCCCTAACTATGAGTCATGCGAAATGCATCAGGCGACTCCTATTTGTTGCTGCGCAACATGCCTAAAACCAATCAAAACATAATAACTAAGTCAGGTGTGCAACTCGCGTTACCTCTGTGAAACCCATGACTCATAACTATGAGTCATGTGTTAAAATCATAACCTCGTGGGACTCACAACTGTGAGTCACGAACAGGTAAACATGATAACCTATGGCACACTGGTGTGCGTCACATGAAATCCCAATATACCTATAGCTCGGAATTCCTAGCTATGTGACATCTGCCTTGCTTAGTCACAGTTTGCGACAAGAAGCTTGAGATTGAGTATTGCGAAGGATGGTTGGCACAGGAAGAATAGAGGGCTACTCTGTAGTAGAGGAGGTAAGAGGGGCTAGTGGGGCAGTGGTAGAAGTAGGCTGAGATATGATGGAAGTATGAAGGACATCCAGTTCTATAGTAAGGATAGTGATGTGCTCGGTAAGCCTCTCAGTTGCCTTCCTGTAGTCTTCATGCAATATCTACATCATGTACAGTATAATAAATAGGAAAGGACTTTGTGAAGGTAAATGGTTAATCAACCTGTGTCTACTCAGCCATGGTAGCAAACATATTTACGAAGAATGCACATATGCCTTTACTTTCACCTTCGAAATGTTGCCATACTCATAGAGTTGATATGGTGTTACTGTATAGTCATTTAAGCGAGCAGGAACCCTGAAGCTAAATTATAGGTGATTGGGAATACTGTGAGGCCCTATGAGGTAGTGTAGATGGGAGTAGCATGAGAGGAGGGATAGAAGCCATGATTAAAATAAGGAAGACAAACTTTAATTCCGGTCAGGCCAAAGAAAAGTATTATAAAATGGTATGGTAGTATATAAGGTATTTCCCTGGTATATAAAAAAGGATGTTCCAAGGTAAATACTAAATTGTATAAAAAAAATAAACTCATAAGAAGCATATCCAATTATATAGACAAAGGAAATCCAATGACCAGTAACCCTCCACTAGTCATGCGCAGCTGCAATGTATTCCTCCTCTTCCCTTAGTTTCTATTATACAAGTCAATCACCCGACACTATAAGACATCCAACCATCTGATACAAAGGAAACTCCATACAGCAACAGCACTATCCCAATCCTGATGACTGTGACAGCAAGGAGGATTCTGCTAGTGTGAAGTTAGTGGATATTTAATTTTTGTTTGACTCATTTAAATTTTTGTTTATGGGACAAAAAGGCATATAGAGTGCTAGCTATGACGCCTAAAAAATGGCCCCCCCCCAGACCAGGCCGAACGACAGAGCTAAAAGAACCCTCTGGGGTAGAAAAAACTACTCCCGCCTGTAATCCTTCCCGTAAACTGCTCCACCCAATAACCCCCACTGCCTAGCGACAAAAGAAAGCTAACTAGCCGACAGTGAACTAAGAACCCGCCAAAACTCCAAGAATGAAACACCTAAAGGAAGAAACCTGAACCGAACCCCTAAGGGCCTACGATCACAACACAAATCCAATATAGGAACCCCTAGGCCATATGACGAGGGCCAGGAGGAGGGAGCCAAAGCCCCAGACGCGAAGTGTATAAGGGAAAGGACCCCGAAGGTGGCGACCGAGAAGTGAGGAGAGGAGGTGTGTGGCAGGTGTGCCAGCGACCGTGTGCCCTCCGGGACAATCGACCATTGTAGCAGTGAGCTGCCAGCTTGAGAGGAGGTGGCAGTAGGGTGCCCTCCGATCCGACCATAGACAAGGGGAGGGGAAGGGTAGACCCAAATCCGTGAACAACAACTATCGGTAATCACGTTCGTGTCCAACTAGGTAGCCTGTTACGGGAACAAGAGAATAGAGAGATCGACCGTAGCCTATAAGCTGTTTTCTCCTACTGCAACTGTAGTCCCGGCCATCTGTTGAAGGTGGAAAAGGGGGTTGCCAACTGTGCCAAGGCCTAAGCGAGGCAGGGTAGGAAGAGGAGAAACATTACGAAGACGAAAGACCTCAACCCAGGATAGAACCAAGAGAGCCAATAAATAAATAAAGGCCTCAAGGGAGTGGGGAAGCGAGACCACCTCCTGTAGCCGAGGCTAGATGGGAGGAGATGGGGGGGAGGGTGGTGGTGCTAGACGATGAAAGCCACGATAGTAACCATGGTGTGGAGTTTTCAATCGCCGGAGGTGTAGCGGAGACGGAGGATGGTGTGGAGTTAGTTGAAGTACAAGATAATTTAGATGTTTTCTATGGAGAAGATTAGCTGAGTTTGAAACCAATATTGCATAACTGATCTTGTACTACCTTGGCAAGACTTACCTTAATCAGACTGTTAGGTATCAGGTTCAATTATTCCAGTTCTTATGGTACAGTAGGTAGGCTGCTAAAATACTGACACTTGAGGCTGCTTCGTAACTAAACACAGGCTAAAACAGACCAAAAATGCCGGCTTTCAGGCCACGATAACTCTACAAATATCTTGAAACCCAGCTTTCAAAAAGTATTAAAAATATTTGACATGTCTGAAGCATAATATTTATCTATTTTGTGTTCTTTTTTTTCTGCTGTTTGTGGAGAACTCTAGATATTTGAACTGGGTAAGGTTGGTTGCAATAGACCTTTCTTATACAAAAACCTGTGTCTTGCCAGGTACCCTATGGGAATAGACATTCCATGCTTCGCAACTCTGGGAGAATGGAAGGAAAAAATCCCACACTTTTTTATATGTATGCCATTGTAGCAGATTATCTTTTGAATATGTTTCTATGTTGTTTCTACCCATGGTAGTTGTGTAATTATAGCTCGAAAACCGTCACTTTTGGTGTATTTTGACCACTATCTAGTTACTAAAACGACCTCAAGTGCGGACTTGATAATGAGTGATTGCTGGTGAGGAGCGGCATCTCTGTCACTTTCACACCACCAGAGATCTACTCGCATGAGCCGTGCGAAATAGGAAGATATTGAGCTATTCATAGTGAATCTTTGCTTTTTTGTATTTTTTGCTCACCCATCCGTCCCTGTATTGAAAATAAAAACAAATGGCAAGCAAATTATCATTTCTTAGCTTCAGTCTCACCCTGGTGGGTGATCACCTCCTTTGCCAATCGCTTTTCCATTAACACAAGCCCTACAAGCATCTCCGATTCCAGAGCTACACCATCCAACTTGATCCTTGCCTCTCGGGCTGCAATCTCTGACT
Organism: Tuber aestivum; assembly: GCA_900010015.1. Classification (NCBI taxonomy): domain Eukaryota; kingdom Fungi; phylum Ascomycota; class Pezizomycetes; order Pezizales; family Tuberaceae; genus Tuber; species Tuber aestivum. The sequence continues at coordinate 119,632 of LN891022.1, read as the reverse complement.
TAACATCTCCTTGCATCCTTTCTTCTGGTCTCTCGTCAGTGTAGGTGTACTTCAGCACAACCTAGCAGATGCGTCAGTAAAACACAATTAGGTCATTTTTTTGCAAACAAAACATACAACTGACACAAACATGTCCAACAAGGACCTATTCCAATTGTCTTGACGATGGAACCCATTGTCAACCTTCTTCCCAAGGGAGCTCAAGTCCTTTTGGACGAGCTGTTAGCACAGTTCGAGCTTAATACAACATTCTTACCTTTGGGACATCCGAAATTCACTCTTTAAGAGTCAGGATCCCATCGGCAATCGTCTTCTCGGCTTTGGGCTCTGCAGGCTTGGTCTCGTTGGCCTCCGGCTGATTTGCCACGGCAGTAGTACCATTGGTTGCCTTCGTCACAATATTATGTTAGTAAATTGACAATAATAGTTGATGTGCAGATAACTTACAAGAGTCGAGGCAGACTTGTGATTCGCTATTATCCCCTGCTGCCTGGTGAACCCAAAACACAGGCGGGAAGGGGGACATATAAACAGTAGCATTCCGAGAAGTGGTCCTGTAAGCAAAATGGTTTTCGGTTGGTGGAACCAATGAGAACCGCTTCGCCTCACTTACCCTGAACCCCCGATACTGTACCGTACTGTACTCGAGCACACTACCTGTACTGCAGAAGTCCAGTACATCTCTTTAGCTCTGCTTTCAGGTATGAGGTATTTGACAGTACTGAACCTCTCCGACCTCTTGAAAAGCATGGCCTATCTGTCACTCAATGGTGCTCTAATCCCCGATTGCTGCATTCTCCCCCACCATTAGTCCGCATAACAAAGATATCCTCGTCTCCCGAAATTATCGGGTTCTCAATGACTCCCCAACCCACCACAAAGTCACCGCCAGGTGCGTACTTAGGAGATCATTCTTGGCATAAAGGGGTGGCACAAGTACGGTACCTGTATTCTGCTAGAGGGATGATGTGTGGTGGTTGGGTACATTGCTCCTGACACCTGCATAGGTCCTGTTTCATCAACACCAAGAAGGCTTCCAGGGCTAGACTATCAGCGAATCCCAAGAAGAAATTGTTCCAACGACTATCGCCAGAAATGGTCTGTTTACAGAAACCCCAGGAGGTGCCTCGACTATCCACAATCGTGCGACGTCTCCCTTGAACCAATCCTCAGGAAGTCCTTGAGTTCTGCACTGTGACCGGTACAATCCAAAATCTGCGAGCTCCTAATCTGCATGCCGATCCCGGTTCAGGTGTGAATGATCCCCCTTCGCCCTCAGTGGGGTGAATTAACCCTACCATCTTTGCTGCTCTCAACCTCCGCGTCAGCCTTCACATCGCTCCTGCCTCCGATCGACCCGCAAACTGCTTCCAACTTCCCCATCAACCCCTGCTCCTTCGCCAGCTTTCCCACCCAGTGATCCCAAGCGGCCAGTCCGGACCACAGTCCGGACTACAGATCGGCAGTCCGGTCAGTCCGGCCTTGGTTTTGAAAAGCCTGGGCCAGTCCGGTCGAAATTCTCTGCGGCCGCCAAAGCCCGGCGGCGCCCAGGCAACCGCCGGGTCGAGTCTTGGCGCAATCTAAGCGAGAGCCGCCAGATGCCCAGGTAATCTGAAGATATCTATGGACGGCCTGCAGGCTTTCCACTTTTAATCACTCGGAACAAGATATCAGGTGCAACATGCACCTGACCATAGATCTCGCTTAAGGTAAATGGATGACATCCAGCGATGAACCCCCGCTGTACCCGGATATGCTGTCCTACCTCAAGACACTATACTATTCTCCACACAACTCTCTGGCCACCCCGGGTGAATGTCTATTGTCCGCATGAAACAGTTAGTCCTGTTGAATAATGAAATATTTCTTGGTAGTGAAACACACGTGAGCCCTGGAAACATCGGCCTGCGGGTGACCCAGGCCGGGTCCGGCTTTGGTTTGGAAAAGCCGCTTTCCCACAGTCCGGCCCGGCCGGCCCTGAAAAAGCCTGGGCCAGTCCGGCCGTACTCAAAGCCGGGCGGACTGGGCGCTTGGGATCACTGTTCCCACCTCCTCATTGCTCCCGCTCAGCAAAAGCACATTGTCCGCCCACCACTCCTCCCTACTCGCTCGTTAGTAATAATAACCTTAGCAGCTCCTTTGGCCATCTGGGAAACAGCGCGGGCGGATGGACTCTCATCGAACTCCACATAACAACTACCAAGTCCGCCTCCTCCGAGACAATTCTAAGTCCCGCAAGAAACTCCCTCTGCAAACTCTCCCCAAAGAATACAATATCTAGCTGCACCAAGCCGGCGCAAGCCTCGGACTGTGGAACACTTCTCCCGGTAATGTGCTTCTTCATGTGTCACCCCTGTATTCTGTGCATCTATTGACAAAGCACCGCCGAGCTTGTCTAAGGCTACGCCGATCAACCCACCGCCTTACCGAAACGACAGGAACCAGGTTCAATCCGGTGACCATGGGCAGTGTGAGTATGCAGCGTGACAATCAATGCACAATTGCCCTGTGAACAAGCCATGGGCTTCGGTAGGCTGTGGCAGGCCTCTCCACCAGAACTCCTACTGCGTGTTCAAGCGTACCTATGTTCTGGGTGAAGCACTTGGGCAGCGAGTGGCTCTTTGACATTAGTGACACGAAAGCGTGCACGACTGCTGGGTGAATTGGCCAGGGTACGGAGATTTCGCAAGGGTGTAGAAAGTTTGTAGCTTGGCGGAGATGAAGCTTGTGTCGAAGACGTCCTGTGGGGGTGGGAGGTTTAGAGTTTGGAGGCTGGAGTAGAGGCCCGTACCTGGTTTGTGGAAATCTGGGGTGCCGGCGGAGGTCGGGATTCCAACACCACACTGAGAGAAATGTCGCCTTGTGGTGGCGGAAGCGGCGGTGAGTGTCTGGGAACGGGAGGTATGATACCGGGAAGGCTATCTTTTGATACTTTCTGCAGGGAATGAATTCCGCCACGGCAGGCAGGTCTTGGTGGGAGATAGGTTCGGGAGGGTGTCAGCATCGTCCCTGGTAGATAGTTCAGCACCTATTTTTTTCTTTTTGAAAGTCTATCTTTTCTTGAGTTATCGAGTGGGATTCAGAGAGTAAAGAAGAAGCTTCTCCCTTCTCCGTGAATTGTGAAAGTCTGCACCTACGCCGACTAAGAGGAAAGCGGGAATCCAGCCCGGGTGTCATACCAACAACGGTTACCCCACAATCCTAGGTTAGGTTTTTCCGTAAAACGTCTGGTGCTGGCGCAAGGGTAAATGACAAGGTGTTGTGTATCCCGGTTTCTGTGAGTAGTTGGTTCTATACCACGTTGTGGGTGGAAACCATTGGCTTCTCTCCTACTGATCCTGCGGCAATAGAATGAACCTTCATGGCAAGCATCCAGTATATATATTGAAAAGTTACTACAAGGTGATCGCAAGTGCAGTTAAGGGAATGGTAGATCTGCATAGTGGTGACCACCAATCCTGAACAGCCTTGGGCAGTGGATATCAGTTTGAAGCATAGTAGTGTAAATAGTCAGGAAAGCCTTTGCACGGCTCCGCATTTGTGATGTGCATGATCAGTGTGCATTACCTTCGGTTTTGGTTAGGGACAGTAACTAATGCCAAGACGCACAGAAACTGCTGGTTTCCGAATTCCTTTTAGTATTAAACGTCTATCTTTGCTCCATACCCAGCTTTTCCCTGCATTCCACATCTCCACCCCACTTTGCCCCACTTTTAACACGACCTCCTCTGCTTCTTCCCCCATCATTGTAGGTAGATTTCAGGCAGTTCTCCTTGTGTTGAAAACTCATATTTGTTGGCGGTCACTATTCTTACAAACTAGACCCTACTCCTCCCCCTCTCCTACCCCGTCGTGATGAACCGATATACCATGTCCAAGGTCACAAAGATCTTGTGGTATGTGCATGATGCATAAGATACCCGCATTCCTAAATCTCGAGAAAATTTAAGACAGGCATACACTAATTCAGGATGGTTACGACAGGGGCCAGTGCGATCTTAGGGATCACATATATATCAACCCGGCGATCAACCGAAATTCCCAAGGGCCTGAATGGACGGTGGAATGGCAGGACCCGTGATAATGCCGCTTCCGGAAACCTACAAGCTTGACACCGAGATCACGGATTATATTACGCAGGTCTTACAACAATTTGGTGTTCAAGATGCCTATGGCATCTTGGCCGCAGTCGAAAACCGTGGAGGGATGGTTAATCCTACCGTTATATTTGGAATTCCGGGATTGAACCTGGTCGGGTCAGACCTTCCACAGCCACCAAATAACCTAGGGTTGCTGGTACAAGATGATTGCATGCTTGCGGTGAATGGCTATGACACTAAATGGTCAGCAGATCCAGTTAAGAACCTACGACGACTAGATCTCCAACCGTGCTCTGTGGGTCTCGAATGTTAGTAAGCCTTCTCCAACTTGGATAAAATATCTAACTAGGTAACAGGTAGTCTGCCAGCAGCCGGGAGCTTCGGAGGATTCCTGAAGCGAAGGTCAGTGCCTGGAAGGGTTTTCGGTATAACCGCAGCACACTGTGTGCCAGGGGGCCAAGTAGGGGATCCAATCTGCTCCCCATCAGGAGTGGAAGTTACACCCAGGTTCCAGCGCTTGTTGAGTTATACGAGCCTTAGTACCACCGCCGACCGCTTGCGTATCATAGCTCCGAGGGATCGCGAAGCGCGAGCGATAATAGAGGAGTTTAGATTCCATGACTCTATCACTAGCCCAACCTTTCTCAACCCCACCAACACGACTCAGTTCAACACTGGTATCCAGTGTTCGCAAGCGGCCAGTCCGGCCAGGCTTGAGGTCCAGGGCAGCCGGCCTGGGCTTCTTGGGTGACCGGCCGGGCCGGACCGTAGAACTCTGCAGGCTTTTAGATATCTGCGGGCATCTTCTAACATCTGCAAGCATCTTCAGATATCAGTGGTGCACAGACGCAATATTTACTGGTCGGATGGCATATGCCAAATGCCTACCGCTGCCCCCAGGCATCCATGTAGCCCATAGGCTTCACCAAAGTCTGGCCTACAAAGCCCAGGTCAGTTTCACTTTGACCTGGCCGGGCCGGACTATACATCTGCAGGCTATCTGTAGGCCGGCCTTGCCGCCTGCGAACGCTACTGGTATCTTCAATGGTGCAAGGCTGGGGTCGGTTGTCTACTGCCATTTCGGGGTCCACAGTGACCTCTTACATAGGTACGATCAGGAACTCAGACGGAGAGAACTTCCGAGATTTTCGGCCAGCGTCTCCTGGCTGACTAAGATTGATTACTGCATTTTCACTTGCAATCATGAGCGGTACGCCTGGTCCTGATATCACATCTTGATCTGTCGGATACATTACTAATTTACTGTAAATGGTGTAGATATGGCGGCAATATCTACCATGATACTGTTTCTGACGTGGGTGATTTATACCCTGGTGCTGTGGTCGAAAAGGTTGGGAGGACTACGGGGACGACATTTGGAACGGTCAACCCTGCGGCACTAGTCACCTGGGACCGAGGCTCGCCCACATTCGAAATCGCAATCGTGGGGGTGAGAAACGACATCTTTTCTCGGGTTGGTGACTCTGGAGGCTGTGTCTTCGAGAATCGGGGCGGGACCTATAAAGCCGCTGGATTGCTGATTGGCAAGAACCGGGAAAGGGGCATTACATATGCAACCCCTTTGCGCTTGCTTTTAGAGACTGCTAGAGACTACGAATGGGCCTAACCAGGCAGTTGTAGTTTCTTGCAGCCATGTGGGAAATGGTTAGTGCTTACTGCGGACTGGCTTGTTTTTAGTAGTATTAATATATACTTATTGCTCCTGTGGTATTCTTGCCCCCTGGGCTGATTTAACCTTGTCTTGATCATGCCCAAGGATGGCAAAACGTGCAAGTGCACATTGCGGGGAATCTTTGCGGTTTTCTTTTTAGGCGCAATCAAATACATTATGGAATGGAAACCGGTGTAGATGGTTCGCAACCTAGTCTTTTTATTTCACTAAAGGTAATGGTGGATGGGGTATATCTAGATCCTGACGCGGTTGTTTCCGTCCTATCCTTCTTCCACATCCATGGTCCCCCCTTCTAGCGGCCCCATGCGTGATAGCAGTAGAGAAGAACATTCTCCGCATCTTGCCGCCGAGAAATATAATGCAAAAACTCCTGCTTCCCAGGGCCTTCCAGTCGCAATGCCGGAATGTGGCAGCATGTTCTCCCATCTCCTTCATAGCTTCCATGAAGTGCAATTAACTTCCCCACATCCGCGCATGATCACTGAAATTTGAGACCTTTTTCCAAAACAAGGAAATCATCCAATGAGCATACCGAGCAGCACCCACGGATTGCCAACAGCTTGAGCAGTAGCGGCTTCAGTAGCCGTCAAGGTCTGTAGTCCGGCTAGTGGATGTGGGGTAGGAAGAGCCGAGGAGGCCGGTGATGGTGTTGCTCTGTACGGAACAGTCGAAGAGTAATCTCAATACTATGAGATGGTAGATAGTCGGAAAAAGAACTGGCTCATGATCACATAGCGGTAGCGATAGAAATGGGTAAGAGAGGATATTTTTCTATCAATGCGCGGTGCTGGGTTACCCGGCTATTACGTGTCCTTTCTCGCGGGATGAGCATCCAGAGGAACGGAGTGGTCATGTAACCTTGTTCTGGGTTGATCAGAAGTACGGCACTATAGATGGATTGATCTGCAAGTATGGCTTCAGAGGCAGATATTGAAACGAGTTTCGGACAATAGAAGCGGTATCGATTTTTCCAATTCATGCTGGTTTGCATATACTGAACAAAGGGAATGGAGCACTGTATTATCTCGAGTTATACAGCCTTTCGCCAAGACCGGGAATTGCTTGGATTTGACGGTGCCTGAAGCGTAAAAGAGATCATTAAATGCCCCAAGTCAACTTAGTAACCAAGGGATGGGTTTTAGGTGTCTCAAGAAATGCAGCTGAGAGTATTCTAATCACTGATAAGCAAGGGGTAGAATGGTGATTCCTCTGGCTTCCAAGTCGGGCTCCCCGGATACATAACGGATCCTTATATGATAGGCTCTATTATCTGAGTGACCATTCATGACCACAGATACAACTGTCTTATGGAATCGTAGTAGCACCCTACGAACAGATAAAGTCTAATGCGAAAAGCCAAAGTATAAACATCTATATTACTAGTACTCAGTAGGGATACCTAACCAGCTAGCATACTGCAACCAAAAAAGCTGTCAGTATTAGACCTCCGCATACGTTTCATATTAGAGATATGTTGATATAGAATTGCGCTGTGCATGGTAGATTGTGCGGAGGTGTTGTTAGGGCTCACGGAATGGCTGCGTGCGACCCAGAGCGGTGGGAAGGATGTTGGTGCTTGTAACAGAAAACGATTTAGATGGCTGGAGATTGACAAGGCACGATGGGGGGAGAGCGCTGCAGCATCTGGTTCCGAGTGAGACACCGGCAGAGTCTGACACAGTGCCCCATCCCGATATCAGCATTTATTAAGAACAGACAAGGCAAAAAATACAATAAAATATGGATATACTTGTGAAGTTTGCTTGACAGTAGCTTCACTGGAAATTTGTGAGTGGAGAGCCAGAGCAGCAGGAATCTGGTTGGTCCAAGACATCCAAGTTAAGAGATGTTGGTTGGATTGGCGAGATACATACATACAGCTAAAGTCTAATTAACGATGTGAGATAACAAAGTTGCACCCCCAGAGCAGGAACTGGGGCATCTATTGCCATCCGGTGACAGTTTGTGTGCTTGGTCCGTTGTCAGTTAATATCGCCTTACAGAAGCTGTTGGAATTACAGGTGTACTAATTACGGTACATGGTGTGTGGGGCCTACCGATTCAGGACTCTTGATTGACACCTGATGTGAGATTAGTGTTGCTTATGCACGAGCAAAGACCTATACAATGTCAGGACGTCTGATTTGCCTATCTTGGCGTGTACGGGAGAGAATACCTGGAAAACAAAACCACACATTACAGGGAGGGGAAACCTAGACGTCGTGAGCTGTGTTTCTCTTATTCTAGTTACCGTAATATGGTACTGGCATGCAAAACTCGTTGAGCTAACAAGTATACGTGCCTTTTCCCGAAAACCACCAACATCCTACATAGTCTTAAGGACCATATTCTATCAGCAAAAGTGTTAAAGTGGTTTCGTGGTGTAGTTGGTTATACACCACATTGCTGTCGGCAAAATAACCTTCTCCCCCACTAAACCCTAGTTGGCAAATCCCAACCCCGCGAACTTTCCCATCCTACCGGTCTCCTCCCTGTGGGGCTACTGGTATATGTGCATAATATTACTCAGGTATTGCTCTTTGCAATATAAGACCTAATGTGTCCCCCGTTCATTGTCTCTACAGTTCGGTTTCGAATGCTCAAAACACCTTCTACAATCCATCTTGTTTAAACGCGATAGCAGTGTTTTCTTATCTCAAAGGGTTTGGTGGACTACTGTAAGCTTGAATAATTATGCGTTGTACACGAGTACATGTAGTCTCCCTCCCGTAATTTCCTTCTCTGGAAATGGGAAGAAAACACAGCAAAAACACAGCAAAAACACAGCCCTTTTCATCCCTCCGAGACCGGAAAAAGAACAAAAGTTTCTTGACCTTGCTGAGAGAGGAAAGCTAAACGAGACAGCACACCATCCAATTATTCAAGGTTTTACGGTGTGGAACAAGATGGGAAGATGCATTCATCCGGGATGGTAGTCGCAGTGAACACCCGTGAGCCCAATGGTAGTAATTTATGGATTTATGTTTGGAGGGAGGGCTGCGAGGAGGGTCCGCCCATGGTAGTACTTGGTTCCTCGTCTTGTTTAACATCACACCTCCGGGCTCGCTTGGTTCTGGTGAATTTATGAGCGAACACCGCTGGTAAACCCAGTTTTATTGAATATTGTGCTAGTAGTGCTCTAGGTAGACTTCACCACGTGTGAACCCCCCACTGCATTAAAGCGGCTAAACAGCTCGAACTCCATCCTCTCTCCCGCCTTTGGGCCGCTCATTATCTCACCCATCATGTCCGTGCCAGGCGGGAAATCGTGCTCAAAACAAGGCTCCCCAGCTCCCTTCATATTCGTGAGCACTGCCTGGCGAAAATGCCAGCGGAGAAGCTGATCGACCGGTCGGAGTGGATTATCGAGGAACGTCTGATCAAGTTGGTGAGGCAAGTTAAATTGAAGGGATTCCTCTGCGAAGGAGACGATCTTGTGGTTATCCTACACAATCATTAGCCCAGGATACTTGAAGATCTCGCTATCCATACATCGGGATTAATTGTCAAATCATAGGAATCAAAATAATGTTGCATACAACTCGTGAGCAAGATCCCATTCTGCACAGAGTTAATCAATCCGTGGGAATCATTGGCGGGCGGAATGGTAATCCAACGGCCGTAGTTATGATCATTCCAGTACCCCTCGTATGCCAGAGGAAAGATGTGAGCGACTTGCAAGCCTATCCACCGGCGTGATCGGATACCAGTGAAAACGCAGGCCCCATCTCGGGCACGTACTTCATCACGGAACCCGGCAACACGGGTTCCGGACTGCAACGAAATCGTACGTAGTAGCGGTACCTCGTTAGTGAGAATAATGGTATCTATTCACAGTGAGTAGTGGCTAAAGATGGAAAGCACAGAAGAAAGCCACCCTGAGTGACTATATAGTAATTGCCCGGTTGAAGCTGTGCCTCATCCTTTTCAACCAACTGTCCGTCCTCGTCGTGTAGCTCGAAAGGGTTGCGAAACAAACAGAAAATCTCCAGCATGGCATAGAGATTGTGGTTTGTAATACCTGGTGTGGCCCAGAGGCCTCCGAGCACGGTATCACGATCGTTGGAAGCATAAATGAAAGTATTGCGCCATGCGGAACGATCAACAGACGACATGTTTGGCTATCTTGGTCTGTCAATGATGTAGTTTTAACTGGGGATGGGGGATAAAGGGAGACATGCATTTACGGAAGAAAAAAAAAGAAGAGAATGGAATGTTTTGTATTTACACGAAAGTCGAGGATCTGGTGGATCGGATGCAAGAAGGCAACAGAGATAAGCAAACATACGAGTACCGGTAGACAAGCTTTGGGCGACAACAGGGGATCAAGGCTTATATAAGCACTAAACCTTCAACCCTAGCCTGATCTAGCTTACGGGTATTCCCGCTATACCGGAATATACGGCACATAGACTGATTGCTTTAGCAATTAGGGACTTTGCGATTTCGCATCTAGAGTCAAATTCTAGAGATTTGGTTGTTCCGGAGCCGCAATTGCCTCACATCCAGAGTCTTTTGGCAAAGCCTCCATTAGCACAACTCAAGTTCCATACGGTTATTGTCCAGTGGTAGATTGGGTGTGTAGGAGGTAAGCGAATAGGATCAACTCTAGGGACGGCATAGTTACCGACACCGGGCTAATTGAGTGTTGTTGGTAGAAGGTAAAGAAGAGCGGGCATGATTGGAGACTGGAAAATAGCAGACCTCTAGCCCCATTCTGTTATAAGGAGTAAGTGAATCGGATCAAATATAATTTTTGACATGGCGACTGCTGACCGCTGTTTTGATGCGCATTAAGGGGATGGTGGATTCGGTCGGCCCTGTTCAGCACCAGAAAATTGCTGACCTCAGGCGGGCAGAATGCCATAGGCGGTAACTGAGCCGGATCGGCGGCAGTTTTAGGTCCTGAAAATTGCTAACGGCTGAGCCATTGCATGCGGTAGGCGGTAAGGGAAACGGATCAACCTAGATATTAAGACGAGAGACTTGGAGATCTCTCACACCTTTTGTTGTAGCTTTTAGGCCATTGCGATCATCAAATTATCATTTAGAGCGTGGCAATCACCAAGCCCTAACTCCCTGATTGTTGTAGGAGGAAAGTGAACGGGATCAGTGAGGCCTGGGCGCATGGAGGTCAAGTTCAGGGTGTTTGGTACTTGTGTCGGGATTTTGATAGAGGCCATGCACCGAAGGAGTAGTAGGGTTGGAATATTGCATGCTCTTTGGTGGCGTGCACGGTATCCAACCATTCCCGAAGAAGCTGGGTAACAGCCTCATCTTCTAACAGGGTTGCGACTGAGGGTTAACCTCCTAGCTAGACTATATGAGAGCGTAGAAGATTGGTGTCCTGTCATCATTGTCTTGCGATTCTGCATCGACCTCTTCCTGTTCCAGAAATGCCTTCACAGCTCGCACTCTTTCCCACTGGGTAGAGTATGGGGGTGTCCTTCTATAAATGTGTCGCGATTCAGCGTCAACATCTTCCCGTTCTAGCAGTTCCGCTACTCCCTCATCTCAACGACCGGTGGTATCTGAGAGGTGTATCCTACCACCATTATCTTCCGATTCGACGCAGACCTCTTCCTATTCTAACAAAATCTTCACACTTCCCCCACCCCCATGCGGTTGTTGTGGCGCCTCCTGTGGCACTTCCCCTGATGTCACCTCTCATTCAACGCACTACTCTCAACTTTCGCACACACTAACTAACTAACGGAAAAGACAGGAGTATATATCAACCACGACAACGTATCCTCCAAGCCTTCCATCCTTCTACCGTACACCACAGAACTCTGCTCTCGTCAGCGCAAGTTCCCATACCCCATACTCACTCGCATGCTAACAAAAGAAAGACAAACTCCATAAAGACACCCACTACTCCGCAGCCTCCCGCTATCCATATCTCCTGCGAACGAGCGAACCGTGAACGAGGGAGCGAACGGATAAACGGTGAACGACGGAAACAAAGCACGAACAAACGGGCGATGAAAGGTGAACGGAGGATATGAACCACGAACGAACAGACGAGTGATAGCCATGAGCACGCCCAGCAGCACCACGGTTTCCAACACGGGTGTGTCCAAAAGAGACGAGGAGAACCACCGGTAAGGAGGTCCTCATCTCTTCCTTCTTCCACCCCTACCCCTTCAGGATGCGCGATCCCCTTGGCAACCCGTGCATATAAGGCCTCCTCCACAGGCGTCTTTGGGGGTGGAAAATGGTGGAGCTCCTTCTCGACCTCTAACTGCGGAATCTCTCGGGAGAGCTCCTCAAGCGTCTCGCCCGGCTGCAAAAATCGGGTCGTGCCCCTATGATAGCTCTCGTAGATCCCGTATTCACCCTAAGGCTGTGTCACACGTGAACCCAAAGTTAGTCTGTGAATCTAGCTTCGTCAAGTTGTTGGCAATCTGGTTCATGAAATTCGCGTAGTGTATCTCGCTCTGCATCAAAAGACAAAACGCTAGGTGAATCCTTCGTAGTCCCCAGTTGGTCCGCCGTCACTCCTAGATATTGTCATTTAGACTATCTAAGTTGTGTCACAGGGATGTCTATATTATGTCGTAGTACGACATCTCTAAGAGTTTATGCCCCTAAGGGAGCAGTTTATCCCATCTAGGAAGTCGAGCAAGTCACTCTATCACTCGTTCCCATACTAGGGTTCGAACGGTAAGTTTAGGGTAGGGTACCATTTGATACGGTACGTAACGTACGGTAACGTACAGTAAGCTTACCAGGCTCCGTGATCCAATCGTCATGAAAAAAGCTTGGGTATTGGCACTCACATTTTTACTAAGGATTCCTTACATAACATAGGGATATTTAATTTATGAGCGATAGCTACCAACAGAATTCCCCTACCGCGAAGGCTGCCAGAAGGGAGTAATTTTCGGTGTTGCCACTGGCGGCTATATCACGGGAGCAGACTTTTGATTTTGGGGAGTACGAGTACACCACATAGGCTTTGAGAAAAAATGAACTTCTCCCCCTTAAACCCAACGTAGCAAATCTTCTTGGGGATTGAGCCGTATGGGGACACCTCCAAGTTTTCAACTTACCATGCATGGTTCATCATCTTAGCAACCATTAATCGTGGGAAATCATTGCATGGTATTATACTCCATGTGACATTAGTTGCCACACTCCCACCAAGCTTACTTCCGTCACATCCCTTAACCCGTTTTCAAACACTGGGGCTAAGGCAGTACTAGCAGAGAAGCAGGAGCAGCAACCGAGGATGTAGCTGTAAAGAGCCTTAGTATTTCTTGGGGTGCGGGGGCATAGGCGGGATTAGATTTACATAGACCCTCCTGCTTCTGTCATGGCCATGCTGATTTTTACGAACTTCGCTACATTCTGAGCACTGCTCCACTTGGGATCCGCAGAGTGTTTCCTATCACAATTACTCAAATAGACTAGTGTTCAAGACTTTAAACAGAGCCGGATTTCTCAGCACTTTAAGGATAGATCCAGCTTTCCTTATTCTGTCCTAGCTATTGTCAATCGCAGTGTTAGTCCCGCGCTAAAAGTGAGTGAAATTCGGGACAGACGAAGGGATTGAAGCCATATTTCCAACCCATACCCTGACTCAACAGCGCACTACTCGTCAATTCCTACTCGCGCGGCCGAGTTGAAGTCGGACACCCATAGAGAGTAGCGATCGCCGGGCCAATAACAGACCCATCCAGGGCAACACAATTTATAATCAGATACGGTACAAAAAAAGACTCCATAAACCTCCGCCTGTGCATCGATGATGATTCTAATTTGCCACCAACTAACTTATATGATATATAGAATCATCTTGGTCATCTTAGTAGAATAAATATGACCAGTGATTGGCTCAGCGATCACTACTCTATTTGGGTGTCCGACATCAACTCGGCCGCGCGAGTACAGTATCCAGATAGAGAATTGGCTTGGCGCTGGTCATATCGTACGTTAGCGGCTCCCTCCTCAGTGAGATCTGATCCTGGCAATACACTGTGTCGGCTATATCGGATAATAACTCCTTCTTGGCACCAAGTTGTTTTCTCAATATCCGGATACTTTATGAGTTGACGAGTAGTTGACGAGTAGTGAGAGTCCTCAACGAGTGATTGCCGGTGATGGCAATCACTACCATCAATTTTTGACACTTTCCTTCCCACCGCTATCGACAGATATTCAAGTAATTTATTTGTAGCTAACTACACGACTCCACCTATAAGGTATATGCGCCGTACGGCATTACGCCCAAGAGGCAAGCCAACTCCACCCTGCCTAGCCCGTAGACCCTCTGGTATGGGCCCAACCGCACAAGTCGTAGCAGAACCGAGACTCATGACCAGCACACAGACAATCCCAGATAGATAACCCACACCCAAATTCTTCCATTAAGCGGTCAAACCTCCCCGCCTATACTTTATGCTGGTTCGGCATCATTACTGCTCTCAGCCTCTGCCTCAGCCTTCTCTTCGCTCCCACCTGCAGCTTACCCGCAAACTTCCTCCAACTGCTTTCATCCACCACCTTCATTCGCCCCAGCTCCTTCGCCAACAATCGACGGTTGCATACCCATGCGTGCAAGTTGCAGCACGGCCGATACATATATTAGTCACGTGGAACTGAGAAGCGAAATCTCGGATTTTGGATGATAATGCACGGGACAACGCACATGCCAGTGACAATGCGCGTGATAAATAAATACATGGGTCCCACTAGTAGGTGAGTCCGACAGGATCTTAGCAGGGGACAATTCCTGATCGTCACGCACAACTTGAAATTCATGGGTAGGTTGGAAGACTCGGGGGTAACAAGTTCTACTGTGACATATGAGATAAGTTCAAATGTGTACGGTATGGTACAATCTTAATAACTGTGTACGAAAATATGATGTTGTAGAAAGAGTATAGTATGGGCATGCTAAGCAAGGAGGAGTTTTGTATGAAGGTAGATTGGTAGAAGTTCTTGTCCTTAATTCTCCTAAGCAATGTGGGTGGTAACTCCTATATATACAAGAGCGCATCTTTTGCATAACTAAGAGAAAATATAGGAAAAACATAAGTGCAAACATAAGTGTAAACATGTTTGAGCTGGAGAATCTACCAAGGAAATCTGATAAAACATGTTTAATTCTGAGGTGGTGTGAGGGAATTATTAGGGTATAATTGTAAAGCAAATAACCGATAAGCATACATAAGAGATGCATAAAATATAAGAAATAATCCTGAACACCCAATAATAAGAAACATGTAAATCCCCAATCATATCATGAAATATTAAATGAAATATATGTAACACATACTCTAGCTGTAGTAATGTTTGTGGCTTAGAAATAACACCAAGTAGAGGAATATACAATATCATCAATGAAAATAAACATATTAAACAAATTAGAAATTTTCAACAAGATCAAATGGATCTTGGTAAGAGACATGCTTAGGCTGATCATAGATTTGCTGACCGATCACAGCAGTGATGAAAGCAAGTGCAGCTGTGAGGTAAGGTTGAAGCAAAGACTACATGGTTAACTGTACTGTTGTGAAGAGTGATATCTCCCTTCTCTTTATCTAAGGGAGTGCAAAGAAGAAGCTGTTCAGAAAAATGGGGTGCTGTCACGGCCACTCAGCTATGGAGACAGAATATGCATGGGGTTTTGGTTGCATATATCGGTTGTGGTTTTCTCAGTTGCATAGTTGGATTTCCTTTGTATAAGTGGTTGGGATGCGTTGCCGTGCAACGGAACATGACGGAGCCTGATGGAAGGATCGCGGCTATGCGCGATGCCAAGAATTTTCTTTTGTATTAGTGACCATGGAGGATTTCCTTAATATATAAAGGGGTGTGCTCCATTATATTTTACTTTCTTTACACAATCTGGTAATCTCCTTCGGATACTTGTACAAAGGAATTACACTCTCTTCTCCTTCGGATCCTCCAGAACCTCTGAACCCTGACCCTAAACCCCTGACTCCCGAACCTCATATAACTCACTTTGGTTGTACTCCCATCCCTAGATCCCGCCTCCGAATTCTCGCCTGTCCCCGTCATGGAGTGCCGTGGGCTACCCACCCCTCCGACCCTGTCCGTTATACAAGAATGCATCTACCAGGACCCAACCCACACCCAATCATGGCCGCTTCCTTCCTCTCGGAGGATATTAACAGCCAACTCTGGGCCCTTGGGGCTGTTGGGAATGAAGGCATCCAAGGCCTAACCCACATCCAGATCCAGAACCAGTTCATCCTGACCAGGGACCTGGCTCGCCAAATCATGAAGGCTGTCACAAACTGTGACTAAGCAAGGCAGATTTCACATAGCTCGGATTTCCGAGTTATAGGTATGTTGGGATTTCACATGACGCACACTAGTGCGCCATAGGTTATTATATTTACTTGTTCGTGACTCACAGTGGTGAGTCACACGATGTTCTAATTTTCGCGCATGACTCATACTTATGAGTCATGGGTTTCACTCAGGTGACGCGAGTTGCGCACTTGACTTGGTTATTATGTTTTGATTGGTTTAGGCATGTGAGCAGCGACTCATAAGAGTCATCTGATGGATTTCATATGACTCATGGTTATGAGTCACAGAGTTCGCGTGACATGAGGTGTGAGTCACGCCAGGTGAAGAGCGACTATATAAAGGGTCACTAGGACCCTGAGTATGAGCTCTTCACACGTTCTTCTAGTTTATTTCCTACCTTTAAGTTATTATCAATAAAACCTACCTTTACGCTCTTTAAGATTTATCTTAAGAAACCCGAGAAGTGTCTTTCCTCTCAGGAGAAGAGATTAAAGTCCTAGGCGAGGACTAAGGAGCAGAATAAGGAGATAGGTGCGAGTACGATAGTAGTCAAAGGACTAGACTATCGGGTTCGCGTAGGCATAGGCCTAAGAGGTATCACCTTACAGAGAAGTATCGTTACCTGTCGCTAGGTCCTACCCAGTAGGATTCTTAACAAAGGCCCTGGCTCATCAGAAAGAATTTCACTTTGCGTCCCGTGCGTCCCCTGCATCTGACGCACAGGACGCCCAAACGCAAACCGTTAATCTAGACGCGACTTCCGTAGGACGTCACGTCCAGATTTGCCTTCCTCTTGCGCAACCCGTCCTGACCCCACCGGACGTGGATGCCGATATCCCCTGCATCCAGAGATTCCACGCTCTCTTCCCCTCCCATCTGGAGATTCCACCCTTTCCTTTCCTTGCATCAGGAGATTCTACGCTTTCTTCTCCTTGCATCCTGACTATCCCTGTGACCCTATGCCACTTCCTGCTATCGTCTGATTCTGCTCCGTCCCATCTGACTTTGCCCACCCCCTGGCCTTCGACGTCCCAACCCTACCCGTCACTGGCAGCATTAATCCTGATATTTTAAACGACTCCTCTTAACTCTTGACGTGACGACCAAGCGCCCAAAGATCTGGATTATCTCCCATCCACACTGGTGGTCTTGATCTCTACTAGTACGCTCTGGAGACTTTTGCGCCGACGTCCCTTGGGCCCAGATCTTGCAACTTACCTAGCGTTTGCGTACCCTGGCGCTGGTTTCTTGGCCTGATTCTCCTACTACCAATCAATCATGATCCGGACCTTCGTGGCTCCTGGTTCTCGCCACCCGATATTTCATATCACAATACATCGTGGATGTTTCCTCCTCATCCATACCTAACAGACTTATTTGCCTAATCTTGTGGGATTCCCTCTAGTTGACCCTGACGCTTTATGTACAATATTATACCGTCGCGGTGAAATCCCGACTATGTCCCCATCCACTCATGCACACTGGCTCCTACTGTGTCTCCGCGCAGTACCTCTTCCGATCGTGATTGCTCCAATCCTCCTTCACCTATAACCTAGTATCGACATCACAAATTCTGCCCCCGCCTCTCCTCCGTGATAAGCAACTACAATGGGCCGCCCAGTCCGGTGGAATCCCTTTCGGCCGCTACTCCGTGTTCCTCAGGTGAGTACACAAGACTGAGTGATAGCTGTGAGGCGGGAGGAGGGCTGCTAACAATCTCCGTCGGTCGACATGCAATGTCCTGGAGCGATCCACCCATTGGATCAAAATCAAGCAACGCCAGCGCCAGGGCAGCAGATGTCTGACCGAAACTTGCGGTGACATCGGTGTCCTGCGACTCATTTCGCCTGCCCCGTGGCCTCATGGGGACGAGCATGGGTGAATCAGTCACAGTGTCGCTGCGCCAGGGGCAGGGTGGTCGCGATTCCAGGTTCGACTTCCAGCTCTCTAATTCGGCACTGACCGCGTCCCAGTCATCGTCATCGCCTTCTTGTCGGTCTTGGTAGACACCGCGTTTTTGCATGATCTTCTTAGTAATCGTTTGACGAATACTCTCAAGAATACTCTTCTGAATTTCCTGGGGACATTTCCGCCATGCCTCCGTCTGCCTAGCAATGAGGTCTCAAGTGTTTGGTAGAGGGTTAGTCAGATTCGTGACACATGTACGCCGGATGATTCGCATATACTCACCTCCTACTAACTCATGCTTGAAGTCAGTTGGCTCGGTATATGTACCGGTTTGCCACATCCTAAGTGTATGACCAAGTATAGCGCACGTCAAGCAGACCATGGTAACGTTGATCATGTCTAGGAAATCCGGGTCTACTATATCCCGCATTTTCTTCACTACGAAGTACTTACCATATATCGCCTCGGGGATCTGTGGCGCAAGGAATCGCAGTTTCACGCGCTGTCTTGCGATGGCCGTCATCAGTGGTAGTCACATGTAATTGTATGGGAGCATCATCTGCGGGAGTCCAACCTCGTACCCTTTGGGGTCGCACATGAACCTGTCTTTTTCCAGGAGATAATCAACCCTACGTGCTGTACGTTGGACATCTTCTAGTAGTTCATATAACCCTACAATGTGATGCTTCATATG
This sequence comes from Tuber aestivum, assembly GCA_900010015.1. NCBI lineage: Eukaryota > Fungi > Ascomycota > Pezizomycetes > Pezizales > Tuberaceae > Tuber > Tuber aestivum. Next base: position 100,950 of record LN891022.1, on the reverse strand, counting down.
GTAGACGAATTGTGCCTTTACCCCCGACTGCTTCTGGCATATCTAACTGGATCAATACAATTTCCTGCTTCTCCCCATATCTAGCTGACTTTACTTACTAGGCCCACGATCTCCTCCGATGGTTCTATACGCCCCACACCTGGTGTCTTACTCACCGCCTCATCCCAGACGCTGTGTATCTTGGCCGCTAAAGCAGCTGGATTCAGGATTGGGTTAACAAACAGAGTGTAATTGAGGATCAGAGACTTTGCCAGAACTACCACGGCAAGCTCAGGTCCACGAGTGTATTCCGACGTGTGCTGGCTATGGACCAGCCATTGTCGTGCGGCCTTGTGTCTAGATGACCAGTCGGAGTAGAACCTCTGATACTGGAAGAATGTACACTCCCCTGGCCTGCTGGAGACGATATCCGAGCTAAACTCGATGACGGAAAGACTGGTGGACTGTACTCAGCCCCACAAACTATCCGCGGTGGCGCAGCTGGAATCCTCGGAGCATTTTCTGTCTCCGGTGATCGTGGGGTCGCCGATATACGAACAGTTTGAGGACCATCCCCATGCCAACTTTTCCCGACTTGTGATAGACGATGGCCGCTGGAGCGAGGCAGGTCTGCGAGATCACAGTCTTCTGGATCGAGGTTGGTCCCAGATTCAGCTTCCGCCGATCCCTGTGAGATTTGGCACTCTTTACTGCTATCGTCGGACAGAGGTACTCTTTCCAAATTGGCTTGCCCGTCGCGTTCTATTTCGGGTTCTATATATGGTGCGGTCGGTCTGGTACTCCTACGCACTTGTTTAGGTGGTCTTGTCAGTTGGAGTGTAATTGGCGGGGGGGGCGGACGCCGACATGACATCTGTTCATTAGTTAGAGTACTCGGGGAGCTATGAGAGTTGTTTGTGCGCTCTCTTGGCCTCGATCTTCCAGATACCATAGGGGTCGGTCCAACGTCCTGGGTACGTCGAACAGGACCGCCTGTTCTGTGAGTTTGCGAACTCCGTACATGGGCTCGTTTCTTAGGCATGTTGAGAGAGAGATTGGGTATTGGGGATGGTTAGAGATGCGGGAGGATCGCGTCATGAGGTTGGAAAAGGCATGGTATCTGTGTAGGCTTTGTATTTGTAGTAGGTCACGCTAGTTTTTATATGCTTGGACCACTGGCAAAGGGTAGCTGGTGCAATCATAGACTATCACTCGGCGTTCAGTACAAAAATTGACTACAAAATGTCGTTATATGATTGTTGGGTCATTCATTCATGATCAAAACTCACAGTCGTTGAGCTTCATAGGACGTGAGTACCGTAGTCGGATAAAGAACTGAGAAAATGAATGCGCCAGTCACGGAGCAAGCGAAGCCTCGTGTAGCCAGTTATGGTATACTTTAGCGATGCAATTTCCCTACAGCACTAACTATGCCTAATGGGATTAGATGAATCTAGGTTCATGTCCGAATGTGGAATCGCGGCAGCTAAACAATAGAGAAGTGTGTTTGCGCCAGGCATACCTTGCGTGCAAGCACTGGAGATGCCCTGTCAGCGCTGGGCCTGATACTGATGGAGAACGCGAGATAGACGAAATGTAGACAAACTTTATGCTAGCGTACACGAGTACAGTAGCTAAGAATGTGGTTCACGATACTAAGGTAAGGGGGACTCAAAATACGAGACGCCGGACCAGGGTAGACAAGTCTAACAACACAAAAGGCCCAAGCAACAGCAGTAGTAGTGCTGAGAGTGGAAAAAACCCCCCGAACGAAAGAAATGCAAGGGAGACGGCAGGAACGGGGAAGACACTGGTAGATAACGAAAAAAGAGGGAGCCGTAAGAAGAAGAAAACTCCGGGGTGCGTCAAAAGAATTGACCGGGAATGATGAAAACCCCGTAATGGGTTCAAGAAAAAGGCCCTGGAGACGAAGAATACATCGAGAGATGAAAACAGAAAAAAAAAAACCCTTTGAGGCGAAAAAAACATCATGATACGTGAAAAAATAAGCCGGGGACGAAGAAAACGTGGTGATAGGTTAAAAAAAACGCCAGAGACAGAGAAAACATTGAGAGATAAAAACAGGAAAAAATGAAAGCCCAGAGGCAAAGGAAACGCCAAGATGCACTAAGGCGGGAAAAAGAAACTTCGGAGAGGAAGGAAAGAGCTTATCTAAAAAAAAAGAAAAAAAGGAAGTATAAGTGACGAGATGCGTATTAGTCGGTGGCAAGCGGACGTGCTCCGCGCCGGGGCGCCTGGAGGGTCGGAGTCGGGTCTTCGCGGCTAGCCGTATTGGTATTTGCCTTACTCTTTCCTTTTGACTTCTTTGCCTTTGCTCCTTTCTTCCGTCCTTTAGTCTTCGTCACCGTTCGGGAGCCGGGAGCCGAGGAGATATTTGGGGCATGGGGGGGGCTCGCCGGAGCCGCAAGAGTAGTGGCGCGACGGGGGGGCAGAGGGAGAGGAGGATGAGAGCGGGAGTGTATCAGGCACCAGGGGGGGGAGAAGGATCCGGGGAAAGAGTAGGGACCGCACTGGGGGTCCGGGGCCGGTCGGTCTCAGCAGTGCCAATGGCTGGGGTGTCGGAAGTGCCGTCATACCAATAGCCTTATTCAATCTGCGGGTGGCCAGGCTTGTCGACTCCAGATGCGTGGGTGCTAGACACAAGTCTCGGATCCTGTAGGAACTAAGCTATCCATGGCTTGTTTTTTAGGAGATCTCGCATCGACCGAAGCTTCTCTTCCTCCGAAGGCCCAGAAGGCTCAGAGACAGCCTGCAAGGAGGGACTTTGGGGGCGGCAACGGGAGGGACTTTGGAGACGGCGATGGGTGGGACTTTGGGGGCGCTGACGGGAGAGACTTTGGGGGTGGCAACGGGAGGGACTTTGGGAGCGCTGACGGGAGGGACTTGGGGTGGGGCGACAGGAGGGACTTTGGGGGCGGTGATGGGAGGGACTTTGGGGGCGCTGACGGGAGGGACTTTGGGGGCGCTGACGGGGGGGACTTTGGAGGTGCTGACGGGAGGGACTTTGGGGGCACTGATGGGAAGGCCCTTCGTGTACCTGGCGATGCCATTCTTGGTGCCCACGAGACACGGCAGCCGGAATCACACTTCGTGGCGGCATTGGCGCCGGTGTAGAAACAGATGGCTGGCTGGTCATTCTGGTTGCTTGTGCCGTGGAGGCCGGGGATCCGGAGCAACAAGACACAAAATGCGGGATAAAGTGAGAATGTCCACGAGCGACAACGGGTCGCCCCCGGGGTGCGTCTCATTCGGGGAACGATTCACTCTCCCACATCGTTTGAGATTCTCGGGAGCGCGGTGCATAGTCCTATGTGGGTAGTTAGCTCTGGAGTTTTTGCTCAAGTTAGCTGTACGCAGTATAGATTTTGACACTTACATCGTCAAGAAAAACTATCTCAAGGCCCGGGATCGCCGGACCCTCCTCTTCCTCGTCCCCCTCAAACTCGCCTTCCGCCTCTTGCCTGGCCTCCCCCGGATCTCACTCCTGGACCTGGCGATCTGAAAGACTCCGGTCAAAGAAGGGATACCGGCCGCGTCCAGGCTCGGGCATTTGCCTCTCTACCCCCTCCTCACGTGACTCCAGCACCAGCATATCCAACGGATCTTTAGCCTCCCGCTGGTTTGCTAGGAGCCACGTCCGGATGTTATCATCTCCATGCAAGACCATAACATCCAAGAGAGGGAGAGGTTTTGTGGGGTCCCGGCACAAGGCGCTAGAACCGTCAGCAGTCGCACCGAGAAGACACCGCGGGTAACTGATGGCCTCCTCCACTCGTTGCGCCAAAACCATCCCCAGCAGATCTCTCATGCTCGGGGATGAGAGGATACCCCAGGCCACACCCCCGTCCTGCTTGGGGTAGCACCAGGGGTGATCCCAGAACAGATGCTCCGCCGGAGGAGCAGCCATCCAGTGCACGATGTGGATCCTTATCGCCCAAGGTGTCACGGCCACCTGGCTATGGAGACGGAATGTGCATGGGTTCTTTGTTGCATATATTGGTTGTGGTTTTCTTGGTTGTATGGTTGGATTTCCTTTGTATAAACAATTGGGATATGTTATCGCGCAACGGAAGATAGCAGAACCAGATGGAGCAATCGTGGCTGTGCGCGACGCCAAGGATTTTCTTTTGTATTAGTGATCATGGAGGATTTTCTTAGTATATAAAGGGGTGTGCCCCTTCATATTTTACTTTCTTTACGCAATCTGGTAATCTCCTTCGGACACCTGTACCTAGGAATTACACTCTCTACTATCTGGCGTCCTCTGGAACCCCTGAACCCTGATCCTGAACCCCTGAACCCCGAGCCTGGTACAACTCGCTTTGGTTGTACCCCCGCACCTGGACCTCGTCTCCAGATTCCTGGCTGTCCTGATCGGGGTGTACCTTGGGCTACCCGACCGTCAGACCCTCTCCATTACACAAGATTGCGTCTATCAGGACCCAACCCACACCACACCATGGCCACGTCCCACCTCTCTAATGACATCAACGGTCCCCTTCATACCCTCACAAATCTGAGGGATGACCACGTACAAAGCCTAGACCATGACCAGCTCCAGGCCCAGTTTAACCTCCCCAGAAATCTGGCCTGGCAAATCCTGAATGCACCTGCCCCTCCTCCTCGCCAAGCAACCCCCGTCCCTCCAGAACAGACCCCTCAGTACCAACACCTGTAGCAACAGTATAACCTCCTGGCCCAAGAACGGGATGAGGCCCGTACCGAAGGACAAGGTGTCGAGGCCCGAGTCGTCATTGTCGAAGCCAGCCGTGCACAGGCCAACGCTACCATCACGTCCCTGAACACCGCCCTCGCCCTCATGGCCGCCCCCTGTTGCGCAGCTCCTGCTGGTGGCAACAAGCAAGTCTCGATACCTGACCCCGAACAATTCGACGGTGCTACCGACAAGCGTCGCCCCTTCCTCACCCAACTAAAAATGAAACTCCAGGGTGATGCCCACCGGTTCACCAGTGACCAACACCGCCTCGGTTATGCCTTCGGCCTCCTCCGTAGACGTGCCTTCGTCCAAGTCCAATATTGAGTCAGGAATGACCGCATCGACTTTGCCAACATGGAGGAATTCTACCCCGAACTGGAACAAGCCTTTGGCGACCCTAACAGGGCCCAAACCGCCGAACGGGCTCTGAGGAGTCTTCAGCAAAAGAATCAGCCCTTCGTGGAGTACCTTGCCGACTTCCAACGCCTGGCTGTGGACACACTTTGGAACGACGCCGCCAAACGCACCTCCCTGTATCAGGGCCTCAGCACCGAGCTGAAGGATGCCCTAGTACATGTTTTCCCGGTTCCTGAAGCTTGGAACAACTACCTCTCCCTCCTTAAGCAGCTCGACAACAACGTTCGTGCCCGTGCCGCCAAAAAGAAAGGCTCCTCCTCCTCCTCTTGGAGGACCGCCACCCCCATGAGGCCTCGCACTCCCGCTCCCGCTCCACCCCCAGCCTCCATAGCTACTGGCACCCCCTCCGGGTCCATGGACCTCTCCGCAGGTCGTCGAAAGCTGACCACTGCCGAAAGGCAAGACCAGATCAACCGAGGCCGGGCCTATGCCTCTACTGTGGTGGATACGGACACATGGCTCACAGTTGCCCCAACAAGGGACCTCGTCCCATGCACGGGGCCAGCACCCATGCTGCCTCTGCTCCTGGGGAGCCCCTCCCCGTCCAAGAAGAGTCGGAAAACTAGTGGTCCCATGTGCAGCCATAGGCACTGACATGGGACATGTTAAGTCTTCTTCTGGTTTAGTTATTTCTAGTTTATCTCTGGATGAAATAGAAAATGGAATTGAGGATAACCACTTGGTAGTCGCCTGTGACATTATAGACAACCAATACGTAATCCGAGCCCACGCCCTTATCAATTCTGGAGCAACTGGTTATGCTTTCATGGATATAGACTTTGCTAGCCATCACCACCTACCCCTATCCCAACTCAACGCACCTGACCACCTTTCTGTCATAGACGGGAGACCCACTAGCTCAGGGGCCATTACCCATATCGCCTGTTTCGACCTCAAAATAAATAACCACCTAGAATCCATCCCTGCCTTTATCACCAAGCTCGGTGGTTACCCCCTCACCTTGGGTATCCCCTGGCTGAAACAACACGACGTCACAATACGCTTCGCCTCCAATGTCATTACCTTTCAATCAGACTACGGTCTCAAGCACTGCACCCCTGACGTGACGGGTATCCAAGGGATTGAGTACGAGATCCCCCATTTTCTCAAGGCCTACGCCATCCAACGTGCCCTGGACCATACAGTATTGGAACAACAGGAGGTCAAAGAGATTGTTCCTCCCGAGTACCACGACTTCCTACCCGTGTTCCTGGAAAAGGAACAGACGCAACTACCACCAAGCCACCCAGGAGTGGACCATGAAATACCTTTAAAGCCTGGCTTTACTCCTCCTTTTGGTCCACTATACAATCTGTCCCCACCTGAGCTGGCTGCCCTAAAAGGATAGATCGACGAAAACCTGGACAAGGGTTTCATCAGTCCCTCTACCTCCTCCGCCGCATCCCCGGTACTCTTTATCAAACAAAAGGATGGTACCCTGCGACTCTGTGTTGATTACCGTGGCCTGAATGAAGGAACCATCAAGGACCGTGGCCCACTCCCCCTGCTAACCGAGACCTTCATGAATATCGCTGACGCTAAACTCTACTCCAAGCTGGATATCCGTAGAGCCTACAACCAGGTCCTGATGAAAAAGAGGGAACATTGGAAGACAGCCTTTCATACCCGCTATGGACTCTTTGACTCCAATGTCATGCTCTTCAGCCTCACTAACGCCCCCGCCACATTCCAAGCGTTCATCAATAAGGTCCTGCGTCAGGGACTAGATCCGTTCTGTACCGCGTACCTAGACGACATCCTTGTCTACAGCAAAACAGAGGAAGAATACGTCGAACATGTCCGTTGGGTACTGTAGGCCCTACAATATGCTGATCTCGAACTCAAACCCCAGAAATGCGAGTTTCATGTCACCCACATAGAATACCTTGGCTTTATCATCAGCCGCGAAGGTATTCGGATGGATAATGCCAAAGTGGAAACAGTTACCACGTGGCCCGTACCTGACCATGTATGCGAGGTACGTGTCTTCCTAGGGTTCAGCAACTTCTACCGACGTTTCATTCGTGCCTTCTCCCACCTGGCACGTCCTCTCACTGCGCTCACCAAAAAGGACCAACCCTGCGTCTGGAGCCCCGAATGTCAGAAAGCCTTCGAAAGATTAAAAGAAGCCATTACTACTGCCCCGGTCCTAGCCCACCTCGACTTCTTTAAGGAAGTTATCATCGAACCCGATGCCTCTGACTTCGTCTCTGCCGGCGTCATGTCCCAAAAAGACGATAGTGGACGTCTCCACCCTATTGCGTTCTACTCTCGCAAACACAGCCCGGCAGAATGCAGCTATGACATATACAACAAGGAGCCGATGGCCGTCGTCAGGGCCTTCGAGAAATGGCGATGTTATCTCCGGGGAAGGTCGGTAACAATCCTGACAGATCAGGTCAACCTCAAGCACTTCACTACCAAGAGGCTGTTAAATAATTGACAAGCCCGGTGGTCCGAGTTCCTATCCCAGTTCAACTACAAGATCGAGTATCAGCCTGGAAAGCTGAATGGCGAAGCCGATGCCCTGACTCGTATGAAGAACGAGACCCCTAAGGAAGCGGAGGAACGGCCAAACCATCGAACTCAAGTGGTGTTGAAGTCTCAGTCTCTGAGTTTGTTGGCGAACATTACGCTCCCTACAGGAGCGTCCCCTATTGAAGAACTTTGGAAAGAGGCCTATAAAGCTGACAGGATTCCAATCCAGGGTCTCGGTGCCCTCGACAATGGCGATAGACACTCCCGTTTCCTGTCACTCAATGAATGTAAACGCGATGGGGATCGGCTACTCTACCGTGATCGGATCTATGTCCCTCAACATGACGAATTGCGCCTACGGCTGATACAGGACTCTCATGACCGGCCTTCGGCAGGGCACCCAGGACGTGCTAAGACCCACGAACTCATGTCCCAACGCTACATTTGGCCCGGTATGAGGCCAGACATAGGTCCCTTTGTGGCCAATTGCCATGTATGCCAACAAAGTCGTACCTCCCAGCACGCCCCCTTTGGCATCCTACGCCCCCTGCCGATACCCCATCGTCCCTGGGAACACATCTCCATGGACTTTGTTACTGGCCTACCATGGAGTCAAGGGAACGACGCTATCCTGGTGGTGGTAGATCGAATGTCCAAGATGCGCCACCTCATTGCCTGTCAGACCACCATTGATGCCCCCACGCTCACCGATCTATACCTCCACCACATCTGGAAACATCACGGCCTATCAAAGACAATCACTTCCAACCGAGGCACCCAGTTCACCGCTGACTTCTGGAGAACCGTATGTGAACGGCTCCAGGTAGAAAGGAAAATGTCAATGGCCTTCCACCCCCAAACTGACGGTCAAACCGAACGTGCCAATGCTATCATGAAACAATACCTGAGGACCTTTGTCAACTACCAACAAGACGGCTGGTCTCTCTGGCTCCCTATGGATGGGTTCGCGGCTAACAACCATGCCT
>LN891022.1:82194-92332 GCA_900010015.1 Tuber aestivum | reverse complement strand
AAGACAATCACTTCCAACCGAGGCACCCAGTTCACCGCTGACTTCTGGAGAACCGTATGTGAACGGCTCCAGGTAGAAAGGAAAATGTCAATGGCCTTCCACCCCCAAACTGACGGTCAAACCGAACGTGCCAATGCTATCATGAAACAATACCTGAGGACCTTTGTCAACTACCAACAAGACGGCTGGTCTCTCTGGCTCCCTATGGATGGGTTCGCGGCTAACAACCATGCCTCCGAGTCCACCGGTTTATCTCCTTTCTTCGCCAATTGTGGCTATGACCCCGCCATGGACTTCCTGGATACTCCGGGAGAGACCTCTGATGAACCAGCTGCCGGGACTTTTGTGGACCGTATCAAAGAGATGGATGACCATCTACGGACCGAGATCGCCTTTGCGCAGGACAGGCAACAGGAGTATGCCGACAAAGGAAGACTACCGGCACCCCACTTCTAGGTGGGAGACAACATTTGGTTAAACGCCAAGAACATCCGGACCAAACGGCCTTCAGTAAAGCTTGACGACAAACGTTTCGGCCCTTACCCTGTCCTCGCCCAGATTAGTACCCATGCCTACCAGTTAGACCTCCCCGTGTCTATGATGATCCACAACGTCTTCCATGTCTCCCTGCTTGACCTCGCCTCCCAGGACGCTCTTCCCGGTCAAAGAATACCTCCCCTGCTGTTGGTGGAAGTTGATGGAGAACAAGAGTTGGAGGTCGGGGAGGTCCTCGATGCTAAGTTTGTTCGGAACCGCCTACGGTACCTCATTCATTGGAGGGGTTATCCAGAAGCCACCTGGGAACCAGCTGACTCTATTAACGGCTTCCAAGGTCTGGATCGGTTTCATGAACGCTACCCCCATAAACCTGGACCCTTGCCTGAATGACTCGCCGCAAGGGACTTCGGCGTTGGAGAGGGGGGCTAGTGTCCCGGCCACCTGGCTATGGAGACGGAATTTGCATGGGTTCTTCGTTGCATATATTGGTTATGGTTTTCTTGGTTGTATGATTGGATTTCCTTTGTCTGAATCATTGGGATATGTTACCACGCAATGGAAGATAGCGGAACCAGATGGAGGAATCGCGGCTGTGCGCGATGCCAAGGATTTTCTTTTGTATTAGTGATCATGGAGGATTTTCTTAGTATATAAAGGGGTGTGCCCCTTTATATTTTACTTTCTTTACGCAATCTGGTCATCTCCTTCGGACACCTGTACCTAGGAATTACACACTCTACTATCTGGCATCCTCCTAAACCCCTGAACCCTGACCCAGAACCCCTGAACCCTGTGCCTCGTACAACTCGCTTTGGTTGTACCCCCGCACCTAGACCTCGTCTCCAGATTCCTGCCTGTCCTAATCGTGGTATGCCTTGGGCTACCCGACCCTCAGACCCTGTCCGTTACACGAGGGCAATAAGGGGAAGTCCAATCGATTGTAGCCACTAGTGAAATCCGGAAGTACTATTGAAACTCAACATGCATGGCGAAGATTACTTACTTATCCTTTCCTCTGCCGCGCCATCCCCCCCCTCCTCCTCCCCGTTGCGACGCTCGATCATCGTCTGAAGTTTCTTGGCCATGTCCTTGACCAAGACCTTCCGCTGACACTCGAGCTCAACAATGTCATCGGCACAATATTGCTTTTTCAGCAACTCGACCCGAATCGAAATAGGGGCTGGCCAGCGTGCGAACGCCAGTAGCGACTCCAATTGCGTATCGGTAAGCTTGTTGGGGTCCCATGCAAGCGCGGTGATGTAGGCCTTCACCTGGTCGCGCCACGAGAGGTACGCTTTGCTGGAGCGGCGGGGGTCTGGGAAACTGCACCAACCTTTTGCAAAAGCAATGTCAACGAAGGTACCTTTAGAAGACGGATGCATGTTAGTTCTGATCCTGCGATTCGCTCCCTTGGGGTTGACTTACTTGGAGTCCTCGACAGCTGGTGTAAATGCGGGCCGCTCACTAGACGTCTGATGACGACTGCGTATTGACGAATCATTATTAGCTTGGTCCGTCCTTGTTTGCGCCATCATCAAGACTGTTTGATAGGGGGGTTTACTTATGTTCTTTCAGATTCCCCCGCTAGAGCTGCCGCAGGCGTAAGGATCTTTCGGCACTTGCTACTGGCCGGGTCCCAGGAGAGCAATTGGAGGGCCGGACGCCTGATAGAATATTTGCTTTGGTGGCTCCACTGTGGGGGGAATATCTATACTGACTTTCCCATTGCAGATGACGTCGGTTTTGTCTTAGGTAGGAGCATGGCGGCCAGTTCGAGATGTCGTAGATTTAGTGAGCATTTGAAAGAAAAAAGGACTCGACGGGGGATGATAGGGGCTGGGACGTAGCAAACTGAACGAGTGGAGTTTGGTGGAGAGTGGGGGGAAGAAGAAGGACGGGAGGAAGCGAGTGGGAGAAAGAGGGGAGGGGTAGATCAGACAAGGGGTGGAAGGGAGCCAGCTTATAGGTTGGAGTTGTTCCCTAAACGAGACGCCGGGTTGATAAGCTCTGGTTTTTCCGCTTATCATAGCGTCAGAGACCATAAGTCATGGCGTCCCCGTATAAAGCAAGACGTAAGCGTACCGGAAAGAGGCGCCAGCAGATCACTTGGCGTAACAGGGGAATTCCGCCAATTCAGTAGTTTATGCCTATCGAATAGCTATTGAGATAAATGACGATCCTTTACTATGACGTGCGGAATCTACATCACGTAGGTCTAGAGTTATCGTAGTAGATAGTCAGACCCAATCGCTATACCTCCCATCGCTACGGTTGCCTGTTGGGTAGGGTACTCTTTAACAGCTGCAGAGACGGCCCGATAACCCTTAACCCTGCCGACGTACTGCACGTGTGCCAGCGTTACATCACCCCGGCCACCGGTTGGCTGGCTCCAACACGCCCTCCTACACTCCACGGCGAAGGAAGACATGCACAGAAACCTATATAAAACAACACAATGTGCGCATACCTATCTTGGTAAGGAAAAGCCAGGGATGATAAATCTAAACACTAACATTTTATATCTAGGTACACACGATGTCAAATGCCTATTGGCTGGCAGTCCAATCTTTCACATCTCCATCGGATGCCTCCCTGTCGCGGTAGCCCAGGAGCCGTCGCTTGTGTCCCGAGTAGTGACTAGCACTTTCCAGGGGACTCGAAGCATGGCGCTTCGAGACCTTCTCCTTCGCCTGTGGAGGGAGCATTGGACGGCACAATTGTTGACCACTCAGGAGACTCAGCAATTTAAGTTTCGGAAGTCCGGGATTTGCAAGAGACTCCTCTGGTCCTACCGCCAGGGGCTTTAAAAACTGAATCCTTGATTCTATGTCTCCCAAGTGTTCCTCCGGTTGAATATCGTGTACGGCTGGGCTGGAGAAGGACAGCATCGCACTCTCGTCGGGTTGATGTTGTTCTAGTTGTCCGAGCGGCTCATTAGTCGGCCTGCCATCACCGGCACTCGGAGATCGGAAATTCGCCGCAGATTCCTGCTCAGATGTCTGGAATTGCGTCTGACCTACCTGTGCGGCCTGACCTGGAGCTATCCGACTCACCGCATCTTCAAACAGATATGGCTGCCCGCTCAATGCAGGCGTCTCTGGCTGCACATCTCCATGATCGCGGTAACAGTAGACTAGGAGATCCAACGGGTCCTCATATACCGGGTTCGATAGCAGCCATGTCCGCAGAGTTTCATTTCCAGCAATGAAGACAAATTCTACTAATGATAGAGGTTCACCAGGGAACTCCCGGAGCATTCTGCGCCCTTCACTTGTGGCGCCAAGGATATAGCGGATACGGCGCAATGGAACCCATCTCTTAATCATAGCACATAATCCGTGCATATCGCCGGTTTCTAATTCACCGAATTTAACTCCATGGACATGGGGCGGATGCCAATAGAGGGAATGATAGTTTGGCGGTCCACTCGCTACCTTCTTATTCTCACTTTGTAGGCCCTGTGCACGTCTTGATGGACAGACCCAAACAATATGTACTCAACGTGGGCGCCCAAGTGGCGCGTTCCAATCTACAAAGTTGATGTAATACCCTTCAGTTGTTTATTGCCCTTTGTCGAAGATTCTGCCTTTGGGCATGACCGTTTCACTCCTGCAGTATTCTTCATGGCATAAACAACTGGGGATGTCATCGAACACTGTCTCCAGAAGTGTCCTTCCTTCCCACACTTAGTGCATTGCTTATTGTTGCGTCGTTTATCAGTCAGGGTCTACAGGATGCCTTGATGAGCAATAGCATACTTAGACGTCCCTGCCTGCTTCCCGACGCCAACATTAGCGGTCTTCCGCGGTTTCTTGTCCTTCCGACCTGAACCTTTCTCCTTCTTCTTAAACCTTCCAGCAGGTTTAGAAGTTACCTTTTCTCTCTTCTCTCGTGGTCTTGGGGGCTTCTCGTCAATGAGATGTCCAAAACGCTTGTCATCCTCTAAGTTATGACCGACTTCTCGGAGTAGATCCAAGTAGTCGTTGAGGCTGTCGGGGTGAGGGGTTTTTAATGCCCACGAGGCCCAAAGCTTCGCCGTTATCCCGGCCCTAACCTTATCCTTAACCTGTTGATGATCCGTGTAATTTAGCTTGTACATCAGATCAATGATCCTGTCCAGGTAAGGAGCGCTTTGGTTGGGGTTAATCACCAAGTTATTCCACTCGAGGAGATTCTTATCCCGATTCACATTATCACCTCCATGACTCTGCTCTAACCGTTCACGGAAACCCTTCCATGTTCGGAGCGGCCCATTCTTGTTGAATGGCATTCCCGCTCTTTTCGCAGCCTCACGGTAGATGTGAGCATGTATCCCCAGGTACTAGTTGGAGGCTTCGTTTTCGAGAAGAGGTATGACCAAGTTGATCTTATCCATGTCCGTCAGACGGCAATCGGAAAAGTATTCAAACTTGACTTCGACCAGAGTCAGAAAAGTAGCCCGGTCCGCAATCAGTCCCTTAAATGTGGGAATGCCACTTAGCTTCGCCGGCTTCCTGCGACTTGATGAAGACGAGGAACGAGACTGGTTTTGCAACCGCTCTTGTAGTGCATCTGCCCGACGGTTATATCGGTCTTTCTTCTCATCGCTCCAGCCATTGCGACATGGTCCCAAATAGGGTGTGATATCTGGTAGGGAGTCGGCGTCATCATCAGAACTGTCATCAGGATCAGAATCACCCGGATCTCCTGCGCCAGCCCCCAAGAATCCACCACCAGGAGGTTGGTTACCACCTCCGCTGCCTCCAGCGTTGCCACCGAAGGTTTCCCTTGGGCTCTCATAACCCTCACATTGCTCGTCTCGCCCACCACAATTCTTGTTATCCGGAGGACCCCTACCTGACGGTGCTTGTGGCGCCACGGAGCCTGCTGGCTGGTTGCTCCCTGACGGTATCGGGTTTGGCGCAGCCTGCGACACCTTTAACCATTCGGCAAAAGCCGGACAGGTCTCTGGGTGTAGTGGAGGTCCCTCGTGTCCTCTCATTTCGCAACACGCACATTTGGGGTCTTCTCTTCCGTTTCCCTTATCTTGTCTGATATCCTTCGGTGGACCCCCCGGTACCTCTGGCAGCGGCGGTTGACAAAAGAAGTCATGACGTCCACCGTATTCGGGGCAAGTAGGGTGACAATATGGTCCTCTGTTCGAGGGTGTCTGTCCAACCCCAGAAAAGCCAGCATTTCCCGAAGGTTTAACAGGTGCCGTTGGTATATGGACCTGTGACCGGTTGGGTTGGCGGGGTGTGGCCGCGACAGGGACAGGAGTACCTTGTGAGGCCGTAGTGGGTCGACCGGGTCCTGGTGAGCTTCTCTCGAGTATATTCAACGTTTTCTCGATATGGTCAACTAGCCCCGGAGACCCAGGTCTCATGGCGGGCCATGTACTTTTGACCGCAAGAGGTGCAGGGGTTGCTGCTGGAGTTGGATTATGCTCGAAAGGTACTACGGGACCTTGATCGAAAGTTCCCTCAGAGGGGGGGAGGAGCGATATGAGAAACGGGAAAGCGGGTTGCGATTCGGGATGTTCCACAGGCGTTACTGTGATTGTAGGAGAGGGTTCTCGAATAGGTCGTGATGGTCGAGGGGACACTCGTGGTGATCCTTGTGGTCGTGCAGGCCCTATAGGACTGATGGAGTGACTGTGGGCCCCCAAGGTAGAGAGCGAACGAGAGGAGGCACAAGCGAAGGAATGAGCTGCTTCGGATCCTTGATCCTTTAAGCTTTCCATGATTCGCAGTCCTAGCGGGCTCAGCTGCGGCCTGTATGTCTCGTTTCTCGCGAAGAGAGTCAGTTGTCCTGCATAATCTGCAGGTTTCTCCTTTAATAGGAGCACCGCAGGGACCGCCTCAATCATCAGGACAGTATTGTCCTCGTCTATTTGATATCCATCCTTCGCAGCCTTTTCCAATGCTTCTATCCGCACCCTCATTGCCTCTTAGTTTGTTCACAATACCAAGAATGCTTCATGTTGCCTTTTCATCCATCCCACCGATGAATCTATGATCTGTTTCCGGAAGACCTTCTGTGTCTTCTTATTCCAATTATGCAATTCCCCCTTTGCCGTTGTGATCTCCTGCATCACTTCTCGTAGGATGTAGGGCTCGACGAAGTTGCACATAAATTCCACGACGGTCAATTCTTCGGCTTCGGGGTTATCGTTTTGTACACCTTGTGCAAAAGGAATATCGCTTAGGAACGACAGAGCGGCGATGCCCGGGTCCGGGAGGACGAAGTCTCGACATTCGTTAGGGGGTTCGATAGGAGCTGCATCGATCAATAGATGCGATGACTCTCCTAAGCTGCGCGTGTCTGCGATAATAGAGGCTCTGAAAATGGCAGCTTCTAGTGGGTTCTCGTTGAGATCCAAGCTGCTGTCCGAACTCGACGTTGTTTCTTTGACTGTAGGTGGCAAAGCTTGGGTAGCCATCGTGGTCTATTAACGTCGATTTCACCACCAAAAAATCAGGAGGAGAGTTAAGCGAGAGGCTCGCTTAAGGATATACTATAACGGGGGCTCCCTCAGGTAGATGGCTCCTAAGGATGCGACCGCACCAAACTTCGAATCTCTCGAACACTCCTCTTGCTGAAGTGTAAAGAATAAAAGTAAACGGTAAAACTTAATATCGTTAAGCTCAGGCTTATCTCAATTAAAGTCTCTCGAGAGGATGTTGATTCTGTCAGGGTAGGAGAGTTCTCGTATAATCTTTAAGTAGTCAGACTTATACCAAAAACTCCCCTATCAGGTTACCCCGACCATCATGAGTATACCCTTCTCCGTAAGGGTTGCCCCGGCACCATTACCATGTCCCCAGAGGGCTAAGGTGTCAGCGCACTCTAGCAGAATTCTCCTGTATGCACATCAGTTCCTGCGAGGGGTTTACCAATACACCTGCCGGAGTGAAAACCTCTGGGCATCGGTGTCTCGCCAGTGGCTAACTGTCGAGCCCCTTACGAAAGCTAACTAAATGACTCTCTTCCCATGTGCTATGACCTATGCAAGCACTCGTAGACATCAGGTGTCTTCAGGCTAAGTTCTATCTTTCTTGATTGCGAACTTAGGGTGTCTAAGACGCTCCCCCGAAGAGTTGTGTCGGCGGCGGGACCCATAGGCCCTACCCATGGTCCCTTACCTCCGGCACACCACTCACCGTGATAAGTATCATGCTATTAGAGTCTTCAAACAACCCACGAAGAGCCTACAGCAAAGGGGCACGTGTAGGCTTGATTGGCGTAAAACCTTCCCAGATGTCTCCGGCACTACCCGGGACTACTCTGGGGACCCTTCCAGATAGCTCACGCTGACTCCGTTAGTTTTGGTCCGTTTTACTCCGTTCTTTTTGGAGAAGGTACCTGACCTTCTCACCTTGGCCCCCTTATATATCCAGCGAACAGCTTCCGGTCGGACGGACGGCGACGATGCATACCGTGTTATGGACAGGTCTTCATAGATTCCATGTAACTAGCATAACAGCGACTCCACCCATTTTGACCCATGACGCCCGGGGCGAACCCTGGGGCCGCAGGTACCTGTTAGGAATAATTCTACCAAGTTACTGCTTGTTCGGAGCACAATAGCTCCTTTCGTAGTCTTCCGATCAAAGTGCAATCCAGTGCCCGTCGATTGTCATTGCATAACAAACAATCCTAACATTTCCCGGAATTCCTCCCAGAACATTTGCGACGGAAGGTAGGGTGATAGTGTCCCTAAGGTAGGGTAAGTATGTCCATGGTGACACAAAACCAGTCTCCATGGTAGGGTAACGTGACCTCCTTAGGCAGGGTAAACTCACCCAGACTTCTGACCTATCCATAGGCTAGAGCGGACATTGTCACGTCATAACCACTACTTAGGTACACCTATTCCTTAAGTACCTTCTGTTCTTAGAGATTTCCGGACCATCAGACATCTCTCGGATATGCGCCTGTATATCCGCCTTGTCTCCCATCAGACCTCTTGGTCTTTTGTATGGGCGTAGACATAGGTTACCATAGCTCTATTACTTAGGGTCGTTACAGAAGAGTTGGCAGAGGCACAGAAGATTGAATCACCCCTCACTTTTGGAAAAGCCTTTCCCGTCCAAATCCACATGTTGCAAATTTTGTATGAAGACGACAGGAAGGTGACCAATAGGCTAACTGAGCACATCGCCATCCTTACTGAGGAGTTGGATGTCCTCCGTACCTCCACTCTATCTCAGCCTGCTCCTACTACTGCCCTGTCGGTACCTCCTACTACCGATGCTACGGAGCAGTCCTCTATCCCTCCTCCACCTTCCACCCTTCCCCATACCCTACCTCCTGGCCTGGCAGCTCCCCCTTCTTGGGCTACTGTCGCTAGGAGGGCAAGGAAGCCATCTCAGAAACCCACAAAGCCTGGCCCCAAACCAGCCAAACCTCTGTTACACATATGAACACACAGACCTTCCCCGCGCACAGACCTCCTGAAAACCGCGAAAAATCCATGGCCAACACCCCCCTCCGGCCCCGCCGTTCGCCCTGTGCGCAGTAGTAGAGTCACCGGAATTTGGTGTCCCGACAGTATAAACCGGTTAAAACGAAGCATGGTTCATAACACCGTATACGTCGTCGCCGTCCGTCCGACCGAAGGCTGTTCGCAGGATATATAAGAGGGGACCTCAGGCCATGTCTGAAAAGTGGAACGGAGTCAATCGGACGGGTAACCACGGAGCTACGAGCTAAGCGAGATCGACCATCGCGGGCATGGACAGAAGGTGTTGGGACGAAATCGCCAACAGTCCAATGAGTTATCGGGACGTGCCCGTATGGACGAGGCACGGGGCCCAGTCTAACGCTCACATAGTATAGCGCCAACCGGAGGCCTATCTATGGTTGAGGGACTTTCCCACGACGTTGACTAGTCCGATCGTGGCGGAAAGTCCTCAATGTTGATGCAGTCAAGTTGCGAAGTCAACGGTGCATTGATAAGTCTCTCGACGGAGCTGATCACTACAGTCAGAGTTAGGAGGACAGCGAGTTGACTCGAAGCGAGACCACTCGTTCGTACTTAAACCTCCAAGACGAAGGAATCATGCCTTTTCGCCGGAGAGGTTTCAAACACCCTCACGGAAAGACGACAACGCATGGAGACCGTAGTCCGAGCAAGACACAAAGTTTATCAGGGTCAAACAGATGCCCATTACGGAAGTAAGGGTAGGAAAATGGAAAGGGTACATTATTTGGTATAAGATGGATGTAGCCCGCGACCACCCAGACGCGGAATATAAATATCGAGGTGCCTCCTTAGCTTTCAGAACATCCTCCGTCTCCGCTACACCTCCGGCGATTGAAAACTCAACACCATGGTTACTATCGTGGCTTTCATCGTCTAGCACCACCACCCCCCCCCATCTCCCTCCATCTAGCCTCGGCTACAGGAGGTGGGCTCGCTTCCCCTCTCCCGTGAGGTCCTGATTTATTTCTTGATTCTCTCGGTTCCATCCTTGGTTGGGGTCCTTCATCTTCGTGATGTTTCTCCTCTTCCTACCCTGCCTCGCTTAGGCGTTGGCACGGTCGGCAACCCCTTTTCCACCAACAGCAGACGGCCGGGACTACAGTTGCAGTAGGAGCGAACAGCCTTCAGGCTTCGGTCGATCTCTCCATTCTCTTGCTTCCTTAAGAGGCTGCC
>LN891022.1:42773-68132 GCA_900010015.1 Tuber aestivum | reverse complement strand
ATATGCCTTTTTGTCCCATAAACAAAAATTTAAATGAGTCAAACAAAAAAAAAACATCCTTAGCTTTCAGAATCATCAGCGAACGGAGAAGAGATCTTATCAATATATTCGTTATCCTTTGATACCTACTTTTGTTACAAGCTTTCTTGACCACTCTCCGAGAAACTTAATTGGCCCCAGTCACAATTCGCCTGACTTAGAATTGGCTGCCGCCTAACAACCTCCCTCTGCCTCGGTTAAGCCCCTTGCCAATAAGAAAAAGGGCCTCACGATGCGCAAGCGTCAGCTCATCATTCAGAGGGAGGCTGCCCCCCTTACCTCTACTGCTGTACAGCTACGCGACAGTATCAAGTAGGCCCTGGCCTCCACTCTCATCCAGTCTGTCTCCTTCTGGGATGACCATGTTACCCTTACTTCTATGGACACGGTTAGAACGACCACTGTCAACAGCAAAGTTGGCACCTCTTTGTTCCTCAGTCCTGGTGCCTCCAGCATCCACCTCAATACCCCTGCCACCCAGCTTCTGGTACATGGCATCGCTACCTCTACCTCTCTGGCATCGCTGGCCCAAGCACTCACCACCTTTAACTCAGGCTTACTATCTCTTACCGAACAGCCTAGGTGGCTTACCTCAGATATAGCACGCATCAGCAAACTTGCCTCAACCGTTGTTATTTCCATCACTGGACCCAAGGCTCCTTCCTTGGTTGGCAAACACCTCTCTGCCTTTTCCAACACCTACCATACTGAACGCTGTTCACGCTTCAACAATTACACCCAGTGTACCAACTGTCACAAGTTTGGCCACCACAGCATCAAATGCATCCTGCCTCCTTCCTGCTTCTGGTGCCTCCTCCCTCACTCTAATGGGGGTCACTCCTGCCCCACTGTCACCTGTCGCCTTCGCAGCCATCTCTACAGCCATACTACACCCAGGTATATAAACTGTAATGGCCCACATGAATCCCACTCACATGTTTGCCCTTCTCGCCCCGGTCCAGATACCCAAGAGTCTGAGGCTTCGGAGGAACATGAAGAACAGGTGGACATGGACAGCTCTACATAGGTTGGGATACCTATAACAATAACACCAACGTCTGGGATGGCCTAGGATGGCTATTACGGGAAGGGATCTAGGAAACTAGGTGATGAAGGGGATGTCACGCCACCACTTCACCCTGTGATCTGAACGCTTGATTGGGTAGCTGGTAGGCTTTGGGAGGCGCATTTCTTTGGTTCATGATTGCACCTTTGGGTGTGGGTTGCGAGGCTGGAGCAGTGTTGTCAGTGGTAGTGATTTTCTTTTTATGCTTTACGGTTGGAATTGATGGGATTCCCGTGGCCTGGCTAGGTGGGACAGGTAGGTGCCGGACTGTTGATGGACTTGTACTTCAGCTTTGGTGTTGGTGCTTGCTCATCGGAGTGGTTAACGGTAGAAGGATGGAGGCTCAGTATCTTGTATCTAGTTGTTTTTGGCTCGCGATAATACCCCTTTGCTTGGTGAGGGGGACTAGATCATAAGCCATGATTTGGCATGACTGTTATAAATAAACTTAGATATTATTCGGACACCTGTACCTAGGAATTACACTCTCTTCTACTTCAAGTCCTCTGGAACCTCTGAACCCTGACCCTGAACCCCTGACTCCCGAACCTCGTATAACTTGCTTTGGTTGTACCCCTGTCCATAGATCCCGCCTCTGAATTCTCGCCTGTCCCTGTCGCGGGGTCCCTTGGGCTACCCGACCCTCCGACCCTGCCCGTTACAGGTGCGGACAATATGGCTGATAGGGAATGGAGGAACTTGTATGGTAATTGAGGCTGTTAAACTTAGATATACTGTACTGGTATTGAATTTTGAAGAGGTGTGAGCTGGTGGGAGAGAGAGTGTGTGTAGAGGAGGAGTAGAGTCTGTAAGTTAGTTACCTTGTCCCCCGTGTCCTGGCAGAGCACCTAAGCAGTACTGGATGTATGACCATATTTTCTTCTTGACCCTCAACAAATTGTTACTTCTGGCTCGCTGAACCACTGTCCTCCATAAGAACAACATTGCCGAATATCATATCATCTCCTTACTAGCACTCCTAAATCATCCTGCTTCCTCAATGGCTTCTACTTATACATTACTAGTAGTGGGTAACCCTAGTACAATACCTGAGCATCTGTGTGGCCTGTAGAATGTCTAGATCCCGGTACTCAACCCTGATCCCTATGAGCTTGCTGCTGTTGAATTTCCCAATTCTTTTCGTATATATATTCTCCTTGATAATATCGTATATTTCTCTTCTTAGTATTATTTCTAAACTATGAACATTACTACAGCTGGAGTATGTATTACATATATTTCATTTGATATTTCTTGATACGATTAGGGGATTATGGCGTGCTTTCTTATCTGGTATTCAGGATTGTTTCTTACTGTTTATCTGCTCACACCACTTCAGACATATGCATGTTTTATGGGATTTCCTTGGCAGTTCTTCAGAGTCAAACATGTTCGCACTTATGTTTTGCCTACTTATGTTACGGTCAAACACGTCCATACTTTGTTTTCTCTTATAATTTCTCTTAATTACGTAAAGGATGCACACCTGTATAAATAGGGGTTACCACCCACCTCACTTAAAAAGAATTAAGAACCAGAACTACTACCAATCTACCTTCATACAAAATTCCTCCTCACTTAGCGCGCCCACACTATACTCTTTCTACTGTATTGTATTTTTGTACAAAGTTATTAAGATAGTGCCGTACCGTACACATTTGAACAGCTGCCATACAACAGCTTCCGGCTGAAGCAGGTTCGAGTCAGCCGTCTCCCATGCCACATCTTTTGACATCGAGTCGCGTATTTCAGGAGCAGGAGGCCAAATGGTATCAACGTTATGAGGGCCAGGCTCAACCTTATGAGGATCGTATCGAAAAGCTTAAAGCGAAGTTTCATCACCGCTGTCAGATGAAAACAGTGATCCCGGGCGGCCAATCCGCCCGGCTTTGAGTGCGGCCGGACTGGCCCAGGCTTTTTCACGGACGGCTGGGCTGGACTGTGGGAAAGCGGCTTTTCCAAACCAAAGCCTGGTCCAGCCTGGGTCACCCGCAGGCCAATGTTTCAAGGGATCACGTCTGTTTCATTACCAAGAAATATTTCATTATTCAACAGAACTAACTATTTCATGCGGACAATACATATCCACCCTGGGTGGCCAGGGAGTTGTGTGAAGAATAGTATAGTGCCTTGAGGCAGGACAGCATATTTGGGTACAGCGGGGGTTCATCGCTGGATGTCATACATTTGATGGAGATGTAATCTCAGGTGGCTGTAGGCAGGATATGAGGGTTGAGCTGGAGGGTATGTTATGTTCTGTATAGCAGGGTTGTGACTGCGGTTATGTGTGTTTTCTTCCTGTGATGAGGGTTTGGATGGCAGTCACAGATAGTTTCTCTTTCTGTATATAGACAGAACAAGTGGTCGATAGACCACTTGTCGAAGACATAGATTCCTACCCCTGCACAAGTGTTCTTCCTCCACCGTGCAAGCTTCCACTGTCGCCACTTGCTATCAGGTTATGAGCCCGGCGCCATACTGAGGAAGCTTTTCACCTCAATACGTTTCTCAGATTCAAAAATCAAGCGATTTACCACAGCACACTATCACGGTTCCCTCCTCAGATTTTCTACGGCTCCACCGATCCCGATTATTCTCTGCGACGGGAACAAGTTAAGCAATGACTGAACAAGAAGGGTTCCAGTCATTAACCGGAATGAATTTCCCAAAGTTAGATGGAACAAACCATCGGATATGGTCTATGCGCATGACTGACCTTCTCCAACGGGAGGGCCTGTGGGACTTGACCATGGGAGATGAGGAAATTCTTGAGAAGCCCGAACAGGATGAAAACAATTACGAAAAGCTTCTGGATCGGTACCAAGCTCAACGGAGACGGATTCAGAAAGCAGTGGGAACACTTCCCTTGGCGATGACTGATGCAATCGCTGTAACCTACTACAGTGCAATTTGGACGACTCCGGCAATGATCTGGAAGAGCATCAATAAGACTTATGAGACAATGGTCAGCTACGATGCAAATCACCTGCAGAAAGAACTGTATGAGTGTAAACTGGAGGAGATGGGATCAGTCCTCAACTACCTCAACCGCATTCGAGAGCTGCGAGACAAACTTGCAATATGCAGCCAAACACCTTCCCATGGACAGCTGATCTTCCATATTTTTGAAGGATTGCCTAAAACACCAGAATGGAAGACCTGGATCCTCGTAACCAAGGGCGCCCTACCTTCACTGACCTCGATGGCTGGCTACAACAAACTCCAGTCACTTCTAACAGCCTATGAAGTTGAGCTACGGAGAGAAAAGCTTTTGGACCCTGATCAAGCTCTTTTTTCTAAGACAAACATCCGAAAAAACCGTGGACTGCCACCATCTAAGGAGGCAGGAAAGAGAGCAACCAGTCAAGAGCCTTTTGCCAAAGGCAAGTTCATCAGAACTTGCCATCACTGTGGAAAGAAAGGGCACAAGATACGAGATTGTCGTTCCCGGCAGAGAGGAGAAGGCCGTGGGGGAGCTACCAGACCAATGAGTAGTTCTCAGCCTGGAAGAGCAGGCATTATGGATGAGCAGGTCTGGTTTGCAGAAGAGACGATGGCAGTAAAGAGAGCTAGCCTGAAGGAACAACAGAGGGGAGAGATAGAGAAAAAGGATATTGGAGAAGCAATGATGGGAAGAGAGGCTTCTGAGGAGATTGAGTGGGTTCTGGACTCTGGTTGTACCAACCATATGACTAGGCATAGAGATGCTTTTGTGGAAGGATCATATCGGCACTTGGAGAAAAATGAACGGCAGATGCGGACAGCTACGGGTGAGCTCATCTCTGCAGCTGGAATTGGAACCTCACGGATCAAGGTTTGGACACCAGCGAATGGAACAAGCACAATACTTCTTACTGATGTCCTTCACATTCCCAAAGCTGGTTCAACCAATTTGGTCTCCGTTAGCCAATTGACTGGAAAGAGTATTGCCGTATCATTTCACAGAGAGGTAGCTGAACTATACCGCGATGGAATTCTGGTCGCAATTGCTAAGCGTTTTGACCGCTTGTATACTCTTTTGACGAGTAGAAAAGAAACGGATACGGGACTTCTTATCTCCTGCAAGGACCAAACCCAAATGACTTCATGGCATCATCGACTCGGTCACCTCCACCACCAAGCAGTTTTACGAATGAGCAGCAATGGATTAGCCAATGGACTCCCCACACTACAAGCAGATGCAACGATCCACCGCTGCACGGCATGCCTGAAAGGCAAGATGATTCGCACCGCCTTTAAGCCCACAGTACGAAGAACTACCACACCTCTTGAACTCATCCACTCTGATCTTTGTGGACCCATGCAGCAGAAGTCTATGAGTGGAAGTCGATATTTCATGTTGTTAATTGATGACTTTACAAAGTTTACTGTGGTATATTTTTTGAAGTCCAAGAGCGAGGCTGCCCAGTATTTTCAGGAGTACAAAGCCTATGTTGAGAGGTTGCATCAGGGAAGTGGTAAAAACTATGTGGTAAAGGCGATAAGAACTGATGCTGGTGGCGAATTTACTGGTGAGGCTTTTCAAAAGGAACTGAAACGGTGCGGTATCCAGTTTCAAGTCACAGCTCCCTATACCCCCCAGGAGGATGGCACATCAGAGAATGGCAATCGAGTCCTGGTTGGTCGCGCTAATGCCTTACTTCATCATGCTGGTGCTCCCCGGTTCTATTGGGCAGAAGCACTTCAGACAGTTGTCTATCTTAAAATTCTCTCATTTACGAAAGGAACCCATGGGATGGATGCGACACCATATGAGCTCTGGTTTGGGAGCAAGCCTAGTCTTCATCACCTCCGCGTTTGGGGCTGTACAGCCTATGTTCACGTTCATCAAAGCAAGAGAACCGACAAAAAGTGGAGTCCCCGGGCTGAGCGTTTAATGTTTATTGGATATACTCTTACAACCAAACAATACCGCCTCTACAACCCAAAGACCCGACAGTTGATTAAGTCACGAGATGTAGTCTTTCAGGAGGATTCGCCATACTACAAGCCTCTCGATCAGCATATATTTTGTCCATCCACTCCCGAGAATTCTGAGGTGATTGTCCCAATGAGTCTGGGAGAAGAGTCAGAATTGTACCCTTCAGTGGAAGAGGGAGAGGAGTTGAGTAGAGTTGATGAGAGACTGTATTCCACGAGAAGGAATATGGAAGAAAGGCAGCCTGGAGAAAGGCAGCCTCCAGAAGATGAGGAGGATGGGGGAGCATTGGATAGAGAAGGAGAAAGAAGTGGAGGTCAAATGGACAGCTCTGAGTCCCAGTCTCCATACTTCAGAAATCGGATGGTGCATGAAATGAGATCCAGCCTGGGTCGCTATTGGGATAAAATACCAGGGTGGCGGAGAAGTGAAGCAGTGGATGAGGTTGAGGCAAACAATCAAGCCATTGATTTGGACTGCTCTCTCTTAGCCATGGATGGACCTCGCACTATTACTGAAGCATTAGAAGGACCCCACTCCGATGATTGGATTCAAGCTATCAACTCAGAGCTGCAATCTCTAGAAGATCATGATACATGGTCAACTGTGAAACCAGAGAAGATGCCTCCTAATATGCAGCCAATTTCATCCCACATGGTACTCCAGCAAAAGATTGGTGAGGATGGCCAGGTTGCCAGATACAAGGCTCGTTTGGTTGCACATGGGTTTCGTCAGAGGCCTGGAATAGACTACTCAGAAACCTATAGCCCCACCATCTCTTTTGCGGCAATCCGTATGGTGCTTTTTAAGGCTGCTGCAGAAAATAAGGAAATTATTCAACTAGACATCGTCACAGCATTCCTTGAGAGCAAGATTAGCGAAGAACTCTATCTAAGACTTCCGAAAGAGTTTTACCTTTCCGTGGATGGGAGAGTGGTGCTTAAGGGCCAACCTGGGAAAACGATGAGATCTCAAGAAGATGGTGTTACTGTTCGGTTAAATCGGAGCCTGTATGGATTAAAACAGGCAGGGCATAACTGGTACACGACTTTGGGTGCCTACTTTTGCAAAGAAATGGGAATGCAAGCATCCAGGTATGAAGCCGGAATATACACCACACCCACCGGGGCCACAGTTATCACTTGGGTTGACGACATTCTTCTAATTGGAACGGCAAAAGAGGTTGCGAAAATGCGAGCTACCATTGCGCAACGATTCAAGATAAAAGATCTTGGTAATGTGAAGTTCTTTCTTGGTCTTCTGGTTGAGCGAGAGCGAGATAAGGGGGTGATGTACCTAAGCCAAAGAGTCTATTTGGAACAAGTATTGAAGAGGTTTCAGATGGATAAATGCAAAGGTTGTGCATCGCCGATAGATGTCAAGGTGAAGTTGCAAAATGGAGCAGAGGATGAGGACGGAGCAGACAAGCAGGCCTACCAGGAGGCAGTTGGCAGTTTGACCTATGCTGCAATCACCACACGTCCCGATATCGCTTTTGTTACTGGATTAGTTGGAAGGTTTTCTGCAAACCCTTCAATCAAACATTGGTCTGCTGTTAAACGAATATTCCGGTATATTAAGGAAACCCTCGCACTGCGAATATGTCTTGGAAAATCGGATGATAAGGATTCTGGGAGTGATGAGAGAAGCCAAGCAGGGACTCCTATCACCATCTACGCGGATGCGGACTTCGCCGGAGAAATCGATGGCATGAGATCTACGAGTGGTTTTGTCATCTGTGATCGCTATGGCTCAATCATACACTGGAAGTCACAACGTCAGAGGACTGTAGCAAAATCAACAGCAGATGCAGAGTTCAATGCGACTGCATTTGCAGTAGAGGAAGGAATCTGGTTGATAAGAATTCAGACTGAGATGTACCCCGATAAGGATGATAGTCAGTCTAATCCTGTGGTTGTTTTCAATGACAACCAGGCATGTATAGCTAGTCTCTGCAATGGGCAGTTCAGAGCATCAACCCGGCATGTCGGTGTCAGATACTTCTGGTTGAGAGAATTAGTTATGGAAGGAGAGGTCAAGATCCTATATCTCAGGACTGATGAGATGATAGCAGATGGGATGACAAAGGGTCTTGAGCGTGGAAAACATCATAGGTTTGTTATGATGTTATCAATGTTGAACTGAAGGTTTATTAAGTTCTTGATGAGATGGATTTTTTTTTCTTTTCGATATAAAAGCAGGCGTATTTTTTTATTTTTTATTTTCTTTTATTTTTACTTTGCTTTAACCTTACCTGTATGTGGAAACGCCACCTTCGATCAGGGGGAGTGATGGAGATGTAATCTCAGGTGGCTGTAGGCAGGATATGAGGGTTTAGCTGGAGGGTATGTTATGTTCTGTATAGCAGGGTTGTGACTGCGGTTATGTGTGTTTTCTTCCTGTGATGAGGGTTTGGATGGCAGTCACAGATAGTTTCTCTTTCTGTATATAGACAGAACAAGTGGTCGATAGACCACTTGTCGAAGACATAGATTCCTACCCCTGCACAAGTGTTCTTCCTCCACCGTGCAAGCTTCCACTGTCGCCACTTGCTATCAACATTTACCTTAAGCGAGATATATAGCTTCAGGCGCATGTTGCTCTTGACATCTTGCCCCGAGTGATTAAAAGTGGAAAGCCTGCAGGCTGTCCGTGGGTATCTTCAGATTATCCGGGCATCTGGCGGCTCTAACCTAGGTTGCGCCAAGACTCGACCCGGCGGTTGCTTGGGCACCGCCGGGCTTTGGCGGCCGCAGAGAATTTCGACCGGACTAGCCCAGGCTTTTCAAAACCAAGGCCAGACTGACCGGACTGCCGACCTGTAGTCCGGACTATGGTCCAGACTGGCCACTTGGGATCATTGGATGAAAAACAAAGAGATTAAGGAGAAAGCTGCTGAAATTTCCGGACTTACTGTTTGGCCCCCACCTTTGACTTTGGTCCAATTTCTAACCGTGATCGTATTTAGGGCCTGGTTTTGTACGAAAGAACAGAAAAAATAAAGCTAGAGGGAAATTTCAACCTCCGTGGGGCCTTGGGTAAACTATCGCACTATCCATCGCTTTACCTATCGCTAATATTTGGCTATAGAACGCACGGCCTACCAGGCAAGACTGCTCCGCAAAATTAAATCCCATTGCAAAGAAGGTATTCAGGCCGGACTTAACGAACTGGCCACGAAACCGGAGTTCCGGAATCTTTTGGCTAAGGAAATACAACCCGCCGCCTTGTAGCCTCAAAGAACAGAAAAGAACCTAGACAGGTGTATGAAATAAAAATAAAAGCAAGAGAGCAACAGGAAAAAAAACCACCTAACTCAAAGGCTCTTAATAATCACTGCCTACAACATCCACACAATAATCCTGGTTCCCGTTCTTGAGTAACCCCTGTCTAGCCAATTCTGCTGTGATCTCAACCAGTCTCGCTTTCTCGGTACGATTCTCAAGCGTGAGCCGGGCATTTTCAGCCAACAAGGCGGCGATTCGGCTTGTTGCTGATAGATTCAGTCTTGTTGCTGATTAGCCCTTACGGCCTGAGCAACGCTTTGTGCCCAAAACTGCCCGACTGCCAAAATTGCAGCCCCTCTAAGGCCTCTAAGAATTGTTGCAAGTGGACCCGCCTATTTCGACACCATAGCTGCAAAATACACTTCTGGGTTAGCAACTACATTGGCTCCCGCTGCAAGGATTCCGCCAACGCACCCATGGCTCCTGGTAACACGACGGAAGCGCGGGCACAAGATAATGGTAGGATGGAAACAGAAACCATGAGGATAGAAGAGGTGGTAGGGAGAACCACAGAGACAATCAGCATCTCGACGATGAGAACAGCCAATGATGGGGTTTGTGGGCTCAGGAGAGAGCGAGAATATAAGCAAAGAGAATGATTGAGACAAGCAGTGGGAAGTGTAATAGCGGTGTGCTGCAGTGTTCTCAACAGTCCGGGGCCCCCGTAGGCCCGACGGAGGGACTGCCAAGAGCCCGGGACGGCAAAATATAGTCCGTCCTCGTCCTTGAACTCCTGGGACGGCCGTCATGAGGAAGGATGATGAGTCCCACGATCTGAGACAACTTCTGGTAGGGGAACGGCAGGTGACTACACAGGACCACCGGTGATCGTAGGAGACGACAGGGGACGGTGGGGGGTGGTGGGGGACGGCAGGGGACGGCGGGGAAGGGCTGGAGGTTTAAGGGACGGCAGGGGACGGTGGGTGACTGTGGGCGACGGCAGGGAGCTGTCGGTGAGTGTGAGCAACTGTGGGGGACCGCCGCGGACTACTGAATAAGTCCTATCCACGCCATATCCCCACACCCGCTCAGAATAATTCTGAGTTTGCCAACTAATATGTCAATACAGTAAAGAATAACAGGGGATGTTAAATAGGGGAATAAACTTGCCTGATTGTACACTTATGAAAGTAGAATCTATCACGAACTTGACAATACCGTAATATCCACCCCTCCGACCCGCATTTTCACTACTCTCTTAGCCTAGCGGTCTTTAGTATTCAAGCTCGTAATGGTACCACTATTCTTGTCAACCTAATACTGGGAAAAGAAGTTGGACCCTCTAGGGTGAGATATTTGTTGTAGGGGACACCTGGGGAATGGTCCTTTGCTCTTATGTGCCGGGAAGATTCAGGAAAAGACCGGACGGGACGACACAATGTGGTCCGTCCTGGTCCTTCACTCCTACTTGTCGCCCATGTCGGGAAAATGACCGGACGGACTACCCCGTTGCGAGCACTGGTGTGCTGGAAGATATAGATGTTTGAGCGAGAATATGAGGGAACGCAATGATATGGATAAGGGGAGGCAAGAATGAGGGAAGGAGGGAAGGAGTATGGGAAGATATGGAGGTTGGTAATGAGGTTGGTGCTTATGTATCGAATTATGATGCACCATATTCTACAATTATAACAGTCAAGTATTTTATTCTACCATCATGTCACATCAGGTTTCGTGGTGTAGTTGGTTATACACCATGAAACCGCCCGACCATTCATCAAACTCTCCCCCTATACCCAAATCGGAAAGTGATGATTCAGCCGCTTGATGAACACTGCTTTTGCGATTGAGAAACAATCGACCTCCCCCCACTACCGTAACCCAAAATCAGAGGCATTTTGTGGAGCTTGCGCCGCATAAGCAGGAACCCTTCCCACTTCACAAATCATCATGCTTTGCACCCCTTAGTGAATTAGGGCTGCGTTTTTATCCCAGCTATGATACCCGACGAGCCCGCACCAGAACCAGACCTTTTACCGAATAACTTAGTGGGGAATAGATATCAACTACGGTATTAGAATCACTCAAGGACCTCCTATGCCACGATCAAGCTACATCCCGTCCGATTATACAGCACATACAGGAGATTGCACTTCCGGCACTATCGCCGTAGCGCGGTCTTAGTAGGCGAGAATGTTGGGCAGGGGATTTGTTTGTCCCATTGCATCTTTCTGAAAGCGCCCCTCACGGTGGCGGAAATATCGGGATTGCAGTCAATGAAGGAGTTGGGGCCT
This sequence comes from Tuber aestivum, assembly GCA_900010015.1. Taxonomy (NCBI): domain Eukaryota; kingdom Fungi; phylum Ascomycota; class Pezizomycetes; order Pezizales; family Tuberaceae; genus Tuber; species Tuber aestivum. The sequence continues at coordinate 56,588 of LN891022.1, read as the reverse complement.
CACCAGGCAACAGAGTTGCGGCAGCCGCAGAATCCTGCTCTCATACCGTCAAATCCGTGATTTCCACGATCGATGAGCTATTCAATATGATCCCTAGATGTATGGCTCAATGGCACCGCGCCGGAATAACAGTACGAAGGTCTCCGGTGCCTCAATTATCGGGCTGGATGAATGGAAAGGGATCTCGAAGGGATTTGACAGACCGGAGATGTTACTCAGGCTGCTGGCGCGATTACTCTGTCACCCTACCAGTTCGCGGGTCATCATCCCACTAGAGCAGCTTGCGGGGGTTACTAGTGGGTTGGCCTGATTCTCCTGCAATGCTGCGGAGAGCAATCCCCGCGATCGAGCGAGCAGCCTGAGAGAGAAGCGGTAATGGTTAGACTGTCGAGTTTAAAATGCTGCGCATTACCCCACCTATGCACTGAGATCGAGCGATTAGGGAGAATATTCACTCTGTTGGCAAATCTAGTGATAACAGGAGGCCACTATATGCTCCGAACATCGCTCCAATACGGGAATTCGAACGGCAGTCTATAGCTGCTTCACCACACTCCTAAACCTCTTCGGACCACCACTCGACAAACAAACTGTAGTCTCGGTCTAGCCGATCTTGTCCTCGCTCTACACCGACCTCATACTCAAGGCCGACGGGCCCAAAAATCCTCCTGCTCCCATACTCACGGGAAAACGCGGCAGCAAGCTGGAAAACAGAAGAAAACCCATGCGGGCTCGTTCCTCTCACCATCGTCGTAGCTCAACCCCCGACCAAGGTGGCTTTGGGGATTGGTCCCCACCCCCGAGGGACTCTTAGCAGGTGTACTAGGGAAGCCGCCGCCCAACCATATCCGCTCTCAGACGAGAAGGCTGCTAGATAGCGCTGCCATATGTAACTTACATGATATACCAAGAGGGCTTTCCAACTGGCATGCAAGGCCCACAGAGAACAACTAGGCTGCACCAATAACAACCATGCCATGCAGATGACGGACGGGACCTACAGATGACGGACGGCCGGGCCCTACAGATGACGGCCAGGCCCTGCAGGTAACGGCTGGGCCCTGCAGATGACGGCCGGGCCCTGCAGATGACGGCGGTCTTCATGAAAGACGGACGCCATGTCCTGCCGTCCTTACCCACCCTGCCCTGGACGCTCGGGACTGTTGGGAACACTGCCCAAAACTTCAACAACAATATGCTGTCTTCGATCATCGGTATGTCAGAAGCCTTATCAGAGTTCAACTGTACTAAGGTTATTAACTTGGCCTGCGTTCTTTACACAGGCATTTTTAAAAAAAAATCAGGAAAACCCTTGTTGGCCGTGACTACTGGTGTGGCTGTCCCGTGGGCCATGGAGAAAATGCAGATTTTGGAGGATAGAAGGAAAAGACAGGAGGATTTTGACCGTGAAGACAAGCTGGCGGCCCGCAGCGCTAAGGACGATCTTCTAGGCCGCGAGGAAGAAAGATTCGAAATCAAAATTTTACGTAGGACTCTCGCAAACATGGGGGAACCGCCGGCCATCAAACCCAAGTCTCCCGACAAGCAAGATTGAGCGGCAGGTGGGGCTCCAGGAGTGGGGGGATGGACTACTCCATTGCGAACACTGGACTGTTCTCACAGAATATGGCTTGTATACTACCCATTGTGGGAGTGTTTCCGACTCTTTGCCAACACGAGAAAATATTCACCTATTCTCACTTCCATTTCCTAAACTAGTTTGGTTTATATATGAATACCATACCTCTAGTCGCAAGTTTCCGCCGCTTTTGTTGATCTCTAGTGCTTTCGGTCCAGGTTCAGGCTTTATTGTCAGGATTTGGGCAGAAGATCCTTGAGTTTATACTAGTACAAGCTGTTACAACTATAGTTGACAAGCAAAATTGTTAACACAATCAAACCGTAAGAGGCCTATGATGGAGAAACCCTATCGTATTATATGATGTTTGGGTATGCTGACTGGTATTGTAAATTACCGGCACTCCAATTGACCTACCAATTCCAACCATGATAGGAAGTGACAGAAAGTAATACCGGAAGTAGGTCTGGAGATTATGGAATCTTTGTTATTTCTTTTGTCATGCTTATCAGAGGATTTGTAAGAAGAGGTAGAAGATTCTAGGGGGTAGAGTAGGGGAAGATTGCAAGTAGTAGGGAACTTATGTAGCACATGGTTCATAAAGAAACAGTGATTGGCTGAAAGACATAGGTGGATAAAAAGCGGAGAGAAGCCAAGAGAAAAGAGGGGAAAAAGCAGGGTTCCATTGATCAGCAGATATGAGCTGATTGAAGTCTGGAACACTATAAGAGTATTCAGTGAAAGGAGGCGGTTCTGTAGTATATATAAGGGAGCAGATTTGACTATGAAGAAAAAGGACAGATGAGATAGAAATAAAAGACAACTAGCAGACAAGAGAAACAGCTTTCAAACTGCACATGAAGATTCAAGTTCAATCGTGAATTATAAAAACTGGAGAGGGTTTGTCCTCCTGTCTAGCAGGACTGTCATTTCTATGTCTTACACAGTGGTTAGCCCTTAGTATAAGGAGCTACCACAAGGTGTTCTTAGTTTTGTTTTCCTTTATTTCTTTCTGGGGATAGATCATTCACAATCTATTTCAACTTCTCAAGGTTTCTGTACCATTTCTCCTACCAGTGCATTTCTACAATACCATCTCCATATCCTCCACCCTACAGTATTTTCATCCATTCAGTTTTCCACTAAGTACTCAGTTTGCTATGAAAAAATATTGCTATCAGATTATGAGCCTGGAGGAGTGAGAGAAAACCAATTTTGCAATTGTTTCTGTGTCCATCTTTTTTGATTTAAGTTACTTCTACCAGGTTTAATTAAAAAATACAGTATTCAAGTTATTATGGTTAACGTTCCAACAAGCAGTACTGGTGAGGGTGGGAACAAGGATAAATGAACAAGAAGGTTCATCATCTCTGCCAGTAGTTGGGATAAGTTTCTCCAAACTTAATGAGTCCAACAATAGAACATAGGTAATATGTATGACAGCTGTGTTGTAGAAAGAGGGTCTTTGAAACCTTACCATGGAAGAAGGAAAAATCCTAGAAAAGTCAAAGGTAGGAGGAATAGGCAAAGAAGAATATGAGAAAAGGTTTGAAAAATTACAAAGCACATCATCAGTGGATTCAAAAAGCTATCAGTACCCTACTTTTAACCATGTCAAGTTCAAGTTCTATTACTATAAGTTATTATAGACCAACATGGACAATACTAGTAAAAGTTTGGAGAGATATTAATACAAACTACAAAATAGTTACTAGCTACAACTATAACTATCTTCAAAAAGAGTTATATGAATGCACACTCAGAGAGTATAGTACAGTCCTTGAATAGCTCAGTCAGAAATAAGAGCTATGTGATAAGCAAGCAATGTGTGGGCATCACTGACTTATGCCAGTATGGAGTTGATTCTTCACATCTTTGATAATTTTCTTGAGATCTTGGAGGGGGGGATATGAATGATGGTAACCAAGGGAGTATTACCATCACTAATGACAATTGCCAGTTATGCAAAGCTGAACTTCTTCCTTGTTGAAATTTCTGATTCATTTTATATGTATATTTTCTGAAATAATATCTAATATTTCTCTATCTGCTGTTATTCTTAAACATGGACATTACTACAACTAGGACATATATTATGAATATTTCATTAATGTTTTGTGGTGTAGTTGGTTCTAAAGTACCTAAGCAAAAGTCTTGGTGAAAAAGGTGGGTAAGCGAGGGTGATGCAACTGTAATGGTCAGGATCTGGGGGTCGAGTAGCTCAAGGCACACCACCATCAGGACAGGCAGGATTCTGGAGACGAGGTCTAGGTGCGGGAGCACAACCAAAGCGAGTTGTATGAGGTTCGGGGTTTAGAGGTTTAGGGTCAGGGTTCAGATGTTCAAGAGGACGCCAGATAGTAGAGAGTGTAATTCCTAGGTACAGGTGTCCAAATTTAATCTAAGTTTATTTATACTAGTCATGCCAAATCATGGCTTATGATCTAGTCCTCTTCTCCTGGCAAAGGGGTTTTATCGTGAGCCAAAGACAACTAAATACAAGATACCAACCCACCGTCTCTGTACCGTTAACCACTGCGGTGAGTGAGTACCAACACCAAAGCTAAAGTACAAGTCCATCAACACTCCAGTACCTACCCATCCCACCTAGCCAGGCCACGGGAATCCCATCAATTCCAACAATACATTATAAAAAAATCACTACCACTAGCAATACTGCTCCAGCCTCACAACCCACACTCAAAGGTGCAATCATGAACAAAATATATCCTCCTCCCAAAGCCCACCAGCAACCCAATTAAGTGTTTAGATCGCAGGATGAAGAGGTGCTGTGACATCCCCATCATCACCTAGTTTCCAAGACCCCTTCCCGTAATAGCGATCCTAGGCCACCCCAGACGTTGGTGTTGTCGTTATAGGTATCCTAACCTATGTAGAGCTGTTCATGTCTACCTCTTCATGTTCCTCCAAGGCCTCCGACTCTTGGGTATCCAGACGGGGGCGAAAAGGGTAAACAGATGAATGAGATTCGTGTGTGCCATTACAGTTCACACACCTCGGTGCAGTATGGCTGCAGGGACGGCCGCGAAGGCGACAGGTAGCAGTGGGCCAAGAGTGATCCCCAGTAGAGTGAGGAAGGAGGCACCAGTGTCAGGAAGGAGGCAGGATGCATTTCATGCTATGGTGGCCAAACTTGTGACAGTTGGTACACTGGGTGTATATGTTGAAGCCTAAACAGCATTCGGTATGATAGGTGTTGGAAAAGGCAGAGAGGCATTTGCCAACAAAAAATAGAGCCATGGGTCCAGTGAGGGAAGTAACAACTGTTGAGGTGAGTTTGGCGATGTGTGGTATATCTGAGATAAGCCACCTAGACTGTTTGGTAAGAGATAAGCCAGAGTTAAAGGTGGTGAGTTCTTGGGCAAGGGTTGCCAGAGGGGTGGAGGTAGCGTTGCCATGTACCAGAAGCTGGGTGGCAGGGGTGGTGAGGTGGATGGTAGAGGCACCAGGAATGAGGTGCAAAAAGGCGCCAACTGTGCTGTTGACAGTGGTCGCTCTAACTGTGTCCATAGTAGTGAGAGTAACATGTCCAGTGCGGAACGACCCAGTCTGGTTGAGAGTGGAGGCCAGGGCCGGGTTGATGCTGTCGCGTAGCTGTACAGCAGTAGATGTAAGGGGGGCAGTGTCTCTTTTGATGATGAGTGGACACTCACACATGGTGAGGCCTTTTTTCTTGTCGGTAAGGGGCTTAACCGAGGAAGAGCGGAGTTTGACTGGCTTGGGGCCAGGCTTTGTAGGTTTCTGAGAAGGCTTCCTTGCCCTGCTAGTGACGGTAGCCCAAGAAGGGGGAGCTACTGGGTCAGGATGTAGCATACTAGTATGGGGAAGGGTGGAAGGTGGAGGACGGACAGAGGGCTGCTCTGTAGTATCAGTAGTAGCAGGTGCTAGTGGGGCAGTGGTATGAGCAGGCTGAGAGAGAGTGAAGGCATGAAGGGAATTCATTTCCTCAGTAAGGGTAGTGATGTGCTCAGTTAGCTCATCAGTCGCCTTCCTGTAGTCTTTGAGCAAAATTTGCATCATGTGGATTAGGACATGAAAGGCTTTTCCAAAAGTAAGGGGTGATCCAATCTTGGCTGCCTCTGCCAACAGTTCAAACATATGCATGAAGGCACTGTTAGGAGCTTCTTAGTCGTCTGCTGAGTATCGTATACTTGTAGTAGTACCACTGCATGGCCATTTAAGTGGGGAGAGGCAGGGAGGCTGAAAGATAGGTGGTAGCTGACCCTGTGAAGCCCCGCCAGGCTGAGTAGGGGGGAGTAAAACGAGAGGGGATGATGACCCCATAATGGAAGTGATGAGGAGAAGCTTTGACCCCGGTCAGGCCAAAGAAAGGTATCGTGGTGGATAAGATAATTGCCTGGCACGTAAGAAAGGGTGTCTAAATTCAATCTAAGTTTATTTATCCTAGTCATGCCAAAACATGGCTTATGATCTAGCTAACATCGCTCGTAACCCATAAATCATAACAAAATTACTACCACGGCAAACCGTCTCGCAACCCTCCATCCAAACATAAATCCAAAAATCACTACCAACAGGCTCATGGGCGCTCAGACCGCGAATGATCTCCCGGATTAACGTGTCTTCCTGCCCCGCAAACCCTATCCATCACTCACACCACCATCAGCAATTTTATTCTCAACATATTCAACAAACAAAATATCCAATCTGTCCCAACAGTGTGCCGTATTCCTCCAATGACCTGCAATGTCAACAAACGTGCTTCCACAAAAACCGCACTGGGGTCCCTTGGTCAACTCATAGTATCGCGTCCAAGCCAACACCTGCGAAACCCTCTGTGCCAGTTCCAAATCCCCAAACCATTCATACACCCGTGCCCAGTGTAGATCCATACATCAGTCCAAACATGGTTGTGACTGGCTGAAATGTCGCGCAAAGGCCTCCGTCCTTGTCCGTGTCCCCGCAGCCCTGGTGATTGTACTATCGCATCCTTCACACTCCGTGGCATTCTCGGGAACAAGAAACCATTTGTTACCCCCAATCCTGGTACTAGGGAGCGGACAATATCTGTTCTCGTGTGCAGTTTCGCACCTCCCACACGTCCAGCCACCTTTCTTCACAAGCAGCTGCCCATCCCATTCGACCAACATAGTCCCATCGAAGGGATTCCCAGCCACGACGAACTCCCCGTCCACTTCAACTACGTTCCTCGGGATGCCAAGTCCTAACCAGCGATGTCGCCTCCACCATACCCGCCAGGCTCCCACGCCGCTGTCCTTGAACAAAGACTCTATCGGTGGCCGATCCTGGAGGTATCGTACGGTTGTGATCCAATGGTCCCGGTTGTAACGTGTTCCCACCGGGGTGCTAATCACGCTTCCCGGTACAATAGGAGTAGCGCACAAGTTGATCTACAACCTATGGGCGTACTCCGCTAAGGGAGGCTCCAAGAGAAAGATATAAAGAATAGGGACTTGAAGAGGTAACCGTTCAACCAAGTATATTAGAAATACTCTGTCCATCGAAGTCTGCTGTTCCTCTAAGGGACTCAGCGGTCTTTAAATACAAGCTTCGTCCATGCCCTGCATGGACAGATTTCCAAATCCTCTGTGAGCAACCCATAAAACAAACTGAGCATCAAAGGATACTCGAAACCACAAGTAAAACAAACTGAGTATCAAAGGATACTCGAAACCACAAGTAAAACAAACTGAGTATCAAAGGATACTCGAAACCACAAGTAAAACACACTGAGTATCAAAGGATACTCGAAACCACAAGTAAAACAAACTGAGTATCAAAGGATACTCGAAACCACAAGTAAAACAAAACGTAAAACAAATCCTTGAACCGAACGGACTGAACTCCAGTTCCGGTTACATTCCCCAAAACAAAACATCTGTTTACTTGAACAAATCAATAATCTCGAAAATCAAAATCCTCATAAAAATCCTCGCCATATTCCTCATCAACGAGCGCCCAATCCCCATCACCAATACAAAACACACATGTCCGCAATTGCAAAAAACAATTGGAATAAAGGAAATGAAAATCACAGTAGTCGCGGATACCTGCCGCTCTTTCCCATACTTCCACCAGTAGGTCTTCGCAATTCAGGCAGTAATCAACCAAAAGGGTATCAAAGTAGTTTTCAAGTAGGATAGCACCGCGGTCCACCAACAGTCCTACAAGCTGATGGCGTAGCCTCACATTCGGTTCCTCATAGTTTTCCATCTTTAAGGTATTCGGATAGAGAGCATGCCATTAGATAAAGGTGTCTATAACATCTGCCATCACTTGGTCTTCGTCACTGCTGCTTTCAAACTCGTTTGCGTCATAGGGAGCCCAGAAATCCGATCCGGTAGGAGGGTCTTCGCGTATTCGTTGTGTGGTGGGTAAGGTAGGTGACCAAGCTATCGTTATATGGTTGATGGTGGGAGGTAGTCGTTCTCCGGGCATGTTGGCTTCCCACCACTCATGCACAAGGGTCATCGGATTCTCGATTCCTTCCACTGGCTCCCAGCTATTCTCCAAGTCTGGATAACCTTTCCATTTGATCAGGAACTGATCGGTTCCATAGCGCTTTCTATGGTCAAGTATCTCTTCCACTTCCCATTCCTCCTGGTTGTGGATAAGTAGCGGGGTTGGCCGGGAGTGGCTGCGTCCCGGGAACCTGCTATTGTCATTTGGGTGCCATCTCTTAACTGTAGTTGAATGAACCACTGCTTTGCCACGCCGGTACATCCGTCCTTCTAGCTTGATGGTGTAGTTCTCGGTATTGCTGTCGAATTCCAGCACTTTGAAAGGACCTCGCCAGCGGGGTTGGAGTTTCTTGCTTCTGCCAGTTTCAGGATTAAACAGGTTTCCATGTACCATGACCATGGCACCTGGGGGTATGGCATGATGTAATCTCCGTTTCTTTTGTGCCTTTGTTGTGTTTCGGAATCGGGCGGTTCTTAGTGCCTGATAGGCATCATTCCGGAGGGCTTCGTGTTGATTGAGGTGGTTGTCAGACGCCGGTACTGCAGAGTCCTTGAATAAGGTGCGGGGTAAGAGGGGGTAGTTTCATCCATATATGGCTTTGTAAGGGGCCGTGTCAATAGTACTAGAGTACATTGCATTGATGTATGCTGCTGCTTCCGGAAGGGCTGGTTCCCAGTTGTTTTGTCGCTTGTTGATTATGTTCCGGAGGCCTGTCTTGACTTCTCTAATCTTTCGCTCCACTTGGCCATTCGTTTGGTGGTGGCCTGGTGCGGCTAAGATGTGTTCTATCACCATCGAGGTTAGGGTTTGCCTCCAGAACTTTGATGTGAACTTAGGGTCTGCATCGGTAACGATTGAGAGGGGGTGGCCATGAGGAGTAAAGACATTTCACCGTAGCAGATCCCATGCCAGTGTATCTTGGGCTGTGGACGATGCAAGGGTGGGTATGAGCCAGGCAAATCCAGAGAAACGGTCCAGCGCAACTAGGATAGTATCATATCCACCAGATTTGTTGAAGGGTCCTGCGAAATCTATAGCATATGACTCAAATACGTCAGCAGGTAGCTTCAGCGTTCGGGCATATCCTTCCGGTAGGGTAGTAGGTTCCTTATTCCTTTGGCATTCTTCACAGGTCTTCGCATAATGTTTGAAATCATTACGCATTTCTGGCCAGTACAGGTATTCTGAAGCATAATGGAGGTTCCGGTCAGCGCTAGCATGGCCTTTGTCATGGATTTCGCAGAACAGGTATTCCCGAAGTGTCTTCCCATTCACTAGGTGGCCATCGGGGACGTAGAGGGCTTTGTTGCCATATCGGGTAGGGGCATATATTATTCCATCCGAGATTTCGTAGAGTTTAAGGTCTCCAGTCCTTCCACTGTCAAGAACTTTGTGGTAGAGGGGGTCGCAGTGGTAGGCCTTGATCATCTGGGCTCGGAAGGTTCTCTTCAGGTCGTCCATAGCAGATCGCACATCCCTTTCTTCCTCTATGAGTTCTCCACGGCTAGGTCCCTCACCCTCTTCCTGTCCTAAGTTCTCTTCATCGAAGGATTGGTATAGGTCGCGGCGGAAATCGTCATGGGTAGGGGGCATGACAGAGATGAGGGTTTCGGTATTGTAACAGCCAAGTGCATCACTGTAGAGGGGTCTGGCCACCGGGGGTAGGCTTGATGGGTATTCGGTCGATGGAGGGTAGAGGGTTGCAGCTGCTTCTAAATGCTGGATGTCAACAGGTGCTTGCGCCTCTGGTTCAAGTAAGGTAGCCGGGGTTGGCGATAGCTCATCTGTAAGGTTTAGGATCTCTTTTGTTTGCTCTTCGTCCCAGGCAGCGCCGTAGTCGGTGGATCCAGACTGCTTGCTGGTTTGGCTTCGAGATTTGGGGTGGTTGTTAACAAACTTAATTTCGGTCTGATGGTAAGGACAATGATCACAGTAACACTGAGAATAATGGATCGCTGCATGCTTCCGGTCTGGCGAGGGGGTCCGTCGGAGGGTGCAGGTGTCGCCCCAGTCGTTTCCAGCCACCATATCACCAGGGCTGTCTCGTCCCTCAGCATAATACTCCGTGTAGGACTCCGGAGGGGGGGTAGGGGTAGGGGAGATAGGTTTCGTTGACTCCATGGTGTTGAGTTCTTACTCGAATGTGGTGGAGTCAGATAGGTCGTCGTCAGATCTGGTGTGGTCGTAGACATAGGGCGGGTTCTCGACTTGTTGGTTCTCATAAATGCGGGAGACGGCGTCAGCTAAATAGTTAGTTCTTCCTGGTATGTAGATGATTGTAGCATCATATTTGCTGATTTCACTGATCCAGCACGTCCTTCTGCGTCCTGGTATTTTCTCCGTCTTGAGGTTGGTAAGGGGTTGGTGGTCAGTTACTATTGTAAACTGTTTTCCCATCAGGAGATGGTTGAAAGCGTTGAGCGCATCGATAATCGCGAGTGCTTCCTTGTCGGTTGTCCCATAGTTCATTTGGGAATCGGTAAACTTCCTGCTGTGCAGTGCTGCCGGTCGGGCTGTTTCATGTGACAACCCCTGTCCCACCCAGGCGCCAACTCCGACATCTGATGCATCAGTGATCAACCAAATAGGTTCCTTTTTAGAGTAGTCCAGTGGTCGGACCACTTCCGCTTCCCTGATTAGCTTCTTCACATTTCTGAATGCCTGGTCATGTGTGGGTGTCCAAGCGAACTCGGCCTTTCCTGTTAAATCTGTGAGGGGCGCCATTATTGTAGCCTGGTGTGGGAGGAACCGTGCGATGTAATTGACTAACCCGAGAAACCGCTGTAGTTCCTTCTGCATTTGTGGTGTGGTCCAGTTTGCGATAGATTCTATCTTCCCAGGGGCGGCATGAATTCCTTGGTCATCGATTACATGTCCTAGGATTTCGAGCCTGTCCGCAAACAGGGTTGTCTTTTTCCTGCTCGCATAGAATTTTTCCTGTCGCAATTTTTCACACACCATCCTTATGTGCCGCGCATGCTCTTCCTCGGTATTTGAGTAGATTAGGATGTCATCAATGTAGACCCACACAAAGTGGTATAGGTACTCGCCAAACAGGTTCTCCATAATGCGCATAAATGTGGTGGGCGCATTAGCATCTCCTTGCAGCATGACTCTGCTGATGAAGGTTCCGAACGGTGTGTTGAATGAGTTTTTTGATTCGCTTTCCTCATCCACCCTTGTCTGGAAATAAGCGTCGCTCAAATCTATCTTGCTGCGGTATTTTGCACGGCCTACTGCTTCCAGGATTTCGGTTTGATTCGGAATTGAGGAACTGTCTATCACCGTGTTGCTATTTCGGAGCTTGAGGTCTACCAGTGGCCTGATTCGCTTCCCATCTGTCTTTAATTGGACAAACATAGGCGCTGCACCAGGTGCCTGGTTTCTGTAAATTACTCCTCTTCTCATCATCTCATTAATCCAGTCCCGTAGTTGGTCTTTGTAGGCGTCGGGAATGGAGTAGGTGGGTTGATTCTTGAGGTTGTTCGGGTCTTTAAAGGTGATGTGGTGGTTCACTGCACATATGGGAGGTAGCTTTTCCGGAATCTTGTCGGGAAAAACATCCGCAAATTCTTCAAGTAGCTCATGGAGTGTCGATTCGCATACTGCACCTCGGTATTCCCCACTGGTAGGGGTGCAGGATACTCGGACTTTCTTGTCTGGGAACTCTATGATAGACTCGCCACATTTGATGACTGCATTGTGCCAGGTGAGGAATGGCATCCCGATAAGGGCATCGAATTTTGCTACATTTCTGAGCAGCATTTTGTGTTCAGGGAACTTGACACATCCTAGCTGGATTGAGACATTTGCGGTTTTATGGCTGGTGGAGCGGGATCCTTTTACTGCCATAGCAACTGGGATCGGTTGTTGGAGGGTTTCGGTTTTGAGTCCATGGGTAGCTGCAAAGGTGTTGCTGATCATGTCTGTACCAATAGCTCCTGTGTCAAAAAGGACTCGAGCAGGGTGCCCATTAATCTGGATGGTTCCTTCTAATGCTCGGTGGGGCTTCTTGCCGGGTTTCGGCTGGACCAGGAAGCACTGTGCTTCCATGGTATTGATTTGCACATCCTCGTATTCATCTGGTTCTATGTAGTTCGCTGCGGGTTCTTTTTTGATCGCCTTTCCTTTCCCCTTCTTTGTAGGACAATCTCGGGCGATATGTCCGGTTTTTCCACATTCGAAACACTCTCCTTTTTCTCTTCGTTTCTCTTTAGTGGATTGCTTCACATTTTTCTGAAACTTGGACTTCTTCGTCCTTGATGGTCCAGGTCCGTTGTCTTGCCGTTCCCTTCGAGGTGGCGGTGAGGGTTTCGTTCCATAGGCATTGGTCTCGTGCAGTATTGCATCCTTCCGTTCCGCTCTCTTTATGATATCATGGTTGTCATCATCATCTTCTTCCATCGGTTCCACTTCCCTTCGAAGTAGGGGATGCATAGCATCATAGAATCGACGCTTCTGCATATAGGCAGATACTGCGCCGCGGGGCATACGCTTCGCATAGAGCAGGAGGTCTGTTGCTATCTTGGTTATTCGTTCTGTTTTTCCGCCGTGGGTCTGGCTGATGCTGTTGAAGGCTTTGAATATCTCTTCGCTATTGCAGGATGATTGGAATCGCTCCTTCAGGGCTTGTAGTACCCTTGTTGCTCGGGCTCCTTCGCCGTATGCATCCATGCATTGCTGGTAGGCATCGAGGGCCCTGCCTTCACAGAAGGCTCCGATATACATTCCTGTGTTGTGTTCCTCAATGTTGACACCATGCAATCTTAGGTACTGGTGCACTGCTGTTTCCCATCACTGAAATGCCTCGGGTTTCAAATCATCGCCCTTTCCCTAAAGATTCGCAGGCAGAGGGAGCTTGATCTTCGGGGGATTGACAGGTATGCCACCGACTCCAGATCCTCCTCCTGGAGGATCCGGTGGTCCCGGGGGACCTCCGGGTGGGTCTCTTGCTGAGCTTGCCATACTGTCTTCGCTGTCGCTACTGCTACCGTTGTCTTTGGGGCCAGGTGCTGCACCTGTGCCTTCTGTGGGTGGTTTCGATGAACTTCCGCTAGTTCCGGGTTGTTTTCCCTTTCCGGGGGTAACTGGAAAGCCTCCAGGCGTGGATAGGCTTTGTTGGCTTAACTCTTCCTTGGATCCTTTGAAATCCTGAGCTGCCTGATCTCTTGCTAGCTGTCTTTCTGGATCGTCGATCGCGAATCTGTCTTTTGGGCCTGTTGCTGGGCCTGGTCGCTTAGGCTTCATTAGCCCTTCTCTGGAGACCTGTTTCCCACTGCGCGTCGTGAGAGGGTCTATGGTGTAGGTGGGGTAGGCGGGCCGCTGCTGGGCTCGTCCGCCTTCGTGCTAGCTTTGCTGGGCTGTGCCTGTCGATCTGTGATCTTGCAAACAAGTTTCTAACCACTTGCTGAGGTTAAAAAAATGTAAAGTGTTCGCACCGGGGTGCTAATCACACTTCCGGGTACAATAGGAGTAGCGCACAAGTTGATCTACAACCATGGGCGTACTGCGCTAAGGGAGGCTCCGAGAGAAAGATATAAAGAATAGGGACTTGAAGAGATAACTGTTCAACCAAGTATATTAGAAATACTCTGTCCGTCGAAGTCTGCTGTTCCTCTAAGGGACTCAGCGGTCTTTAAATACAAGCTTCGTCCATGCCCTGCATGGACGGATTTCCAAATCCTCCATGAGCAACCCATAAAACAAACTGAGTATCAAAGGATACTCGAAACCACAAGTAAAACAAACTGAGTATCAAAGGATACTCGAAA
>LN891022.1:3080-42753 GCA_900010015.1 Tuber aestivum | reverse complement strand
CTACAAGTAAAACAAACTGAGTATCAAAGGCTACTCGAAACCACAAGTAAAACAAAACATAAAACAAATCCTTGAACCGAACGGACTGAACTCCAGTTCCGGTTACACCGGTCATTCCTCCTGGCACACTCGTCATGGCCAACCAGGCCAGTGCCACTGCGAATCCTTAACAAGATGTAGGCGTCAAGTCTCGTGAGGCCCCGCAGATACCGGAGTGCCTTGGGTCCACGTTTGTAGTACTTGTGGCCCTGGGCAGTATGCCCGGCAGCCCATTCGCTCCGTCGTAGCTCCCTGGCCAGTGCTGCACGTCCAATGCCGAAGCTGACACCATCCCAGTCCTGAGGATGCAGCTCGTGGTATACACTCTCCTTGGCTTTCAGGTCAACGACCTCATTGCCGACCACCCCAGTATGTCCAGGGACCCATTCGCAGGAGATACTGCCAGACCCATTAAGCAACGGGGCAAACACCTGCCACATCTCTGCCGAATCTCCCTGGGGGTACATTCCCTCAATCAGCATCAGCGCAGGGACACAGTCCAAAAATATGTGAGCATCTTGCATGGGGTGGACTTCCTTCAGGTATCGCAAAGCCCCAACAACAGCGAACAATTCGCATTCCACAATGCTCCAAGGTGGCGGCACTGCCTGTCCCATAACCTTAACTGTCCCCTGGTAGTACACTGCCCATGCAGCTCCTGCCTTCCCGGAGTGCTTCGAGCCGTCTGTATATACCATCACACCAGCGGAGTCCAGCAGCCCAGGGACCCGTTCGTTGTGCCGGGCCATAATCACTTCCTTGCCCTTCCAGATCACAACCTTCGGGCGCGCCCGAAGTTCGATATCAGACTCCTGCCGCTGGGCCACCATCCCTTCCTCTTTCCATGCCTGCCGGACATGCCCGAACCACGGATGGTCGTCGCAATACCGTAGGTTGACAAACCGACTATAGCACCGGCGTTGTAAATACCTTCCTTGAACGTGGACAGGCGGCACCCCAAGCTCCGCCAACCAAATATTGTTAGCCAGCTTAAACGGGGTTCGGAACATGGAACGCAAGCATTGGTTGACGTGGACCTGAATCTGTTTCACATAGGACCCAGAGTCGGTTACAAATTCAAGTCCGTAGTAGACGGTTGGGAGGTAGGCTGCTTGCACCAAACAGTAAGTCTCCCACGCCCCAATACCACCCACACCACCATATCTCCTTCCCAACGCCCCAATCCTCCTTCTAACCTCCAAACCCCTCTCCAACCAATACTTAACATGAGCAGAAAAATTAAGGAAAACATTAAACCTATATGCGAGCACCCTTAGATCCTCAGTCGGCTCAACCAGCTCCCCTTCCAGTTCCAACCCATCCCAGGCTCTGTCTCCAAACCCAATCCACTGGGTTTTTAGAGCACTGAAGCTCATCCCCCTAGCCCTTGCTACCCTGTCGAGACCCGAGAATAGCTCATTCGCATGTCCCTTAGCCGCTCGTTGACTTTGTGCGGCAACCAGGATAACTCCATCGTCCACATACGATACTATCACATGTCGCACCCCCGGGAAATACCGCATTCTGGGTGTGAAGATGTCCGCCACGTATGCGCCAAATAAAAAGGGGGACAAAGGCGACCCCTGGGGGATCCCCTTGTTAGTTTGGTACCTTCTGGAGACTCGCCCATTAAATCGGAACCGGACTGTTCTGTTAGCGCACCACCTGCGTATCCAACTGCATAGTACCGCAGTACATCCCCTAGCCATTAAGAAATCTGAAAGGAGGTCAATGTTGATATTGTCAAATCCCCCCTCAACGTCCACCGACAACATCATGCGGTGGTACCCTTCATTGTGTCTCAGAAACTCAAATATGATGACCACATCATCGTGTACACCGTGTTTCCTTCGTGATCCGAATTGGGTCTCACCGAGGTCCAAACAACGTGCCAGCCTGATGAGGATAACTCTTTCGGCCACCTTGGCCAACACTAGTAGTAGGTGGATCATTCTCCATGCCTTGACCACGTCGTATCTTGGCTTGCCAACCTTGGGGATCAGCACTACCTCTGCCTCGTGTCAGTCCAGAATGTCATGTTTAAGCCCGAAGTCCAGAAGGCGCCTCATGCTATCATCCTCCCTCCTCTTCCAGTACCTTAGGAATGGGTACCCCACGTCATCAAGGTTTGGTCCAGTGTTAGTTGGTGACCAAGCCAGTGCCAGTTCCATCTCCCGTGCAGTGTCAATCTCAATCCCCGGAGGTGTCCATGTGGGCGGCTCCCCGGGTTCCAGCTGTGCTGCAATAGCGTCTGTAATGTCTTCGTAGGTGGCCGCCACCTCACCACTGGCCAACTCCATGACAGGCAGCGTTCTTCGTGCATCCAGCCTTTGTACCAACTTGAAGACTCCAGGATCCTCTGCGTCACTCAACTGGTCCCGAATATATTCGAATCTGGCCAAGACAATCGACGCGCGGTAGACACACCTCGTAACCCGATAATCATCAGCATATGAGGAACACTTCCTACCAAACTTTGGCAGCCTCTGAACATCCTGCCGCATTCGTTCCAACTCCGGGGTCCACCACTTGCAAGGTATCCTGCTCGCCGGGGGTCTCGGTAGTGCATTGACAATAGCCCGCGCCTCCTCCCACCGCATGTTATTGGCCGTTTTGCGCAGTAGGTCCAACCTTGTCCCAACCTTGTCCCAGCAAACCTTCTTCCAAGCTCGCCGTGCTCTGATCAAGTCCGTAGGTGCCGTCACATCCAGCCTAACTAGTTGTGCCATGTGCTCACACCCAACCACATCACTGTACCGGTGGCGTATCGAATTGGCATAATGGAAGCACAGGTCGATTCTTGAAATATCCCGGAAGGTAGGTTCTCAAAGAAAGGTCATACTATACCCGCTGTCCTTCATCCACGTCCTCAACCAAGCTCCCCTACTGTTGCCGCCGGCTGGATCCCAGTGTTTATCACGAGCATTCCAGTCACCCAACAGCCTATCACACCCTGCCAGTGTTTCCAACTCCCCACAAAACATCCCCTTTCCCTCCTTGGGTGGAAGGTACACACCAGCCAGCTGTCTCTCAATCCCATTATCATAACAACGCACAAAAGAAAAACATCTCTCATGCCTCACCACATCAAATAACCCACACAAAGATGAGCGCACAAACACCTCAACGCCCGAACCCTCAACAAATGAAAATAAATCCCATCCATTAGCTTCATGTGGCACATGCCAACCATCAGCATCAACAGGTGGTTCCAAAACAAAAAACAAATCAACATAGGAAAACAACTCAAATGCCGCCTCCCGGTTCCTCACCCCCCGACCAACATTTAATGCAAGGGTTGTAAAATGCATTAATTGGGGGCTTCTGCGGAACCACATGAGCTCACTGAGCCCTCACCATGTAAAGTTGTATACCCCACAACAACTGGGTTATCAAGCATGCCGCTGACATACTTGTTCTTGTCAAGCCTCCCAATCCGCGGTAGCCTATTCTTTCTAGTAGGTGGCAGGGGAGACATTGGAGGGGGCGGGGGAGGGGAGGGGGAGGAGTCATCTTCCTTGCCCTTAGACGACGAGGCCTTCTTGCCCCTCTGTCCTTGTCTCTTCCTATTCCTTGCCTGATTTCGCAACCTCTTCAAGTCTTCCTCCTCACACTCCTTGACTGTGTGTCCTTCCTCATGGCAGATGTAGCACCTGACCACCTTCTCCTTTTCACAGCTCTTGAATGTGTGCCCAACCTCATGGCAGTTATTGCATCGGAGTGCCTTCTTGCACTCATATGGCATGTGTCCAACCTCGTTGCAGTTCCGGCATTTTCCAGTGAACTTCCCGGATGGCACAATCACAGCCTTGACAAGGTTTTCTGACGCCTCAATGACCCTGCAGTAGTCAGCATCCCTGGACTCACCATCATTCTCCCTTCTGTTCCTCCTCATTGTCCAATCCGAGAAACCCTTATGGGAAGTGTCATCTACCGTCTCTGGCGAGGGAGCAGGTGGTGGGAGTGTTGGAGCAGTGCCGCGAGTCTCGGTGGCGCTACACGACAGGTGTTCGGTAAAATGATCTGACCTATCACGCAACAAACATAGCCGTCGGGTATGGGAGCACGTATTCCCTTTAACCCCAGGGCAGTTAATCATGCCGCACTCATGGTCCTTAGACAAGTGTGACCCTAAACAAAAGCGACAACGGGAGGGGAAGGTGCAGGTGACCTGCATGTATCCAACCTGGAGACACCTCTGGCATACCACCGGAGGGCGATGTTCCATGAAGATCCTCACTGGCCGGGGGTGGCCCCTCAAACAAACTGTGCCCTTAGCCAGAGCTGCCAAAATGGCGTCATTCTTTTCCACTACAAACCTGATCCCACAGGTAGAAGCGTTCATCTCTCTTATGGCCTTAGCTGATCCCAACATGGCCGGCCGCCCAGCCGTGTTCACACCTGGGTTGGACTGTTCCATATCGAGGCGGAGGCCATCATATGCCTTGTCTCCGGTCCATGATTCCACCTTCCAGACCGACCCGTATCCGGTATCCGCCAAAGGAACCTGTCCTACACGAAGTGTGCTCTTGTCCATGTCGCGTTGGAACTCAAAGTCCGGAATGGCCAGCGCCTTGAGGAGGATCATTCTGATCCGCTCCAGCTGCCCGTTGATCTGGCCAACTTCATGCTGTGCAAGCATCATAAAGATACAGCCAATCGGGGTCCGGAACACTGCCTCCTTAATGTACGGGACTGTCCCCGCAACCCTGCCTTTGTTGGACAGGAGAACATTGATGCGAGACCGGATGGTCTCAGTCGTAACGCCCTCCGGCAGCTCAACCGATTTCCTGTTCAGGAACCTGATGGTGAGGCCACGGCTTTTTGCCTTGGGGGTTGGGGACGAAGAGGGTGGCGCGGGCATCTTGCTGTCACCCTTATCGAACCGGGTGTTGGCCAGGTAGCTCTTCTTCCCTACCACAGTCTTCCAGGCACCAGGTATGGCCGCTGCTGGACCTTCGGGGAGGGATGGTTCTTCATTAGTCGTGGGTGTCTCAGCCACCTTAGGTTTCATGGACGTGACTAGTCTAGGCTTGGCCTTGGCCTTCTTGTCAGTCTTAGGGGTGGGGGTAACTGATACTCCACCGTCACTGTCTGAACTAGAGGAGCTAGACGAGCTTCCCTCCACTGGTAGTGGAAGGGCCACCTCCACAGGCTTCTTTCCCTCCTTCCTCTTCTCTTTCCTGGGCTCCTTACAGTCCACCGATAAGTGCCCAATATCTTGGCAGTTGTAGCACCGCCTCCTTTCCTCAGGTAGTACCTTAGCAGCCTTAGCCGCCACAGGGTCCATGTGCCTATTGGCCACAGTGGCCCATGACACCTTCTTAGCAGCGGGAGCAGCCGTGGCTGACTCCCTACTCACAACTGGAGTGATCTTCACAGGGGGAGGAGGTGGTGTGGGGGAGCTGGCAACATACTTGGTTCTCTGCTCCAGCGTAGCCTTTAGGCTCCTGTTTTCCTCCTCCAGCTCAAAGACCCTATATCTCAGGTCCCGGTAGCATCCTTGTTGTTCCTCCACCATCTGGAAGATAACCTTCATGTCTTCCGTCATATCATTAAGGCTATCATAGCCTGGCTTCCCACCAAACAGCAGCCTCCGAACGGCCTCTCCCTGGTAATCCAATTCAGAGCCCGAGTCTGAACTGTCACCGGGTGGACTAGGAGTATCCCCGGCGCATGGAATGGCAGCGGGGGTCCCTATCTCATCAAGTACTCCAAGAATGAACTCCCGGGATACCACCAAATCTGACCGTCTCAGGGGGGCATACAGTCCCTCGTCCAGTCTCCTCATAGCCTCATCAGCTTCATCTGCCTGCCTCATGGCATCTTCAGTCCTTGCTATCAGTGCATCGGCCGATTCGGACTGGGTGGCGGGTTGTGCCTCAATGGGCGAGCTGGACCGAACCGGGGAAGAGGGGATTGCTTCGGAGTCAGCGTACTTGCTGTCCCCTAACCCTGTAGCCTCGGTATTCTTGTCACCACCCATATCCATGGGGGTGTTCCTAGCAATCACCTCCGCAGAGGGAAGCACGTCAGCAGTAGCCAAAGAAGGGGAACTTGCCCTATCTGTTGACTCAATAGTCGAAGCCGGATATGGAACGTGCTTGAACCCAGGAGCAGTTAGCTGCTTAATTTCACCCAAGGTTAGTTGTTCCCTGGGGACCACCATCATCTTTCATCCTTCCTTGGTTGGGACACCCTTGGTGGAGGTGAGCACCGAACCCGAGCTGCCACTGGACACAGATACCAGGGTGCAATCAGGTGAAGGGGATCGTCCACCTCGTTTTCGTTCCCAAAGTGGGGGCGGCGTGGGTTCGTAGTCCGAGTCTGACCTAGCGCTGAGATCAAACTTCCTACCATAGATTTTCTTATGGCCAGCGGACAACGACATCGCATCCAACAGGGCGGGGGTGGAGTGGCTTCTGTGAGCCAGGGAAGCCAACGTTTCTGGCGCCATTTCTTCCACAACAGATCGCAACTTGAACATGATCTGTCTTGGGGGGGTAGATGCCCAACTGGATGCCTCCATAGTCGTAGAAGGGTCATCCACCGAAGGGGCAGGCACGAGGGTCCCCGGGATCACTGCTTGTGAGTCACTCGGAGCCGAGGGTTCGTGGGATGGCGCGAATTCCGATCCCCTATCAGGATTGTATCGGTCGAAGAATCTGGCAGTCGAAGCGAGGTCCAGGCCACATCCAGCCACACAGCCCCTACCAATCAACCAACCCTTCACCAGACATTCCACATCTTTCATCGTGAGAGGTTGGGCAGCAATAACCATAGCCCTCACCTCATCATCAAACGCCTCGTTGCCAGCGTTGACGCAACCGTAGTCGTGATCGAACGAGAGGCACTTAAAGTCACCTCCCAGAGCTCGGTATGAGCGGCTCTCAAAAGGAACAAGTGCCCAGTGATGTTTCACCTTATCGTGTGGTGGGACCGGGACATCAAGGATAACCGAGGGCGTACCCAAGGAGAAGGAGGAAGGTTCAGCGTCCGAAATCATAGGGGAAGTAACCTCAAATGACAAGGCCGAGGCCTGAGGAGAATGGGAGGGAGACGACATGTCTGCCCGCCCGACTGCACCTGGGATTACCGGGCTTGAACCACGGATATCTCGCCCAAAGTGCCTTCGAGGCTAGGTAGCGCACACCAACTCGACCCTAAGTGAGGGGAGGAGAGAAGTATCTGCTTCAAATGTGGTGAAACAAAATAAACAAACAAAGTGCAAAATAAATAACCGAGCCGAAAAGCTTCAAAGAGGTAAAAGAATATCCCTGGAACGTCAGAAAGGGTGTTCAAAGGAGATTACCAGATTGCATGAAGAACAAAAAATATCAGGGAGCACACCCCCTTATATAAAAGAAAATCCTCTATGATCACTAATACAAAATGAAACCCTTGGCATGACGCATAGCCGCGATATCTCCATCATCTTCGATCAAGTTCCTTCAGGTGGCAATACCTACCAATCAAAGTACAAAGGAAATCCTTCGCATAGCAACCAGGAAACCCCAACTAATAAATGTAACCTAACCCTCATGCATATTCCGTCTCCATCCCTGGGTGGCCATGACAGCAATCCAAGCACAATGGTGACCAATCAAATTCTCCCTACCATATCAACCATGGTACTCAATACATCATGCAAAGAGCTCACTGGAGATGAGAAAGGCATGATCCTTGCTTTCTTGGAGGGTTTTCAGCAAATTTCAATGGGTAGCCAGATTGTTGGCTGCCCATGGTCAACAGTCCAGAATTTCCTTGCCTGGTCTCTCCAACGGGGTTCAATTGAAAACCTACCACATTCTGGTCGACCACCCCTTCTTTCCCACAGAGCCAAGAGATCATTAGTTTGAGGCGCCAAGCTCCACAGGGATTGGAGTAGGGAGCAATTGCAGCAGATATTGGCTTCCAATGTCCCAGTTTCTACAATGGACCAGGCTCTCAGAGAGAGTGGCATTAAGAAGTAGCTAGCCAACAAAAGAGCAAAGCTTTCACCGGAGTATGCTCAGAAGAGACTGGCCTGGGCTAAGGCACACCAGAATTGGACTACAGAGAAGTTTGAAGGTGTTATTTGAAGTGATGAATGCTCAGTGGAATAGAGTAGGAATCCAAAACAAAAATAGGTATTCAGATTTGCTTCTGAAAAGTAGCATCCAGACTGTGTGAGAGGGATAGGAAAGGGAAAGGGGGTTTCATTGATGGTCTAGGGATGCTTCTGGGGCAGAAACAGAGAAACATTTGTTCCCTTAGTTGTGAAATCAGTAGACCAGTGGGTCTACCTCCAGCTGCTTGAAACCTGCCTTATTCCAGTCCTGGAGTGAGTCCGTGACACCCTTGGTGATCCTATCTTCCAGCAAGACAACTGTACTGTTCATACAGCTCAGACAGTGCAAGATTGGTTTGACCAAAATGGGATTGAGTTGGCTGAACACCCTCCTTGTTCACCAGACCTTAATCCCACAGAACATGCCAGTGTCTGGGTTGAGCTGAAGAAAAGGCTTCAGATTCAGTAGCCTGACATTGCTTCAACACCTGGTAGTCCTGAGAAGGTCAAGCAGAAGCTAGCTGAGGTATTACCCCTGGTATCGGATACAATACCTTCTGAGTTTTTTGAGCAGTTGTGGAGGTCAATGCCAGACAGAGTTCAAGCAGTTATTGCAGCAAAGGGGTGGTATACAAGATACTAGGAATAACTTTTTTTATTTTTTATTTCATCAACATGTAAATAGTGGTCTTACATTTTATTTCCTTTAATCTCTTCTCCTTTAAAAGATTTGTTGTTGAGTTATTTCAAAATCTCTACTCACACCGGACCATTGTTGCCATGGCCGAGATGCACGATCACCAAGACTTTTGCATAGGTACTTTACGCCAAATTGCAAGTGAAAAACATTGACTTCTCACATACTAAACCCAACTTAGCCACTGTCCATAGAGGCTGAGCTGTGCACCCCCCTCCCAGCATTGTTGCTCTACTTTTGCTCACACCCGTAAACCCAGTACGTTCCCTGAGAGCCTAAAGGCAATCCCATAAGTTAGAGCCCAACAAATAGTATAGGCAAGATCCGGACCTTGGTAGTAGAGGTCTAAGAGCTGATTGACAAAAATTACAGTGGACCATTCCTACTTCCTAGATTAACATTTGCGGTTGGGGAAGTGTTTGCAAGCGGATGGATAGTCCTCCATCCATCAGGTTTAGTCAGCAATGGATTCAGATGCCCTATGTGAAGGCATAGTATCTATTCCCGGCGCCACACTTCATTGCGTCGATAGTTATATTCATCAAGATCAAAAATCATTCCTCAACAAACACCGGTATTGCAAGCCACGCATCGCAAAGATACTGCGCTGGGTCCGACCGGGTAGAAGACCGTGGGCTCTTGTCAGTCGAACAGTGGAATAAATGAAAAACCCGTCAAATTTAATATTAATAATATTATTCTAGAATACTCCAACTGAGAGAGCCCAACGACAACCTTCCAACTCTTAGCAGATGATTGCCAAAGGTACCATCTCCAGCTAGTCCTACCGTTGACAGCACTTGCTGGCACACCAATACACCTCTATACATCCTCCTCATTCCGGGCGGGTGATGGAAAAGGTTAGTGGATTCGGGAGTGGTGGGATAGCAGTACTTTTTCACCAAAAATCACTTGAACTTTTTTTTGAATGATACTACCAACGGTTAGCACTTTTTAGAGTTAGATAGATAATTTGTAAAAATTGAGAAGCCCCATATATACACCCCACTCACTAGCGGCCTACGCTCCAGATGTGAAAATATGGTTACATGACGAGTGCAAAACTGCGCTCGCAGCCCCCCCTTTCGTCGCCTCCCACTCATATTTGGGCCCCCAGCTGCATCATTCCCCCCCTATCTCTACAGATCCTAATTGTTTCTTCGAGCATCTCCGCTGTCCCCTCCCCCGCCATTGCCTTCCCCCCCTCAGCCTCCTTTCCTTCTTCTCCTTATGTGCCCTAACCATTTCAAGATGGCTCTCCCTGGCATCCCGCTTCTTCTGAAGCCCTGCGGTATTTTTTGACTCCTTCGCCTACTTCTTCTTCGCCTTCCGGAAGGTGGCGGTCTTATTCTTGACAATAGCCCTCACCTCATCACGGTAGGGGTCTTTAATTGCGACAGGGTTTGACAGTCTTCCTGCTACCGCAACCAATCTTTGTGTTTCGGCTTTTGGCAGCTCTCGCGTCCAGCACCCAGAAATCACCCCACCCGCTCTTCCTTGTACCTCTGTACTCCAATTTTCCGAGGCTCTGGGGGAACAACCCTGGGTTTGATGGAGCCCGTTGGAGTATATAAGTCGGGTGTAATGTGGGTTGCGCTTTATAGGTAGGAGTACGACACGCGGAAGGGTCTAACTGTAATTGCAGAGTTGTTACGTTGTGTGCAGCGTCTGAATTGGCATGTCGGGTTCGCCGTCGAAGCGGGTTATGCCAAAGTCGTCTATTGTTGAGTTAATGTTGTTCTTCGTATCGGTGCGGTGGCCGATACCACAATGGAAGGCGACATATGAGTACTCACGATCTTCATGGTGGTTTTTTTTGGGATGACTAATCCATGAGTCTCTGCAGATACCCGGGGTGCTCATAGCGCTGCAAGAAGCGGCAGTAGTCTTTGCGGTTGGGGCTCTCTGTGGGGCCAGGGGCGGAACACGGGGTATCGTTTTTGGTTCGCGTGCGGGGCGATTACACCGTAGGGCTCCTTTTCGGCATGGGAGCTGGCGAAGCCACCAGCATTCTTGGTCGGGGGGATTGAACAGCTTTGCCAACGCCTTTGATGCAGTCCTCTATGATGGTGGAGAGGCATAGGCGACGGCCTCAAAGCCCATTGGCGTGCTTATTGTGATGATCGAAAGGACGTGGCCATTCGGATTTAAGTGCGGCCAGAGTTGTTCAATGGTTTGGCGGTGGAAAAACGACTTCCCTATCGGGAGGATTCTGTTTGTAGCAATGATCAGATTGTAGATCTCTCCCGGCTGAGCCCTATTCTTCTCCACTGGAGTACCCGGCATGTAGCGTGGACTTTTGAAATAGATATCCTACACTTGAGGAATAAACAGAGTGTCGTCTAAGAGCCTCGACGACAACCGCCCACAATCCACTCCTCTCCCCCGCTGTCAGCAGAGCCTTCCCACCCTGGCCAGATGGCAGCTTCCCTGTTCTTGCCGGAAGCTCATCCTTCCTTCCTCCTCTTCTATTTCGACAATACTCTACCAAGCAAGTACCCGAGCGCCCCTACCCCAGACATTAAGCACATCCTTAACACCCTGCTTCTCCCATCCCGGCCGAGCACCTAATTGCCTCCAAACCATTTCCGCAGCTCGGTCAATGAAGTCAAGGACTGTCCGTACAGCCCCGGCATCACGGTATTGAAATAAGCACGTCGGCATCGGTACCTGACATTAGAATGTTAGTCAGGTTCAAAGGGAATAGTCACCTAACGTCACGCACGGGGAAGTGTCACAATACCGGGAAGTGACACAGTTTCAGATTGCGCAATTAATAGTGATGTCAAAGCATATCAACACCCCCCCGAACACCAATTTTTGAGCTATCACAACAAAAGACATACCGGAAGAACACCAGAGAAAGAATAAATGGAGATAAGTGGAGTAGAGAAAGGAAAAGTCTGAAAGAAGAAAAAAAAAGTTGGATGAAGCCGGTAAGGAGAAGGTGGGGGGGGGGGTCATACAGGATGAAGAAAAAGTAATTAGTCAATTGCAGACTTGCGAGTACGTAGACTCATATGCAAGATCGGAGTTGATGGAAGTTGCTTGGATGGAGAGGGCAGCGGGGGAGGCAATTCGAGGGGAGGGTGGCCTAAAACAATCACCGAGGACCATTCAGAATCGCTGATATCTTGTGATCTACTTTCATCACTGGAAACTTCCTCCGAATCAATTACTAGCACATGTGGAGTTTGTGCCAGTGTAATGATATTTGTATACCTCCGCTGGCGCCTCGGTGTTGCCAGTTTGCGGGGAGGGGAAAGGGCAATTGCTGGTTTTTTCTTGGCCTTTGGAGCTCCTTTCCGAACGCGCATAGGGGTGCTTCGAATTCTATTTCGGGATGCCAATTGGACCTGTTTCTGTTCATCTTTTGCCAGGCGAGTATCCCTTAGCTCTATCAGAGCTGCTCCATCAAGTACTCTTTCTTTGCTCAGCTTCCGGCGATCGGTTGCATTGTAGAGCTTATCGGTACTTTGAAGCTTCAAGCTCAGGTCCCGCCACAGTTCTTTGGAGGCTATCTCCTCCTCCAACTGGTGGCCAAGAGAGCTCATTATCCCCTTCACACCATCAACAGTAGCATCAGAATCGTTGAGTGTGATGTTAGCAAGTAGCCTGCTAGCAGCAAGTACTTGATGGCGTATCTCCCAGCTCCCACTTGGCTTTTTGATGATACCTAGAGTGTCCCTCCGCTTCTCTACTCGTGGATTGAGCTTGCCAAGAACGCGCCGGGAATTGAGAGGATAGATACCAGTAGATAAAAAGGATTGGCGAATATTGTGGGGGGTGAAGGTAGCTTGGCGGGCTTCGGTTAAAAATGGAATAAAAATTGACTTTTTTATTCCAACGAGGTTTTGACCAGAGCGGATATAGTTGTCTACTGCGAGACCATAAAAGTGCTGGTATGGACCAAATAGGCCTACATCCAGGGGTTGCAGTAAGTGTGTAGAATGTGGAGGAAGGCAAAGGAGAAGGACATTATTTGAAAAGCATAATGATACAAATTCAAATGTTATATGAGATCCATGACCATCGAATATGAGAAGTCGGGGAAGGTCACCACATCTCTTTTAACTTTCCGGAATAAAAACCTTTTGCAACCACTCCATCGCTAGCTGATCATCAGTCCAGCCCTTTGGTGAGTAGCTGAACTGGTAAGTCTTTTCCTTCTCAGTTAAGTTCTTATACCACCCCACATAATGTCCTGCACCTTTGTTAATCACAAAAGGTGACAGTACCGTTCCATCTCCACCCACCGTCTTGATGACAGTTACCAGTTCCTGTTTCCCATCATAGGTTACACAGGGATTATGCCTGCTGCACCGACACAGAACCTTTGCCCGTGAGGCTAATTCCATAAGAAATCCCTTTTCGTCCATATTGAAAATCTGGAACTCCCGCAGGTTATGCTACCTTATTACCCGGCCAAGTTTGGTGAAGTAGTCCCGCAAGACCTCCAGATCCTTGGCATATGCCCGCTGTCGTTCCAACTGAGTACTCAGTTTTAATGCCAGGTGTGGATGCCTTCTCAGAAACCTAGAGATCCAGTTCCTTCCAAGCGGGAGAGGAGGCATTCCAGTTCTCTTGGATTCCAGGTGAAGGCCCATATCCTTAACCATATCTAGGCGTGGGGGAAAGCCAATATCATCCTGCCTGAAGCACCACTTTACAATCGCCAACTCCTCAGGAGATGTGAGCCATTGCTGCTCTTCATGGACTGCAGCTCGGGCTACTGTGGTACCGGCAAGGCGTCACTAAAGAGTCCGCCTGTTTACCTCGAAGGCTTTGCTTGCAGCTGCCACACTTCCCTCCTCTCCAGATTTTATTGCTCCAATCGCCCCTTGGAGACGGTCCTCGTAGGTAGAATCAGCCTTCTTCAGTGGTACCATGGTGTTTGTTGTGGTATTGATCGGTTACACAGTTGGAAAGCGGGGGCGATGCATACTCAGAACGCCTCATTTCGGCACATTCCCGCTTGTGTCACTTCTAGGTGTTGTGTCACTTCCCCGTGCATGACGTTAGCACTTATTACGCTTCTTCAGGTAGATGGGCAAGAATTAGAAGGGCCGATGGACTCGAGTCCTATGGGTCGAGTTCCCTGTATGCACGGTGGTAGCCTCCACTATTAGAGACTCTGTCCAATCCGTGACCAATGGCAGAGATCAGATGTGACAGGCCCCCACCTGGTGAACTGACCAACTTCAGTCAGCAGGTGTGTCCGAAAGAGACAAGGAGAACCACCGGTATAGAGGTCCCCATTTCCCCCTTCTTCGTCCACCCCTACCTCTCCAGGATGCACGGTCTGCTGGGCAGCCAGTGCTTATAAGGCTTCCTCCGTAGGCACCTTTGGGGGTGGAAAACGGTGGATCTTCTTCTCCACCCCTCACTGCGGAACCCTCTTGGGAGAGCTCCTCAAGCGTCTCGCCCGGTTGCAACAATCCCGTCATGCAGCCATAGTAAAGTACCTAGGCAAAAGTCTTGGTGATTGGGCATCTCGGCCATGGCAACAATGGTCCGGTGTGAGTAGAGATTTTGAAATAACTCAACAACAAATCTTTTAATGGAGAAGAGATTAAAGGAAATAAAATGTAAGACCACTATTTACATGTTGATGAAATAAAAAATAAAAAAAGTTATTCCTAGTATCTTGTATACCATCCCTTTGCTGCAATAACTGCTTGAACTCTGTCTGGCATTGACCTCCACAACTGCTCAAAAAACTCAGAAGGTATTGTATCCGATACCAGGGGTAGTACCTCAGCTAGCTTCTGCTTGACCTTCTCAGGACTACCAGGTGTTGAAGCAATGTCAGGCTACTGAATCTGAAGCCTTTTCTTCAGCTCAACCCAGACACTGGCATGTTCTGTGGGATTAAGGTCTGGTGAACAAGGAGGGTGTTCAGCCAACTCAATCCCATTTTGGTCAAACCAATCTTGCACTGTCTGAGCTGTATGAACAGTACAGTTGTCTTGCTGGAAGATAGGATCACCAAGGGTATCACGGACTCACTCCAGGACTGGAATAAGGCAGGTTTCAAGCAGCCCGAGGTAGACCCACTGGTCTACTGATTTCAGAACTAAGGGAACAAAGGTTTCTCTGTTTCTGCCCCAGAAGCATCCCTAGACCATCAATGAAACCCCCTTTCCCTTTCCTATCCCTCTCACACAGTCTGGATGCTACTTTTCAGAAGTAGATTTAAATACCCATTTTTGCTTTGGATTCCTACTCTTTTCCACTGAGCATTCATCACTCCAAATAATACCTTCAAACTCCTCTGCAGTCCAATTCTGGTATGCCTTAGCACAGGCCAGCCTCTTCTGAGCATGCTCCGGTGAAAGGTCTGCTCTTCTCTTGGCTAGCCATATCATAATGCCACTCTTCCTGAGAGCCCAGTCCATTGTAGAAACTGAGACATTGGGAGCCAATATCTGCTGCAATTTCTCCCTACTCGAATCCCTGTGGGGCTTGGCTCCTCAAACTAATGATCTCTTGGCTCTCTGGGAAAGTAGGGGTGGTCAATCAGAACATGGTAGGTTTTCAATTGAACCCCGCTGGAGAGACCAGGAAAGGAAATTCCAGACTGTTAACCATGGGTGGCCAACAATCTGACTAACCATTGAAATTTGCTGAAAAACCTACAAGAAAGCAAGGATCATGCCTTTCTCAACTCCAGTGAGCTCTTTGCATGATGATATCTTAGGTGCCATGGTTGATGTGGTAGGAAGAATTTGATCGGTCACACTTGTGGTTGGGTTGTATCACTCTTGCTTACCCGCCTTTTTCACCAAGCCTTTTGGTTAGGTACTTTACTGAATATGGTTTGTTTTGTTACCAAGCGTTCGCCAGACTTTTTTCCACCTTCAAAATTGTGCCAAGATTGGCTGCCCTGATGGCCACAAACACCTAATTTTTTACGTATTCAAACAAAGTTCGCTGTACTTTTTATTTTTTATTTTTTATAAAACTTTGTTCTCTTCAGGCTTTCTGTGCTAATCTACCGCATCTGCCCTTCTTCGTCCCCATATGAAAACACCCAATATAACCCTTTCCTCACCCTACTCCCACTCCCACTCCCCTCTCCAATAATATCTTTTTTGAACTCTTTCCTTCTTCTCTCCTACCTACCTTTTTACCTGTCTCTCACACTCTCTACCCCCCTACACCTGTCCTCCCACCTCTTTCAATATTCTTATTCTCTCCTCCTCGCTCTTCCTTCCCAACCACCCCAGATTCTCTTCCAAAGTACCTCCACAAAGGTGTTGGTGAAATGGGCTTTTTACACCAAAAACATTAATTTTCGCTACTGGTAGTTTAGGAACCACGACATATTTTACAACCTGACTTCCAGTATGTAGTTACAATAATCCCACCCTACTCCTACTCAACTCTTAATAACTTTAAGAAATAATTAGAGAAGTTATGCAGTCCTAAAGTTTTGACTTCACTGAAAAGCTTTGTTTTACATACAAAAATGGCATAGCAATAGGTATTGTCAACTTTGAAGACTAGTAGTTTCGCCCCATAGAATAAATTAACAAAATAAATAGTGTCAGGTAGGAGCTGCAGTGAAGGTGAAAATAATTATATGGGTTGCAAGGATTATTTGAAGCAATTTCAGGTGTGGGGGTTGATCAAACCTACCAATTTTTGTTGTAAAAAGGTCATTTCACCAACACTTTTGCGGAGGTACAGTCACTCGACAGAAGTTTTCATGATCTGAGACAAGCTTAATTGCAGTTGCACAATTTCCGTACTAGTAGGTGGGGTGGTGGGGCTTCGCCGGCGTTGCAACTCCAGGTACCCAACGATCACCCGTTTACGATCAACTTCCAATGATGACCCATTCACGACAACTCTCAACCATCAACCAGTGTAAATAATAAAAGAATAAAATGAATATACTGATAGCTAATATTTGGTATATCCTCTCCTTGCTTCCAAAACTGGAGCTACCCTATTAGGCATTGATTTCCAAAGCTTTTCAAAAAACTCCTCAGAAATTGTCTCCCAAACTAAAGGAAGTATCTGAGCTAGCCTCTTCTTAATAGCCTGCTTTTCTTTAGGAGTATCCCCAATTCTTGGATACTATTGATGTAACCTCTTCTTAAGCTCCACCCATACAAGCTCTATAGGATTCAGATCAGGGGAATAAGGGGGGTGCTCAATTACATCAATATTATTGGCCTCTAGCCAATCTATAACACTATAGGCTTTGTGAACAGGGGCATTGTCTTGCTGAAAAAGAAAATCATGAATACCATAAGTTAACATTTGGTGAATAACAGGAATCAAGTGTCTTCTTAAAAGCCTAGTATATCTGGTTTTTGTAATATTACCTTGAGTAATAGGAACCAAAGGTTCTTTTTTCTTACCCCAAAAGCAGCCCCAAACCATTAAGGATATTCCCTTATTCTTTTCCTTTGGATGAACACAATCATTCAACCATTTTTCTCCAGGCTCCCTAAACACCCAGTGTTGTCTTGAATCCTTGGATTTCTCCACACTGCATTTATCACTCCAAATAACTCCCTCAAAGTCCTCACTAGTCCAATCCCTGTGAGCAAGTGCCCAATTGAGTCTTTTGGTAACATGCGCAGGCTTGAGTTGGGGTCTGGATTTGGGTATCTATTTCTTCATATTGGCCTCTCTGAGAATTCTATCTACTCTAACAAATATTAGTATAAAGTAACTTGAAGCATGAACTATCACTCAGGCTCTGAAGCATTTACTGGTGGCACATGAAACTCCTGGGGCATATTTGTCTCGGAAATCGGCTCTGGTCATTTGGCGATTTGATTTGGCAGCCCCGATGATTGTGCGACGCTGTTGTGGGCCAAGAAGAGGAGTACGACCAGGGCAAGGAAGATTATCCACTGGGTTTTTTAGCTCAGTAGCACACATGAGGAAGCTCTTGATTGTGGACCAGGGCCGACTGACCAGGGATGCCACTTGTGCAATACTGCCCAAACAGTAGAAAAATGCAAGTATCATGCCCTTTTCTGCATTGGTCATTTTGCGCCGAGCAGTTTTTGGTGCTTTTTTTTTTTTAGGTGTATATTTACTAGGTCCTGATCGATTAACCATTGTAGGAATTAAATGAGGAATAGACTTGGAGACAGGATGAAAAGGTATTTGGTTACTGTATACTTGGGTAGAACACAACAGAACATGGTCACGGTATCACGATCGTTGAAGTTGCTTCGCTGTTGCTATCACTATTGTGATGTGTGCTCAACTACCGAAGCACTTTTTAGCGAGGCATGACTAATAATATGAGACATGTTTCACGAACACTTCTGTCGAGTGACTGTACTTTACCCACGGTAACAATATCCCCCTACCCATCCCTCCTGCCATACCACCCCTTCCACCAATTTTCTTACACTGTACTTTCGCTCACACCCTATCATTAGCCTGGAGCGAGAAGTGATTGAAAAAAAAAAGTGGTTGGTGAAACAATACTTTTGTTTCTGCACCCAAGGCACAGTATCAGCGTCATGGATGATCACTCGCCTCGCCGCCTTGGAGGGTCAATTGCGTATTTGTGAAGCCCGACTTGGGCACTAAATGAGTTCTGCATCACACTACCCCTCTGTCATATACTTAAACTATTGGTACCCTTCCACCTTCCAGTACCTTGTACACCCCCAATCCTGCTTGTTCTCATTTCCTCATCACCAACTCTGCGGCAGGATTGCATGCATCCCTTCCCCCAATGATGCACAGTTTTGGCACTAATAACTCCAAATCCACCGTGCGGAGGATATCGTAATAATAACATTATCATAAAATTATAGGGGAAATGTTTAGCTGACCTGGTAAGATACATACGAGTAGGTTGTTAAGCCTCTAGGCGCACTGTGCTGTGCGGAAGAGCTCGCTCGGGGGAAGCTTGACTCACTTGGCGAGTTACGATGCATTGGTGGTTTTTCGAGAGAGTGAAGAGGGAGAAACGAGGAGGATAGCCGGAGACTGCGGTGTTTGTCGGGACTGTTGGGGGTGGGGGTGGAAGTCTCTGGCACTAACTGTCGTGTAGATCTACACATGATTTTCGATATCGGATCGGATTTTGGCAGGAGACAGGCATCAAGGCTCCGGGCTTGCGGCAGAGCACCTGGCGTCGCATCCGGAAGGAGCAGGAGTGATGGACGTGGCAGTGTATATAGAAGGGACTCGGCTCGTGGTAGTGCAGGGTAAAAGAGACAGCCAGCACGAGAGGAGAGGATAAATATAAAAAATACAAATAAATTTCACCCGGGTTCGAACCAGGGACCATGAGTGTGTTGTTGTGGTGTGATAACCAACTACACCATGAAACTGGATTCCTATCCCTTGGCTGTTCTAGAATAGTGACATTCACAGCAAGGCACAATCACTTCAGATCAGTAAGTAGCTACCGAATTACCACATTACCTAGTGAGGGGATTAACTGGTGAGGACCAGGGCTTCCAGCCATCCAGTCGGATTGCCGTCGGCGCCAGTCGGACGGTTGTCATCCTCGTCTTTTATTTTTATTTTTATTTTTATTTCTGTTTTCAGCCTTAACTTATTTAAGTACTAGTATTTGTCTCATTGACTAATATTTCGTGCTCGTAGTCGACGGCCGTCCACCCCATACAGGATGGCGCTAAGGCAGTGCGTCTCGT
Organism: Tuber aestivum; assembly: GCA_900010015.1. Classification (NCBI taxonomy): domain Eukaryota; kingdom Fungi; phylum Ascomycota; class Pezizomycetes; order Pezizales; family Tuberaceae; genus Tuber; species Tuber aestivum. The sequence goes on along the minus strand of LN891022.1, from coordinate 23,321 downwards.
CCTTTGTAGTCCTCACCCTGTCTTGGACAGACGGGACGACTGGAATCAGTGGTGAGGACAGCCCGGTGTTAGAGCATTGAAATAAGCGGCTGAGGTGAAACTTACAATAGGGTCAAGGCTAGAGCCCTGAGGAGCCTAGTCCTGTCTATATTGTAAAGAGTTGGCCTATAACTTAGCGCTTTATTGCGATTCCAAGACAAAAGCTGGGATAAAAATCTTATTTGAAAGTGTTAGAGCCAGGCGGTCCTCACCAGTTAATTCGGTATTTCGGGTTATGCAATCCCAGGCTTGTGGGTAAGGCCTTTCACCTCAGGCCAACTGACCACAGCTCAATCATGGGACCCAAAATTTGTCACATCAACTCCGACGGGCTATTTCGTTGGCAATAATTGTGGGAGATTTGCATGTAGCAACCTCACGTTGAACTATGCTGCTCCATTGCCTTTGTTTAGTACATATCAGACTGGCGTGAATTGGAAGTACAGATGCCACTGCTACCGTATTGTCCAAGACTCTTTTCAAGATCTGCCTCTGAAGCCATACTCATAAATTAATCTATCTCTAGTACTGGTACTTCGGATCCCCCAAGCACAGGGTTGCGTCGTCACTCTGCCATCCCTCTGGATTCTCATCTCCTGAGAGAGGGCACGCAATAACCGGGTAACCAAGCACAGAGAATTGGATATGTAAACGAGCCTTTTCCCCCTTCACCTTCCAAATATCCGAACTACAAACAACTCCCACCCTCTCTTCATCACCCTGTCTTCATCACCACGTTTCATCATCCTCTCTTCACGATACACCAGATTCACAATGCTACGCGCGATCTGTTTGTTCCCTAAACCCTACTGTCTAGAAATCGCACCTGTTACTAACTGCTTGTCGGAATTATTTGTCAGACACTAGTCCCACGACCAGGGAGACACTTATGCTCATCGTGGCAGGTTCTGTCAGTAGCTGGTTCGCAATGAACTACACGAAACAGATGCATATCGCCGAGGGATACCGCAAAAATGGATTGTGAGCTTTACGCAATGCAGACTGGGCAGGGGGGGTTCCACGCCAAGGAGCGCACCACGACCAGTACCGCAGAAGCAACTGCTTCACCGGAGAAACAGGTCTAAATACCATGCGGACATCCCGAAGACCCGCAAGCCATCAAAAGATTCCACCATGGTCGGGGTTAGAGTGAGGATGGTTCCGGTGGTTGTGGGTCTGGAGTTTCTCGCTTTTTATTCTTTTTGTGTTCTGTTTCGCCGTGGTAGTAGGGTTTATGGTGGCGGTTTATAATCTGAAGGGTTTGCTATGCCTAGCACAACCTAAAATTACTTCTCTCCAATATGCTGCTTGTGAATTGGTTGTGTTAACAATTTTGCTTGTGAACCATTGTAACAGCTTGTACTAGCGTAAAACCGAAGATATTTTGCTCTAATCCTGATAATAAAGCCTGAACCCGGCCGGACTCAGAGCACTGGGGACCGACAAAAGCTGCGGCAACTTGCTACTTTAGGGGTGGTAAATTTACCCGGGTGCCAGGGTTAGTCCGTGAATAGCAGGGTGATGAAGAGGGTGATATTGGGAATAGTGTACGCCCTAATGGGGGTATGTTGAAAGCTCGCGAAATTCATTGAACGATTTCTGCTCTACTATTGGTTGAACTATCTATTCGCGGGTTTCTATTCGATATTTGCCACTTTAGTTCATGAGTGTTACTTGGTGGAAATTGAAGTGCACAATTCCTGATCAAGGTTTCCGTAATAATATTATTATAATAATAATAGAAATTGGGGAAACAGGAAACCAAACGTAACATCCAGAGTGCTCCCCCTCCCCTCCCCCGAAACCACCCCTCCTGCCCAGAAACCACTCCCCCCGCCCGCCACCCCGCTCTCCCCCCCACCACTCTCCCTTCCCTCAACTCAACCCTCCCACCCACCATAGCCCCCGCCGGCCCTATACTCTGTTCAACCTTGCTCACCGTGAGACTTGGTTGCCGGATTCGGTCCCGGGGCCACCCTCGCCTCTTTGTCCATCCTTGCTAGGGTTCTCCGCAAGATTTCCACTTCGAGTGTGGCTTTTTCGCGACGAAGTAGGTCGTCGGGGGCACGGCGATCAGCACGCAGCTCCTCACGAAAAACATCTTTCCTGCGTTGATTGTGTCTTTCGGTAATCTCCATGATGGTAGGACCTCAGGGTCCAACAACCATGGTGCCAAGTGTAATGATTAGCCCCACGGATTTCTTTAGAAGGGCTTTGCCAAACAGCCAAACCAAGTTAGTAACCTTAGTACAGTAGAACTCTGACAAAGTATTTGACTTACCGATGGATTTTGGTACCATATTGATCGGTTTGAAACTTTTGGAATTCTTGGGGTTTGTAGGATTGTAGGTGTGTTTGCGACAGGTTTGGGAGATTTCTGGGCCTCAAGTACCCCTATCTACCCTTCAATGCATTGCCCTTGTGGTTGCGCGTAGTGTTGTGCACGAGCCGAGCGGACTCGAGCTAGACTCGAGCCGAGCCGGGCTCGAGCCCTTCGAGCCTGGGGGGCCTCGAGCCAAGTGGACTCGAGCCTAGGTGGTCATTAGGCTCGAGCCGGCTCGAAGTGGACTCGAGCCTAGGTGGTCACTAGGCGCGAGCCGGCTCGAACAGGGGTCCACGAGCCGACTCGAGTCAGGAATTGGACTCGGGGATAGTGGGAAGGTCATTTGGCTAGTTGTATTTGTTTTCAAGTTGCTATATACAACTTTTGGTTGATTTGAGTGATAATGGCAGTGTGTAGAGGTATCGTGGCCACTTTAGACTCAAGCCTCTTGGCGGCTCGAGTCCAGGTCTGGGCTCGGCTCGAGCCGGCTCGTGAACAACACTACCCTCGATCCCCCTCCCACCCTCCCCATATAGCCTCAACAGCCCAAGGAAGCTTCTTCAAAACCTTACCCAAGCGCCTAAGCCTGCTAGAAGCAAACCCAATCCTCTTGTTACGGCAAATAGAAGAGCAATCCCGCATACTCTGCGATACGTTTATTACGGTTGAGAAGCGCCAAATAGGGAAGAAGCCACGATCCATTGAGAAACTAAATTCTCCACTTTTACCAGAACTGTACAGTTACGTTTGTCTCCTTTCCATCTGTAGATTCCCAGGGGTACTAACGCTGTAAAGGGGAAACCATACGACCAACGTAGGTAATCAACCGTGGCAGCCCTCAAATCATCAAGCACGCACACAAGCCAGCAGATACAAACCCTTGATACAACTAACTTCATTCACCGATGGACCCCTCTTCCCGTGACGCATCTACCAACCACAATCCCTCCTGCCACTACTGATAATCATAGCTGTGGCGGTTAGCACCACTATGTTATTCTGTAATTGGAGATCTACCTCTTCGAACCCAGTCTCGCTCGGAGGGGTAAGAGGAGGCCAAGAGTTCCTAGCAAGGCACCTACGCTCTCCTTCTCGGGACAATGATCTGTCGGTCCCTCCACCCCCGGCGATGACAGAGCAATTACTACCTAGCAGGGTTTCACTGACTCCTACCAGCTACCTATTGCTTAATTTCCTTCCCCGCTCTCTCGTTAATAGGGGTATGTATGGGAAAAATTACTCGCCCATCCTGGGCCCTGGGATCTCAGCCGTTACACTTCATTGCCTTGAACAACATCACGCCAGAGGGGAATATCCATTTTCCACTCCTAGGCTCGTGATACGGTGGACCATGCTTCGAATCCGACGCCTCCATGTTAGCCTGCAGGATTGTCGGGACCCTTTGGTCAACACTGAGCTTTAAATTTTGAGTGCCCGAGATGTCCGGCTGGGAACATCTGATCCATTTTTGATGAGTGACAGGGTGTTGAGGATTGCGCTGAGGCTGGCCAGGATGAACAAGCAGAGTGAGGTACTGGACATGCCTCTGTTCCGGTAGTGACAGCGCCGGTGGTAGGGTTGAGATTTACTTTAACTAGGCATTTTTGTCGCGTTTGTGGGTGCAGGATTGAGGCAAAGAGGCGAGGTTTCTTCTGGTAAGAAGGCCCAATGAGGAAGGGTTAGAGGGTCCGCAACTTACCTACTTGGCATGGCATTGGTGGCGAGCCATCACAGTCCCAGGAATGCTATTTCACCTCCCGATTGAAAAGACCGTTAATTGCCCCACTAAGTTGGCATTTTTCTTTCTTTTCCTATTTTATCAAAACATCCTGAGAATAAATTAGGGCCGATAAGGTCTGCTCTGCGAGCACCACCGCCCCTGTCAACATTGCTGTCATCAAGTATGTTTTTACCCCTTCAGCTCCCGACTCCGTTCCATCCGACCCAGCTCAATCCTCCTCTCCCCTACTCCTTCCTCCTATAACCCTAAAATCGAATAGTCCCCTCATTAACATATTCCTAAATATGTACTGGCACAAGTGCGACACAAAGTTCAATCATTCCACCAACGCCTCTCCCTCCCAAGCTGACCTAAGAACTCACACAACTGCAGGCTATAGCAGCACCTTCACGGAGAATCCCCACTGGCCAAATGGTTAAGCTCAGGGAGCGGGCAAACTGCGTACTTCACGAACTCAAATTTTTGAGAAAGAGCTATGAGGATACCAATCTGTTCCTGCATAAGTTGAGCAGGTACTTTATTCATGCTGTTTCCGAGGACAACTTCCCAACTGCAGCTGAACGTGCATTCACTGCTACTAGCTTCGCAGCTTTAGTTCGGGCTATCGTGGATTTGTATGAGCTGCCTAAGTGACTGACGGAGGTGTCCAATATCGCAAGACAGGGCTCTGGGTCGGGTTGCAGATGGCCGTTCGGTGGATATATTGCTTGGAAGATGGGACAGGTGGTGGGTGGGAGCACTTTGTACCTAGTTGAAGTGGCGCCGGTACCTCACTAGCTGGATATGAAATTCGGTAATCCGGCCACATCCATAGCGAAAAAGGTCATTTGTTCTATGGCTGGTATGCAGGCTATCGCATAAGCTCAAATAATTGAACCCTGAACTGTGTCATTGGAGTTGGCTCCTATGATAAGGTCTGGTGTTTTTTTGTTTCCATGTTTCCTATAGGGGCTGAGCAGATCATTTTTGCAGCGATTTCTCCACTTTTCTGAGGTAGGGAATTTTCGACTACATGATATATACTTCCATTCTTCAAGATTCTAAGGGATTAACTAGCGAGCGATAATTTATGAGGAGAACGACATCCTAGTAGGAAAACTTTGAGGACCCGGCTTAAAAAAAAAGTATCTGATATAAACGAGCTAGAGTAATTATGCCACAGACGCAAGTTAAGCTAACAAGACAGCCAAACAATGAAACCAACAAGCAGGATTGGGGGTGTACAAGGTGCTGGAAGGTGGAAGGGTGACAATAGTTTTAGCATATAATAGAGGAGTAGCGCGATGCAGAATTCATCTATTGGGCTTCCAAGCCTGGTTTCACGAACACAACAGACCGTCGTAGGGTGCGACGTGAGTGATCATTCATGATGGCAACAGCTCATGTTGGTATCATAGCACTCCATGATCGGAAAAAGTCTAATGAGAAAAAGCCAAACTATATCATCCGTACTCATTGCTCAACAAAAACAACTAACCAGCTAACATACCGCAGCCAGCGAAAAACCAAGTTAGAACCGGAAACCTAAGCATCCCTACTCCCACCCCGTTGTCCGACATTTTGTGATAATGGTTCACCCCCCGTGCTACCCACTTCTTCACCAGATGCTCCAACTCCCAGGCGGCAGTATAGAGGTTAGTGCTATCCTCGGAAAAACCAGTTGGTTGGTCGACTTCTGCACCCTAGAGCTTCCCCTGGTCCATGAGACTGAAACCGCCATTCGCGCCGCGAAGGTCAGCCTCAACCATTCTGGCGATCCATATCTCTTGGGTGGAGGTCATTTACCACGCTGTCCTTCCAGCCGTTAGTGACGGATAGTACGCTCAACTTCTTCAGTTAGTCAGCCGACTTTTGCCTCTATGCTTCCTGCTCTCAGCCTCTCCTTCCGCCTTCTTATCCTTCCCGCCGACCGACCCCCAAACTTCCTCTAGTTCCTCTGCCCACTCCAGCCCTGCCTCAAGCTTTCTCACCCCCTGATCACACCCATCTAGCAAAAGAACATTGCCCGCCCGGCCAACAATCCCCCCCATCCTGTTATTATTAAGTAAAGCCCCGACCGCCCCCACCCTCGCCCGTCCCGGAAGCGCCGCAAATGGGAAACGCTCAATGAGCTCCCCATCACAAGAACCAAGTCCGCCTCCTCGCCCACTCCAAGCTCCACACGAAACTCCTGCGGCAAGCCCTCCCCAAATAATACAGTGTTCGGCTTCACTAACCCGGCGCAAGCCTCGCACGGAACACTTCCGGCGAGAGGATGCTTCTTCATTGTATCTGTTGGGTATGCAGGATGACAATCAATGCATGACTGGGTCACAAACTTTTCGAAAATTCGATTGCCGGGCAGCCGTTGAAGCGAACGAGTGATAGTCTGTGAAACACTGAAACCCCAAGCGCTTACTCACAAATCAAACAGCCGGTTCCCCTCCTATTTCGCTGTCGCTCATAGTCGGTGGAAGCAAGTGTGACGCGGAAGCAAGTGTAACGCCCTATAAAAAATAGGAGTTTCTTTTTTTTTAAGCTTATTCAATTCTAATGGGTTTCCATACCACCAGTTATTAACAATATATCTGTGTTTACATATAAGATATAAAGTGAATAATAAATCTACTGTAAGTAGCTATTAAATTTGGGTATGTTAAAAGAAACAAAAATGGAATTTTTTATGGTACGTCACAATTGCTCAGATCTTATCTTCCTTCGTTGGTTCTTAGTAAACTGGCAGGCAGATAGCGAGGCAAGCTCGATGAACATATATCTGATGCTCTAACGAACCGCACCCACTTAAAAAAAAAGCCATGATCCCACTCTAGATAATCTAAGTTGTTTGTCCCTTTGCCTCAATGTCACCGATCCAAACTACTTCTTATCCCCATAAAAACTATATACTCTGCCGGCCAAAAGAATCAATCATACGTTCACCATGCCAGTTGGGCACTGCGAGCAAAGCATGAGCGTCTTTCCATCCCTCTTTTCACCATCGTGGCCTTTTGGTGATATAAATGTTGCATTGGGAACAAAATAAATTCTAGGCTTGACTTTCCCTGGTCGGACACTGCAATAATGATAGTAAGTAGTAAAAATCTTTAATACTTGGGTCTGTGACACCCGCTTAGCTTTTGCGTGACATCCCTGTACGCTACAGTGCTGGGAATTAGTAGTAGAGTTATACGAACAGAGCAGACTTCCAACAACAGACAAGCCGTCTGAGAGGCTGCTGGAGTTGAAAATGTACAGTATGATACCGGGAATGAAGCTGGGGGATAGGGCTTTTCGGGATATAGGATGTTTATCTTGACATAACAATCTTTATGGCTATAGACTGTCGGTGTGGAGGAGCAGCAGTATTTGTATTATAGCCACCATCACTGCCAACAGCAGTTCGTAGTCAATATAATCTCTTCATTCGCTCAAGCTCCGGACCGTTAACACTCACCAGCATCATCTTGATATTCCTCTCTCCAATGCGCTCCTCGACATCGTCCATAACTTTCACCACAACATGATCAAACGATCCCACAGACCGATTCCCCGCAGACCCGGCAACTGCGAGCAAATGATTCTTAGTATTAAGCGCAAATTTTGGCTTGACGGGTACCAAATCCCTCACACGGATCAAGATTTCAACCCCAATCCTACCCACAAATACCATACAAACCCACTCGTGAATGTCCCCATCAGCTGGTCCTTCTTCTCGATAACCTTCCCACATAGTCGTAGTGCGTGTTCCAACATAGCACTTGATGCTAGCTCTCCTGGCTACCCATGCATTGCGATATCAGTTGTTAATCTTCCTGCATACCCCCTCAAGCTTCGCTTTTGAGTGGAGTGTTGGTATAATGGCTCGTAGCCGATCGTGGCCACGAGTTTGAGGTGCGCAACAACGTCCACGCAAGAGTGTATGGGGGTTGAGAAGTAGGTGTAGATCCTGCTGGCGAGACTTCAGTGTCGGAATTTGGGGTAGTCCTGGGTTCCAGAATGGAGGTATTTGACTGAGAACATGCACCACGTTGCCAGGATGCACACGAGCATGTTGAAGAAGGGGTTGGAATGGTCAACAATTCGGTGGAGTGTACCCGTGAGCGCTTTGGCCGTAACTGTGTGTAGCGTCAGGCCTCCGGTTACTTTCAATTAGTTTGGGAGGTCTGCGGGGTTGGAAGATGGTGGGTGGCAGGGACGTCTGGGCTGTTTGTTAGCTTTGGTCTGGTAAAGTGTATATAGGTGGATAATATGGATGGAGAGATGGCAAGCTTAAGCATAGTGGTTCGCGGGGAAGCTTCATAAATCCTCCCGGAGCGAGTTTCATATGGAACTTAGAATGGTCGAGGAGGCGGACTTAGTGATCATGATGGGGAGCTCATTGAGCGTTACCGGTTTGCCGCGCTTCCCGGACGGGCAAGGGAAGGGGCGATCCGGGTTTTTAACCAGTGATAAGAGGGCGGGGAGGATTGGTGGACGGGCGGACGACGTACTTTTACTGGGCGGGTACGATCTGGGGGCGAGAAGGCTGTCGGAGGAGCTGGGGTGGACGGATGAGCTGGGGTGGACGGATGAGCTGGAGGAAGTTTGGAGGTAGGTCGGAGGTGGGGGTGGTAAGAAGGCAGAAGCGGAAGCAGAGAGCAGCAAAGTTGCCGAACCGGTAGAAAGCATCGACGCGAAAGTCGGCCGCCTAACTGAAGAAGTTGAGCGTGGCCTATACGTCATTGACGGCTGGAAGAACAATGCCATGCAAGACCTCTCCACCCAAGAGAGGCGGGTCGCTAGAATGGTCGAGGCCGACCTTCGCGGCGAGAACGGCAAAGTCAACTTCGTGGACCAATACAACCCTCGTGGGAGCCGCGGCCGACCAACCGACTGGTTCTTCCGAGAATAGAACTAACCTTGATACTGCTGCCCGGGGACCGGAGCATCTGGTGAAGAAAGTGGGCAGTGCGGGGGGTGAATGATTTTCATAAATGTGGGATATGGGGGTGGGGACGTTTGAATTTCAGTTTTAGCCATGCCTGCTTTTTTGGTCCCCGCTGTATGTTAGCAATAAGTACCCATGATATACTTTGCCCTTTTCGCATTAGACCTTTTCTGCTGGTGGTCCCAGCATGAGACCATTCTGCAGGGGGCGGTGGGTAAGTCTGGCGAAGTCATTCCAGTTGACTCGTTGGCCGATTAGCAAATTATGGGAGTCAGTATGGTTTGTTTCATTGTCAAGCATTCGCCAGACTTTTTTCCACCTCAAAAATTGTGGAGAAGATTGGCTGCCCTGGTGGCCACAAACATCTAATTTTTTGCGTGTACAACCAAAGTTCGCCGTACTTTTTTATTTTTTATTTTTTTATAAAAGTTTATTCTCTTCGGGCTTTCTCTGCTAATCTAAAGCATCTGCCCTTCTTCGTCCCCATATGAAAACACACCACATAAATCTTTCCTCACCCTACTCCTACTCCCTCTCCCTCTCCAATAACATCTCCTTCGTACTCTTTCCTCCTTCTCTCCTATGCTCCTTTTTACCCCGTCTCTTGCGCTTCCTACCCTCCTACGCCTCTCCCTTGCCCCTTCCAATATTCTTATTCTCTCCTCCTCGCTCTTCCTTCCCAACCAACCCATATCCCCTTCTACCCACGGCAACAATATCCCCCTACCCATCCCTCCTTCCATACCACCCCTTCATTAGCCTGGAGCGAGAAGTGATCGGAAAAAGAAAAAAAAAAGTGGTTGGTGTAACAATACTTTTGTTTCCGCACCCAAGGCACAGTATCCGCGTCATGGATGATCACTCGCCCCGCCGCCTTGGAGGGTCAATTGCGTATTCGTGAAGCCCGACTTGGGCGCTAAATGAGTTCTGCATCACACTACCCCTCTATCATATACTTAAACTACTGGTACCCTTCCACCTTCCTGTACCTTGCACACCCCCAATCCTGCTTGTTCTCATTTCCTCATCACCAACTCTGCGGCAGGATTGCGTGCACCCCTTCCCCCAATGACGCATGATTTCGGCACTGATAACTCCAAATCCACCGTGCGGGGGATGTCGTAATAATAACATTATCATAAAATTATAGAGGAAAGGTTTAGCCGGCCTGGTAAGATACATACGAGTAGGTTGTTAAGCCTCTGGGCACGCTGTGCGGTGCGGAACAGCTCGCTCGGGGGAAGCTTGACTCACTTGGCGAGTTATGATACATCGGTGACTTTGCGAGAGAGTGAAGAGAGAGAAACAAAGAGGATAGCCGGAGACTGCGGTGTTTGTCGGGACTGTTGGGGGTGGGGGTGGAAGTCTCTGGCGCCAACTGTCGTGTAGATCCGCACATCATTTTCGATATTGGATCGGATTTTGGCAGGAGACAGGCATTAAGGCTCCGGGCTTGCGGCAGCGCACATGGCGCCGCATCAGGAGTGATGGACGAAGCAGTGTATATAGAAGGGACTGGGCTCGTGGCAGCGCAGGGCAAAAGCGATGCCCAGCACGAGAGGAGTGGATAAAAATAAAAAATAAAAATACATTTCACCCGGGTTCGAACTAGGGACCATCAGTGTGTTAGAGTGGTATGATAACCAACTAATTTACACCATGCAACCACATAATGATTCACTCCTGATCAATACATAACAAATCTGTTCATATTTACCTTGACCACAATACCGGTAATCCCAGCCTTCACCCCGACAACCCCCAACTCACCCGCTATACCATCCAGGATATCCGCCGGCGATGTGTAAAACTGATCACAGTACTCGTACATATACCGGTATACCAGAAGCCCTTCCTACCTAAACCTCCCACATCCTTTCCCTCCACAAACTTTTCATTTTCCGTCCACCGTTTTCTTTCATCCGCAATCTCGCATACCACCGAATCATGTTATTCAATCGGGTTATACCGAGATTCCCCTTTATTCGTACCCCTATTGCCCTATCTTGTTTGTTGCGGGCCGGGACAACATCCTTTAGGCCAACGTATCATGACGGCCCGAGGTATTCAGAGACCAGTGCTCATGTTTTTTACCCTATACGAGTATAGTTACCCATTATGTGGCTGAATATAAGCACACCACGGACAACGGCACTAGTGATCCCAAGCGGCTAGTTCGTCCGGCTTTGAGTACGGCCGGACTGTGGGAAAGCGGCTTTTCCAAACCAAAACCGGGCCCGGCCTGGGTCACCCGCAGGCCGATGTTTCAAGGGCTCACGTGTGTTTCACTGCCAAGAAATATTTCATTATCCAACAGGACTAACTGTTTCATGCGGACAATACATATTCACCCGGGGTGGCCAGAGAGTTGTGTGAAGAATAGTATAGTGTCTTGAGGTAGGACAGCATATTTGGGTACAGCGGGGGTTCGTCGCTGGAAGTCATGCATTTACCTTAAGCGAGATCTGTAAGGTCAGGTGCATATTGCTCCTGATATCCTGTTCCGAGTGATTCAAAGTGGAAACCCTGCACACCGTCCATAGATATCTTCAGATTACCTGGGCATCTAGCTGCTTTCCCCAGGCATCTGGCGGCTCTCGCCTAGGTTGCGCCAAGACTCGACCCGGCGGTTGCCTGGGCGCTGCCGGGCTTTGGCGGCCACAGAGAATTTCGACCGGACTGGCCTAGGCTTTTCAAAACCAAGGCCGGACTGACCGGACTGCCGACCTGTAGTCCGGACTGTGGTCCGGACAGGCGGCTTGGGATCACTGAACGGCACCCACGTACGACAAAGGATGATTTGGATAACCGAGAGACCAGGTCGGAGAAGGTAATTATTACTTGGACACTCCCTAGGCGTTAAAGTGGGTAATACTCTAACTATCATCTAGAGCTACAACACCACTATCGAGGAGGGACTCAAAAAGATGACGGACGAGCTTAAGGTTGAGTTGATAATGGACTTAAAGGAGAATTTTGGAGCAACGAATGCAGGAGTCGATGAGTTGCGTTCATGGTTCCAATGGATCATGGGCACATTTGGTCTGGCGGTTGACTGCTGTTCCCTTCCCCGGTATCACTCACGGCTAATCACAGGACTACGTAGATCGCGGTGAAAGTCATCTCTTACGACAGCCTACGTGCCACTCGCCGTGACCCCGATGACTTACCTCGTGGCGAAAAAGACACACTCAAAGTGGAAATCTTGCGGAGAACCCTAGCAAGCATGGACAAAGAAGCGAAGGTGGCCCCGGGGCCAAATCCGGCAATCAAGTTTCACAGCGAGCAGGATTGAACAGAGTATAGGGCCTGGAGGGGAGGGGGAGTTGAGGGTGGGGCTATTAGGCCAGCGGGGGCTATAGTGGGTGGGAGGGTTGAGTTGAGGGAAGGGGGAGTGGTGGGAAGGAGAACGGGGTAGCAATCAGAGGGGGTGGTTTCAAAAGGAAGAGGGAGGGAGCACTCTTGATGTCGCGTTTGGTTTCCTGTTTCCCCAATTTTTATTATTATTATAATATTACGGAAACCTTGATCAGGAATTGTGCACTTCAATTTCCACCAAGTAACACTCATGAACTAAAGTGGCAAATATCGAATAGAAACCCGCGAATAGATAGTTCAACCAATAGTAGAGCAAAAATCGTTCAAACGAATTTTACAAGCGTTCAACATACCCCCATTAGCACGTACACTATTCCCAATATCACCCTCTTCGTCACCCTGCTGTTCACGGACTAACCCTGGCACCCGAGTAAATTTCCCACACCTCAAGTAGCAAGTTGCCGCAACTTTTGTCGATCCCCAGTACTCTGAGTCCGGCCGGGTTCAGGCTTTATTATCAGGGTTCGAGCAAAATATCTTCGGGTTTACACTAGTACAAGCTGTTACAATGGTTCACAAGCAAAATTGTTGACAACCGATTCACAAGCAGCATATTGGAGAGAAGTTATTTTAGGTTGTGCTAGGCATAGCAAAACCTTTAGATTATAAACCCCCACTATAAACCCTACTACCATTGTGAAACAGAACACAAAAAGAATAAAAAGTGAGAAACTCCAGACCCACAACCACCACAACCATCCTCACTCTAACTCCGACCGTGGCGGAATCTTTTAATGCCTTGTGGGTCTTCAGGATATCGGCATGGTATTTAGATGCATTTCTCCGGTGAAGCAGTCACTTCTGCGGTACTGGTCATGGTTCGTACCTTGGCGTGGGACCCCCCCTGCGCATTTTGTATTGCGTAGAGCTCAGGATCTCGTTTGCAGTATTCCTCAGCAATATGCATTTGTTTCGTGTGGTTCATTGTGAACCACCTACTGATAAAATCTGCCACGACAAGCATAAGTGTCTTCCTGGTCATGACTAGTGTCTGACACATAATTCCGACAAGCAGGTACTAACAGGTGTGATTTCTAGACAGTAGGATTCATGGAACAAACAGATCATGTGTAGCAGTGTAAATCTGGAGTTTCATGAGGAGAGGATGATGAAACTAATGAAAATAGAGATCGTATATCGTATCTTCTGCTCACTGGAAGCTTTCGTCTTTCTGACCAGCCAAACTCGATTCTGACTTTTCCTCTGATGACTTCTATTCTTCGCTACTTCCCTCCTTATACTTCTCCAGTAAACCCTCAGCTTTATATTCATCCATAGGATAGCTTCTTTCTTTCTGACCTTCCAGACCGCTTTCCTTTGTCATACACATACCTCTTTCTTTTTATTCTTTATGATTCCAAAGACTTCCTTCTACCCGGCTTTCCTAACCAATAACTTTCTCTAGTGCCTCCTCATGGACACACATTCCTTGTCCCACAATACCAGTCCAGAATCTATCCATCAGAAAAATATCCTCTAGAACAATCATACACCACTAACTAATGTACTTATGGTGGAGATGGGAATATATGTAACTAATTCCTTCTCTTAGATATATGTTCCCTTTCTCCTCTCACAGGCTCACCATACTAACAAAAGAAAGACATAGATAAGCAGAACTCCAATTGATTATAGCATCAAAGTATCTGCCCCATTTATAACTCTTCAGATGAGCTTTCATGCTTCCAACCCTTAGTGTATAGCATAGCTTCTAGTACTATACCAATCAAGAACAGGTATCTAAAGCAAGAATCTAAACAGTAATAAAAAAAGCAGAGTGTCATATTCTGTGGGTACATGATAGCCTGACTATGCCCAGCAGTATAAAGACATTCAACAAAGGTAAATGTACAGAGGTTATTGAAAATCATCAGAGATTATTCCATCTCCCCCACCTGCTGTCAATGGATAAATATCTTTTCTTACCTATTTCTATTTGTTGTGTCTTTATCTGTTTATTTTTTCTCTATTTTTCAGAGAATGGATAGCATACCGAATCAGGAAGTGGGACGGTATGGGGAAGCGGGACACAGGACAATGGTTACTGAAGCAGTAACAACTCAATCAATTCTCAACGAAATGGAACCAAATAAAATGAAATAAAGTGCCAGAAGCAAACAGAACCCAGACAGATGTAAAAATTGAAATAGGAAGCAAAAAAGGGAAAAGAAATCCAGAAGAGCACAGAAAAAAACATGAAAAGAAAGAGGAGAAGAGAAGATAAAAAATCAAGGCTTCTGATTCCACAAGGCTATTGAGAAAGGAGCTGTTGGTCCCCTTTTGTTGGTTGGAGTAGCAAGAAGGATAATTTGTAGGAGGTTGGCGGAGGCGGAGTGGTGGTGGAGTAGGTAATATTAGTAAGAATTTAGCGGTATCGCTATCGCTAACAGTAGTAGTGCTTTCAGGTGAGGAGGATGACAATATGATAGGGGTATTTGATGAAGCAAAGGTATCTTGACATTGGCATACTCATGAAGTCCTCATAGGAGTCTTTGGTGATGTATTTTGCTGCTTTCGAGGAATTTTTCGAGGTTTGTGACATGCTTTTTGAATCCCTCTTTTATCTTGCATATTGTAAAGACGGATAACTTCAGCTCTGTCAATTACTAGTGCAGTTGTAAGATGCCGTCTATCAACTTTCTGAGTAGTTGATAAGAATTTTGTCGGTCAATCCGATGTGCTTCCTCCACAATATCAAAGCTTGCTTGAGCAGCAGCTCCAAGTTGTCCTAACCGTGAAATCATCTGACATAGCTTATCCTCAGAAACCTTTCCAAGAGCTGCTAGCACCTCGTTGGTTTCGTGGCAAAAGTCTGTACTTTTGCCTGGTATACATAGTTGAGTTAGAGTATTGGATGTAACTTTCGATAGAGTATGTGCAGTAGAGGTAGAGAATTGTAAACAGTTAAGAACAACCTTTGGACAATAGTGAATTAACCCACATGCCCAAAACGCCGCCTGTATATTGTTGGACGTAATAGCTTCAGCACGCGCCTTCTTTAACAAAGGCCAAAAAAATCCTTTATGAATTCCACCACCTTTGTGGCAGCAAAAGTCATCAACAGCAAGTCCATAAAAGTGTTGTAGTAGACCAAAAACTGCGACATACAAGAGCTGGAGTAGATGGGTGGAATGCAAGGGGAGAGAGAGCAAAAGAATATCGTGATCCAAACAAAACATACAGAAATTCCAATTAATATGGGAAGAGTGCCCATCAAGGATGTAATGGGAGCTCCCTCAGGTAGATAGTTCCTAAGGATGCGACCGCACCAAACTTCAAATCTCTCGAACACAGCTCTCACAAAGTGTAAACTTGAAGAATAAAAGTAAACGGTAAAACATAATATTGTTAAGCTCAGGCTTATCTCAATTAAAGTCCCTTGAGAGGATGTCGATTCTGTCGGGGTAGGAGGGTTCTCGTATAATCTTTAAGTAGTCAGACTTATACTAAAAACTCCCCCATCAGGTTACCCCAACCAACATGAGCATGCCCTTCTCTGTAAGGTTTGCCCCAGCACCATTACCATGTCCCCGAAGGGCCTAAGGTGTCAGCGCACTCTAGCAGAATTCTCCTATATGCACATCAGTTCCTACAAGGTGTTTACCAATATACCTGACGGAGTGAAAACTTCTGTGCATCAGTGTCTCACCAGTGGCTAACTGTCGAGACACCTAGGAAAGCTAACTAAATGACTCTCTTCTCATGTGCTATGACCTATGCAAGCTCCCGTAGACATCAGCTGTCTTCCGGTTAAGTTCTATCTTTCTTGATTACGAACTTAGAAGGTCTACGACACTCCCGCGGAGAGCTGCAGCGGCGGCGGGACCCAAGGGCGCTACCCATGGTCCCTTACCCCTGACACACCGCTCAACATGATAAGTATCATGCTATTAGAGTCCACAAACAACCTACAAAGAGGCTACGGCAAAGGGGTACGTGTAGGCTTGATTGGTGTAAAACCTTCCCAGATGTCTCCGGTACTACCTGGAACTACTCTGGGGACCCTTCTGGATAGCTCACACTAACTCCGTCAGTTTTGGTCCCTTTTACTCCGTGTCTTTTTGGAGAAGGTACCAGACCTTCTCACCTTGGCCCCCTTATATATCCTGCAAATAGCTTCTGGTCGGATGGATGGCAGCAACATATACACTGTTATGGACACGTCTTCATAGACTCCATTTAACTAGTAAGAGGGCAACTCCACCCATTTTGGCCCATGATGCCCAGGGCGAACCCTGGGGCCGCAGGTACCTGTTAGAATTAATTCTGCCAAGTTTCAGCATGTTCGGAGCACTATAACTCCTCCCGTAGCCTTCCAATCAAAGTGCAAGCAAGTGCCCGTCGATCGTCATTGCGTAACAAACAATCCTAACATTTCTCGGAATTCTTGCGAGAATATTTTCGACGGAAGGTAGGATAATAGTGTCCCAAAGGTAGGGTAAGTATGTCCATGGTAACATGAAACTGGTCTGCATGGTAGGGTAACGTGCCTTCCTTAGACAGGGTAAACTCACCCAGCCTTCTGACCTATCCTTAGGCCAGACCAGACATTGTGACATTACTACCACTACTTTGGTACTCCTATTTCTTAAGTAGCTTCTGTTCTTAGGGTTATCCGGATTATCAGATATTACTCGGTTGTGCATCTGCATATCCGCCTAGTCTACCATCTGACCTCTTGGCCTTATGTATGGGCGTAGAGATAGGTTACTATAGCTCTATTACGTAGGATCGTTACGACGAATTATCAGCCGCTTTTAGTTGGGTGCAGTTGGGGGGTATGCGAATCTGATGAAATGCCAAGAGATATACTCATAATCTAGCGATTCATCTATCCAACCCTTACTAGTATCACTATAGGTTAATAATACATTAAAATCATCAAGGCCTGAGTACTGCCTGATAGAATAACCTGCTCTTACCTTGAAAATTAAAAATAGTGATAAGCTACTACCATCTGCACAGATTGTTTCCAAATCTGTAATCAACTCTTGTTTTCCATTGTGGGTGACCCATGGGTTTCTCCTTCCAACTCTTGTCACTACCTTAGTTTTTGCTGACATCCCCATCAGAAAATCCTTTTCATCAATATTATAGATATCTTTCAGCGAAAAATCATGTGTAATTGGAAGGCGGTTAAATTTACTAAAGTAGTCCTTGTTCATAACCAGATCATTTGCATATGCCCACTGCTGCTGCGAGTTTCTACTATATCATGCAGCTATATCCTTGTGGCGATTTAAAAACCGACCTAACCAGCATTGCCCAACTGCAGAGTCCACGAGATCCTTCTTCTTTTTTCCTGCTAGCGTTCATGCCATCTTCTTCACCATTCCTAATCATGGAAGAATGCCCCAGTCATCCAGTTTTTGGATCCATTGTACAATGGCCTACTCCTCTGCTGGAGTCAGCAATTGTTGCTTCTAGTGGTGTCACGGCCACCAAATTTTCTTCAGTCTATTTGCACATCTCTTACCTGGAGGAGCTCCCTGCAGTTCGGTCATGGGCACCCGGACATGGAGATGGAATATGCATGGGGGTTTGGTTGCATTTCTTAGTTGGGCTTTTTGGGTTGTTAAGCAATGCATTTCTTTTGTACTTTGATTGGTACGTGTTGGTGCATAATAGAATTTAATAGAATATGATGGAGATATCATGGCTACGCGCGAAGCCAAGGGTTTTCTTTGGTATTAGTGATCAGGGAGTATTTTTCTCTATATAAGTGTAACGACCCTACATTATAGAGCTATGGTAACCTAGGTCTATGCCCATACATAAGACCAAGAGGTCAGATGGTAGACGAGGCGGGTATCCAGACGCATATCCGAGGGATATCTGATGGTGAAGATATCTCTAAGAACAGAAGGTACTTAAGGAGATGGTGTACCTAAGTAGTGGTAGTAACGTGACAATGTCTGCTCTGGCCTAAGGATAGGACAGAAGGCCAGGTGAGTTTATCATGTCAAAGGAAGTCACGTTACCCTACCATGGAAACCAGTTTCGTGTCACCAGGGACATACTTACCCTACCTTTAGCACACTATTACCCTACCTTCCGTCGGAAACGTTCTCGGAAGTGTTTCGGGAAATGTTAGGATTGTTTGTTACGCAATGACGATTGATAGACACTTGTTTGCGTTTCAATCGGAAGACTACGGGAGGAGCTATAGTGCTCCGAACAAGCTGTAACTTGGTAGAATTATTCCTAACCGGTACCTGCGGCCCCAGGGTTTGCCCCGGGCGTTATGGGCTAAAATGGGTGGAGTTGCCGTCTTACTAGTTAAATGGAGTTCATGAAGACATGTCCATAACACTGTAGACGTCGCTGCCGTCCGTCCGACCGGAAGCTGTTCGCAGGATATATAAGGGGGCGAAGGTAAGAAGGTCAGGTACCTTCTCCAAAAATAACAGAGTAAAACGGACCAAAACGGACGGAGTTAGCGTGAGCTATCCGGAAGGCTCCCCAGCGTAGTCCCGGGTAGTACTTGAGACATCTGGGAAGGTTTTACGCCAATCAAGCCTACACATGCCCCTTTATCGTGGGCTCTTTGTGGGTTGTTTGAAGACTCTTATAGTATGATACTTATCACAGTGAGTGGTGTGTCGGGGGTAAGGGACCATGGGTAGCGTCCACGGGTCCCGCCGCCGCCGCAGCTCTCTGTGGGAATGCTGTAGACCCTCTAAGCTCGTATTCAAGAAAGATAGAGCTTAGCCGGGAGACAGTTGATGTCTACCGGAGTTTGCATAGGTCATAGCACATGGGAAGAGAGTCATTTAGTTAGCTTTCCCCGGCATCTCGACTGTTAGCCACTGACGAGACACCGACGCGCAGAGGTTTTCACTCCGGCAGGTGTATTGGTAAACACCTCCCAGGAACTGATGTGCATATAGGAGAATTTTGCTAGAGTGCGCTGACATCTTAGCCCTTCGGGGACACGATAATGGTGCCGGGGCAACCCTTACGGAGAAGGGCATACTCATGATGGTCAGGGTAACCTGATGGGGGAGTTTTTGATATAACTCACATCAGCAAAAAAAGATGCTTGCGTCCTGTGCGTCCTGTGCGTCTGACGCACAGGACGCACAGGATGCAAACTGTTACTCAGGACGCGACGCAGCGGCGCCCTGGCGCCCGAACTCCCTGCTTTCTCGTTGCCGCGCCCTGCTTCCATCTGGACGTCGCTCACGACGCCCGCTACGTCCGGACTGTCTATACTGCATCTCCTCATCGTCCCAATCCTCCGGCACCTGAGCACATCGCGCTGTAACTACCTAACTCCTCCCGTTCTCCATCCTGATCCCAATTACTGAATCCTCCCCTCCCCTAACTTGGTTAACCGCGCGCCTCACCATCTGGACTCGACGCCCCATCTCCTTGACAACTCTGGGCGGTTCTGGTATGTTCGTCCTCCTATCTGGACGTCTACATAGCACTCTTGGTTGATCCGGATATCATGGTATCTGGTTCCAAAATCCTGACACCCCGTGAATATTTCGTCTGTGATCTGGACCATGCCCGGCCCCCATTTCGTTCTGGTGTCGTGTTCTCCACGCGCACGTCCGGATTGATACATTTTTCTCACAATTTCTACCGTTGGGCCTGGTTCTGCTTTCTTCATCTTTGGCTCTTTTACAGTGCACGATTGCGTCGTGAACTTCAAGTTTCGTACAAGTAGCTACATGACGTCTATGGAGTTCAGCGTCACGTCATCTCTCTGCAATTTAGTCCCTTATTACATGTATTCCTCCCCCTCGTCAATTCTCCTAAAATACCCTCTCCCCCTCGTCAATTCTCCTGAAGTACCCCCTCCCCCCCCCCTTTGGACATCCCCACCCTTCCCTCACACGCCCAATA
>LN891021.1:500741-514392 GCA_900010015.1 Tuber aestivum | reverse complement strand
GATTGTTCTCTCTTATATTCTGTTTACTTTTATCTACCTTTCTTATTGGTCCTCACTGAATTTGTCCATTCATCTTTTTGTATGATCTTATTTTCTCTTTTACTTTGATCATTTCTTAAGACTTTCATTTTTCTTATTAGTGGTTTTTTCAATATGTATCTAGCATTGGATTTTGTGGGTAAACTGCTATTTATCAAGCGTAGTAATTACTTAAAACTACACTCCATTTCAGCCCCGTGTGGTACCCACACGGGTGACTACTTGTAGCATAAGATGGGAGGAAAAGAGCCCCAAATTTGTGTTTTTAAATGCTGTACACTATCGGCTATTTGCGCTATGGATATCGCTGATCGAGCTTAGCTCTAGCTCACTAGCCTCCTCCGCGTCTTTTGTCAAACGCTAGTTAACCCTTGTGTTCTTTGCCCAACCATCCGCCATCCCCTGTAGGCGGGGGTTCCAAAATCCATTTATTATCTGAAGCCTATTTAGCCAACATCTTTCGAGAAACAGACCCCTACCTCAAAGAGCCCCAGTAGAGGGAGCCAATATTACGGACATCATGTCGTGTCCCGGTGTTCCCCATCACATCTCTACTTTACATCACGGTGCCGGTCGTATACGACATGGTAATCTACTATGTTATGGTAACAGTGTATCCGACATCAAGCACAGGATTGAGTGCTCCAGGATGGCCTGAGGGGGGCATTTAATACAAGCTAAAGGAGACTTAAAAATGCCGGGACGCAAAGCAGGGAAGAAATGGGGAGGGGAGAGTGTTATAGCGCAATTCCCGCATTCTGATCACCTACACATGGTGAGCAGCGGTATAAACACTTAGCTAGCCGTGTTGGATTTTATTCCGAGCCGTTATGTGCGAACTCTGGGTTGAACGGATAGACCTTTTTAGAGGTCCAGATGGGTATCATACATCATCTTCTTACTTCGCATTCAAGGGGATGAGTGGCAAAAATGTGGTCCGGTGTTCGATCGGGGCCACAATTGTTGTGAATCGTGATCGTCTGTTGTCTCTTCTCTGCGCTTGGAAGCTTTTTCTTTTCTGTTCAGTGTGGGGGCCAAACTCGATTCTGATTTTTCTTGCAGTCCTTCTAATTTTCTCCAAAGGAACACCTATCTTTATATACACTTGTGGGATTGCTTCCTCCCCCTCCCGGACATCTCTCCTTGGTCTACAACATATCCGACTCTTTTCCTTCCACCCTTCTCTTGGCTGTTTTTCTCTAAGATTCTATCAGCTTCAGTCTACCCCGCTTTCTTAACCAATCACCGTCCATGCTGCTGCCTCGTGCCATTCATTCCCATGGCCTCCAGGACCAATCTAAAGTACATTCATAGGAAACACCCTCCAGAACCTTCCATCACAGTTACCAATCATGCGTCTAAGCTTTACAAATCCCTTAACACCTCCGGGAAGGTCTCCGGATAGTTAGGTGGGGTCGGAGAACCGGTGATTTTCAATAACAATACCATATAGTCACTTGGCAAATACCCAAGCGAGGAGTTTCACTTTACCAGAAGTTATTGTGACCTGAGATGGGGACTACGGGGGGGTGAGGTTATGCGCAATCATGGTTTGTGGAGGATGTTCTCGTTCCGGGGGCAGAATATCCAGTTTCAAGGTGACATTTACATAGTCTCTCTGTGAACCTGTATTTGGTGACAAACGCGAGAGAAGACATAATTAGCACCAGAGTTAGCCATCTCAGAGGTCATTTTGTAGCAGAGATTTTGTTACCGTTGCCTTGGGGGTAGAACTGAACATTTCCTACCTGGACCATGGCCCAATTCGCTAATGCATGAGGTCTTGCCTGGGCTGCACCCTCTCGAGTCTATGCTCGATTCTCCTGGCGAACGGCAATGCTTCCTTGGGAGATGAATAATAACCAACGCGACCAGAGTTGGCAGGGGCAGAGGGGCAACCGCAGCCGAGTACAGAATTTAGGATCCAGTAGGTCCTCCGCGCCTCTAGTTGCTACCAAAGCGAGTCTCCGGACATGCTCAAACCTGATGAAGGATGTATCATACATCAAGCCTTATGGATTAATCTACTCAGCCTTTTTGGAGACCGCTGGGAAATTTCTTCGAAAGCCAATGTCGTTCGGTACCCAACCTAGCTAGTGTTTCAAACAATTGTTAAAATAATAAGCAGAGCTCCAACAGAACCTAGGGTGATTTGGGATATCATATTTTCTACTAATAGCCGGGAAAATCAAGTGTGACGCGACTCTTTTTATAAGAACAGAGTGATATTTTGTGACTCAGCCGCATGCCGAAAACAAGAGACATCCTTGTTTATGTATTTCATTGGGTTCTATTGTGGAAATTTCCAAATTTGGTAGCTAACTGAGATAATATAACCTTTGTATTATTTGCCTATTATCATTTATTCATAATTTGCATTTTTACTCCCCGCTATTTGATGACCAAGTTGTCGTAAATCACCGGCACTCCAATTGATCACTAGACCAACCTCACACCTCGGCGAAGTTAAGAGAATCACCGGAACCTTGTCCGGAGGTAGTAGAATCTTCGCTCTTTCATTTGTCATGTTTACACTTGGATTTATAAGAGAGGTGGAATGTTCTCAGGCATGTTATGGATAAATGTAGAGAAAGGGATGATTGGAAGTAAAGTCAAGCCATGGGGCACATGGTAGAAGAGGAATTGTTGATTGGAGGAACTACCGGTTAAATACAATGATGGTAGAAACTGAAAGAAGAAAAAAGAATCGGCAAGTGGGGTATGGCTAATCACACGATATGAAGTGACAGGAACCAGGGGAGGTTGAGGTGAGAAATGAAGGAAGTTCATGGATGTATATAAGGGTGCAGACTTGTCTATGAAAAGCAAAAGAAGAGGACAATCGAGATCGCAATACTGAACCAACAAACAGCTTTCAAGTACGCAGAAAGATTCAACTCGGTCATATTTTATAAGAGGTTATGAGCCCGGAGAGCTTATAAGATTCAATTCAGTTTTTTCACTCTAACGGTAATGGAAAGTATGAAATCGAATAATGTCTGCTCCGCCCTCGACAGTGTCCCCCTCCAGTACCAGTGCAGCCAGCACCACCTCACTCCCGAAGTCGATTGAGAAGTTAGATGAGTCCATGGCGACCGGTAGAAGTAACTACAATGCCTGGCGATTCAGAGTGATTCGCATTCTGAAGGAGAAAGATCTATTCTCTGCCATTGAACCCTCTCCTGCTACAGGAACCCCTAGTCTAGTCAAGGACAACCAAGCCTTTACTATCATTACCCTAAACATCGAAGGATTCCCAGATACCCTATATACAAGATAGTACAACCTCAAAGCAAGCATGGGAGGCACTGATGGATGTGCACCAAGGAATTGGAGCTAGCGGGCGGATGGTATTGATGCAACCTCTTTGGAAATTGAAGATGTCCGACAATGATGACATGGCTGAGCACCTCAATCAGTTTTGCGAGTTAGCCAACCAGGTCCAGGGCCTTTCAAGGGAAGGAAAGGGGATTGATGATATGGAATTGGTAACTATGCTGAGCTTAAGCTTGCCAATATCCTTTGAACCGGTTATCATGGCGCTGCAATCCCGGAGGGATGAGATCACCTTCGATATCTTTGCAGGATGACTACTCCAAGAGTTAGCAAGATGACAGGTTGGGCAAGTAGTTGGTAAAAGAGAGGATGGTAGGAACCTGCCTCAAACTGCCTTTACTGCCCAACGGATTCAAAACTCAGCAGTTCGACCCTTTTATTCCGGACAAAACTATAGCATACAAGGTTATGGCCGTGGCCGAGGTGGTGGAAGAGGCTTTTCACGAAGACCTACCAGTATCCAAGGAGGCAGCAATGGATCCAGCTTTCGTCCAAGTATCAACCAAGGCCCAAGCACGGGAGAGATAGGAAGCACATGCTTTTATTGTGGGAAGATGGGTCATTTGAAAAAAAGATTACTACAAGAAGAAGTCAGAAGAAGAACAACAGAATGGAGAGAGCACAAATCCAAGAAGAGAATTCACCTTTATGGTATATGAAAAACTGGATGGACTTATTAACCGCTAGATAATTGACTCTGGTGCGAGCCAACACCTTTATTACATTGTTAGCCAGTTTTCAAACTACAAAACCAGTGCATCGGGGAAAGAGATTACCATTGCGAATGGAGACCGAATTATGGCCACAGGTTGTGGCAATGTGGAACTACAAACTGAGAATGGGTTAGTCATCTTAATTGAAGTATAGCATGTTCCAGAGATGAGTGGAAACCTATTGTCCGTATCACGAATAGAAGACAGTGGATATATGGTCGAATTTCGTAATGGAAAGTACTTTGTTAGCCACGAAGGTGTCCGAACTGCGATAGGAGAACGACAAAATGGCCTCTGCTACCTAAAGAACAAAAGGTTAGCGATCGCAAAGACAGGGAGCGAAACTGCAAATTTACGACTTATTACCAATCAATCCCACAGTGCCTTGTTTGAGACATGGCATCAACAACGTGGCCATCGGCTACTAGATAAGACGACAATGAGCTACATCTCGAGCCAGGTTCGAAACATGACAATTAAGTCCGCGAACGAATCAAATAATGTATGGCCATTGTGTGAATTCTGTGCGATAGGACGTCAGCATAAAGAGTCAGCACAAGGAGTAAGAAAAAAGCCCTCGATATCTTACATGTAGTACACTCAGACCTCTGTAGACCAATGGAAGTTTTGACCGTGAATAGAGAAAAGTACTTTATCACCTTTGTTGACGAGACAAGCGGAAGAGTTAGCATAGTACTGTTAAAGAATAAAGGAGGTGCTCTCGAAGTATTTAAACAATACTATACTTGAGCAGAAAGGGAAATATATAAAAAAATCTTAGCGATTCGGAGCGATGGTGGTGGAGAGTTTTGCAACCACGAATTCGATAACTACCCAACAATCTATGGAATCAAACATGTCATCAGCCCACCGTACAATCCTACACAGAACAGACTCGCAAAAAGGATCAACCATACCTTTGTTAAGTCTGCAAGATGTATGTAGGAGGATAGAAAGCTTGGAAAGGAATTTTGGGGCCATGCTATACTCACGGCGGCCCACATCCATAACCAGTTGCCATCCCATAGCCACGAAAACAAATCTCCGATGAAATACTGGACGAGAGAAAGACAGGACATTGGTTACTTCTGTGTGTTTGGCTCCGTAGCTTGGGTTCACATACCTAAAGAAAAAAGACAAAAGCTTGATCTGAAGTCAGTACAGCGTAAACTGATAGGATATAAAGAGAATGCAGGATCAAAGGTTTACCAGTTATATGATCTTCAGGGAAGAAGAACTATTCAATCGCGAGATGTGATGATTGATGAGGAGAGGGATACGGTAGCAAAATACATACCTGGATCCCAACCAAGAATTAGCGGGTCAGCTAGCCAGGACATATAAGAAGTTGAATACGAAAAACTTGCCAAAGACCCAAGTCCAATCCCTAACAGCCATGGACCGAGCCCACTTAATGACGCCAATCCCACTATCCAAAATAGTATTACCATCCATCCCCGGATGGTAGTACATGAAAACTGACGAGATAATCATGGAGAGCCAAGAGAAGAAGCAAGAAGGGGAGAAAGGAGAGAAGTGCAAAATCTGCGGTGATCTGACCGGCGGAGAAAGCCTGTCAACCTGTTCCGTCCAGAAGCCTAGTATGCGCTAGTAGCGCATATGTTAGAGAGTGAACCTCAAAGTTTAGCCGCAGCTTTGTCCGGATGTGATCACAAAAAATGGTTAGAGGCTTGGCAGTTGGAGCTAACCTCATTGGAAAGAAATCATACTTGGATTTTTGAGCCGCTTCCTCCACACCACAAGACTATTGGATACAGTTGGCTCTTTAAAAGAAAAGAGGATGGCCGATATAAAGCTAGGCTGGTCGCAAAAGGATATAGTCAAGAATACCGTATCGACCATGAGGAGACATATGCACCTGTAGTCAAGTTTGCGACAATTCGATTAGTCTTGGCACTTATTACCAAAAACAACTGGGAGATTGTTGGGATGGACGTGAAGACTGCGTTTCTCAACAGTGAGCTTGAAGAAACAGTATATATGGAGATTCCAGAAGGGCTTGAAGTATCAAAACTGTCCGATGAAGCTAATTGCAATGCTCCTACTGTGTTCCGACTACTAAAATCGATCTATAGGTTAAAGGAATCACCACAAGCACGGTATGGACGCATTTATACCTTCTTTCACGAACTGGGCTTTACTCGAAGTGACCATGATCACAGTCTCTTTATCCACTATGAGAGGTCGATTGTTTTGTTACTCTATGTTGATGATCTGGTATTAGCTGCCCCAGCATTGAATCAGATAAACTGGATACGAATGATTCTCTGTGAAGAATTTGAAATGATGGACCTGGGGAACCTTGCTTTGTTCCAGGGACTCGAAGTCTGACGTAACTGAAAAACTCGTATGCTACACCTGGCCCAGACGAAGTATATCGATGAAATTCTTGCTGCCCATGGAATGCAGGACTGCAATCCTGCCTGGACCCCAGCAGACCCGAACATACGATTAGAAAAGAGTGCACCATCCTATCAAGCAAGTCCAGAAGCTAGAAAGTGGTATCAGTCAGCAGTTGGTTGGCTGATGTACGCAATGCTTCGTACCAGACTGGATATAGCCTATGCTGTATCTAAAGTTAGCCAATATAGCATAAACCCCAGCTGTATCCATTAGACCACAGTGAAGCGGATAATGAGATATCTTGCTCGGACTCCGGAAGTGTGGCTCTGTTTTCAGTTAGGGCAGGGCACAGATGGTATAGGATTCACCGATGTGGATTCGGGTTCCGGTAAAGACAGGAAATCTATTGGCGGGTCCACCTTCATCCTAAATGGTGCAGCAATATCATGGAATTGCAAGAAGCAAGCTAGTATTGCACTCTAGTCAATGGAGGCAGAGTATATGGCTTTGACACAAGCTGTAAAAGAGTCGCTTTGGTTACAAGCACTTCTGTGGGATCTAGGGGCAACCAAACACTAACTGGGTATACTACAAGTGGACAATCAAGGAGCTATGGCATTGGCCAAGAACCCGCAGTTTCATAACCGAACAAAGCATATTGATATTCAATATCACTTTGTTCGCGAGCATACCGAAAAAGGAAATATTCAACTTACCTATTGTCCCACCGCTGAGATGACCGCCGACATCTTTATCAAAGCCCTACCACAGCCAGCATTTATCAAACATTGTCAAAGTCTAGGACTTATGACACTCTCACTGTTCCTCCTACTCGAAGACAAAGCTGTTATGCCCGATTACAATTCAGATACAACCATAGAAGGGGACAAACCTGAAGATAGGGATCCCAAGAGTTTTGATAGTGAAAGTGGAGTCCTGGTAAGGGGAGGTGTCGTAAATCACCAGCACTCCTATTGAATACCAGACCAACCTCACACCTCGGCGAAGTTAAGAGAATCACCGGAGCCTTGTCCGGAGGTACTAGAATCTTCGCTCTTTCATTTGTCATGTTTATACTTGGATTTATAAGACAGGTGGAATGTTCTCAGGCATGTTATGGATAAATGTAGAGAAAGGGACGATTGGAAGTAAAGTCAAGCCATGGGGCACATGGTAGAAGAGGAATTGTTGATTGGAGGAACCACCAGTTAAATACAATGATGGTAGAAACTGAAAGAAGAAAAAAGAATGGGCAAGCGGGGTATGGCTAATCACACGATATGAAGTGACGGGAACCAGGGGAGGTTGAGGTGAGAAATGAAGGAAGTTCCTGGATGTATATAAGGGTGCAGACTTGTCTATGAAAAGCAAAAGAAGAGGACAATCGAGATCGCAATAGTGAACCGACAAACAGCTTCCAAGTGCGCAGAAAGATTCAACTCGGTCATAGTTTATAAGACAAGTCACAAAATATCACCCCATGAAAAACAAAAAATCACGTCAGACATTCTTTTGCGTCACTCTCGCTTTTTCCCGACTATGAGTGGAGTGAATAGGAGGTAACCGGCTATTAAACTGAGTAGCCAAGAGAAAAAAATAAATCCCCTGCAGAGAACTCTGAAAGGAATTACTATGAATGATAGTGCGGCACCTGAAAGCTACTAGGTTCTAGGATCCCGATATCTGGGCTACCATCACTCTTCCGTCTACTGTTTATAAATAGTGCAATCATAGACAGTCACTCGTCCTCTCCTCTTAAACTCAACACTAGGTCTAGAGAGCCTATGTAGGACGCGATGCGATGTAACAACCCGTAAATACAAGAAATTCTGCCACCACGGCCACAAGAAAAGATACTTTAGACCTCCATGGAGACCTAGAAGCAGGCAGAGAGCATAGACCGGGCTAACAGAGGGGGAAAGTAAAACCCGACTTAGGCCTTGAAAGGCTATGTGAACGAAGAGGAATTAAGACTACCGGACGACCGGTAGAAGTAGAATCGCCGTAAAAATTAGGATCACCAGCGATGGGTTGTTGCTCCAGTGAGTCGACTTCTAACATGTTTCGCTAGTACCGGCAGCCGATTGCGCCGGTGGAACGGCCGTCCCCACAAAATAAAAAAATAAAAAATAGATTTGAGTACACACATAATCGTAATATCCGCGACCGCAAGTCTATACTTTGGTACAAAACCACGATAAAGTTGCCGAAATAGTGTACTTCTAAACCGTTGAAAAGGACTACCGCTCTTCTGGGCCGCTTCATTTCATGCTTTGTGAGCCTGGTCCATCTGTCCGTGCTGGGCAATCCTAAACCTGTGGAATGAGCTGTAAAAAATGGCTTCCGTCGGTGGAATTATGTGTCAGTAATACGGTTAGCTCGAGTACCCGTATTTAGAAATTAGCTCGAGCAAGAAATGGAGGGTTGTTGCCCCCATCCCCCCCGCGCTGTGTTGTGCCTCGGTATGGAAGGAGGTTTTGCGAACGGGGGAGAAAAATTAGTGTGAATGGGTTGTGAATGTGACACCCGGTGAGCTGGCAAAGTCTTGGTATGTTCAACACTGGGTTCTCACTCTGCAGAGCTCGAATGTGGGATCGTTCACGGAACCGCTTAGCGAGAGTAATGTGTTCGCAAGAGTGGCATGGATACTCCGTAGCAAGATGAGTCAGACATCATGGCTTAAAGACTCCGATAACAGAAAAGCGTGGAATTTTCTTCATCAGCGCAAGCTCTGTTAATACCGTATGCCAATTCGGCTGCTACCCCCGAAGGTGCGAAGTGCATACAGGAAAAGTAGGGCATCGGCAAAACTCCGGACCGCGGGTGGAAATTCCATGGTAACTGTCCAAGCCTCATTTCTCTTTTTTTCCTGGAGTTACAGTCGCGCCTGGAGATATGCGGGGTATGCCAGTGCTTATTTCACTCCGACCAAAAACCCGCAGTTTAAAGAATTACAACGCCGATTCCTTAGGCGGTCTATGCCTGATTCAAGGTGGGGGACTGTTGGATTATTCTCGTCTGAAGTAGCTTCATCTTCCTTCTCTCATTTCTTTAAATCCGTTGCTATCTACCCACCAAGAGCAGGGATCGGTCCTCGCTTATTTTGAAGACTCGCTATGAGCCCATTGGCTACAGTAAGGTTCATGGAAAGTGTTTTATTGACCTTCTTTAGCTTAGGTAACCGTAGGTACCACCCCTGTGTCATAGCCCATTAATTCTCGGATATCTCTGCGATTTTGACAGGGAGCAATACTAACTAGGAAGTACAGTAAGATAGCGGTGACGCGGACTATAAGAGAATCATGAAAAAGAAAATAGTGGTAAACAAGACAATGATTTTAGAACAGGAGGAAAAATATCTTTGGACCATGGCCAACTACACAACCACCAGAATGAGAGGATTAAACCCTGGAATTGGTATTTCCTTTAGGTGTAATGGGACGCTTTAGCCGTGAGCAAACAAAGATGGACCAACTCGAGTCTATTAGTAGGAACTATTGTAGGGACTCTGTGGGCAATGACCGAAGCCACGGGTGCTCCTCTGGGCCAGTACAAAAGTCCAAGAGAACCCAAGCATCGTGCTTCAATCAGCTCTCTTTTAGTCAGCGACAATTCCGCTGCAATCTCTCATAGTGGGCGGAATGAAGAATACTAACCCCGATACTGTCACCTTTCTGTTTGGCGGCATAGATACCCTCCCAAATGGCCACCTTCTGGGCAATCAGCGTCTGCTCCGTAATTCCCATGTTCCTAGCACGCAACTCGGATCTAGCAGCTCTTGATATCTTCTGTGCCCTGACCCTATTCGCTTCTCGCTTGCGCTCTGCCGGTGTCACTATATCCAATCCGTTATAAACTCTTCGAGATTGGGTCTGTGAGAAGGGTGGCTATACTGCCCGCCGCTACCAGTCGGTCTTGCTCGATCTTGTGAAGTTGAAGCCAAGCAACTCTCTCGTCGCCAGTTCGCCCACCAATACCGGGGCGCCTGAGATGCCTCCAGAGGTATCCCTTGGGCGTTTTCTCTTTGAAAACCAAGGAGCAGCCCGGGACGGGGCAGGTGAGTATAGACCGCCGGGAGTTGACAGAGGCGGAGTCAGAGAGGGTTTTTGGGAGGCTCGGCGACGAGATGGGGTTTTGTGGGATGGGCTGTTCACCATTGGAGATCGAGGTGGATGGGGTGTAGGTGGTGGTGGGCACACAATGTCCTAGGAAGTTGTGAGACATGGTGGACGGACTGGAACTCTGGTCGCATATGCCAAGGAGTGCCCGCCAACCCTGTAGACAGATGGAAATCGAGTTGGTCGGATACTGTGGAGGATTGTGGAGGAAATAATTAGGGATGGTTTTGACTGAACTACCAGTGTTGTGCGGCCAGTAGGCATGCCATTTAAATAGAGAGGGTGGGAGAAGTACTGAATTAACCGGTGAGGTAGGTAGCGATGGGCATGCATGTGAATATCCTTGGTATGAGCACGGATTTGAACGGGAGAGGATATGGCGAAGCGATCATTGATGGAGGTGGAGAAGAGGTATATATTGCTGCTCCAGATCATTATTGTAAATCACCGGTACCCACAGTAATAGTCCTATCGTTATCACCCCCACAATTGCGGGGTATTGGAGATCTCTCCGGAGCTAGAATTGTTTTCCTTTGTAATGCTTATGAGTTGTTCATTTGTCAGTGATTCAGAAGGTTCTGGAGCTTCTACAAAAAGGCTTATGTACTAGGAAGCACGGTTGGGAGACAAGGAAACTTGTAGCATGTGGGGATTGGAGGACATAGGATTGGTTGACAGGAGCGGGGTAAAAAGAAGTTGGGAGAAGTCCAACGAAACGTTAAGAAGAGGGGTAAAAGCGGGGTCACCTGGGTTATGCTCAGAAACTGGAAGAAATTCTTCATTGTTATCAGTGTATATAAGAGCATATGGTGACCGGACAAGAAGAAAAAGAATAAGGAAGATATTGTTAGGAAACTCGGAATACGAAATATTGACACCAGCGAAAAAGAGAGACTCCCGGTACCCAGAACGAGAAACGATCAGGTACAAATCACAAAAGGTTATGAGCCCGGAGAGCCCTTAAACAACAAGAACACAATACAACTTCGACCCCCAGCCCAGTCTCCATCATGTCTGCAGCGACCGAACCGAGTACCCCTGCCACTACTGGTAGTGCAACGAGTAGCACCACATCCCTCACGCAAGCTATCGAGAAACTAGATGGTTCGATGGCTACCGGACGAAGCAACTATAATGCGTGGCGGTTCCGAATTACCCGAATCCTGAAGGAAAAAGATTTGCTTCCTGCAATTCAGTCTGTTACTGGACCAATCAGCACATCCAAAGACAATCAGGCTTTCACAATCATTACCTTGAATATCAAGGATTCCCAAATTCCACACATCCAGGACAGCACGACAGCAAAGGAAGCATGGGATGCTCTAATGGTCGTGCACCAAGGAATTGGTGCAAGTGGGAGGATGGTGCTCATGCAAAGGCTATGGGGACTTAAGATGTCTGAGGAAGATGACATGGCTGAACACTTGAATCAGTTTCGAGAGTTAGCGAATCAGGTCCAAGGACTTTCACCAGAAGGGAAAGGGATTGATGACATGGAACTAGTTACCATACTGAGCCTAAGCCTGCCCACCTCCTTCGAGCCCCTAGTTATGGCCCTGCAATCTCGCAGCGACGAAATCACATTTGACATCTTCGCAGGACGACTGTTGCAAGAATCAGCCAGAAGACAGGTTGGTCATGCAACGGGCAAAGGTAGTGAGAAGGGAAAGTCACCACAGACCGCATTTTCTGCCCAGAGGAACTCAGTTGCACCAATACATCCATTGGCACGAGGGTACGGACAATCAAGGAGAGGATTCGGACGTGGTAGAGGAGGCGGACATTGGTCAATGCCGAACCGATGGGGATCGGCAGTTAAGCAACCAGGGAACCGTGAAAACACAGGACAAGAGAGTCGTTCTGAAAAAAAGATTAGCGCGTGCTTCCACTGTGGAAAAGTAGGACATTGGAAGAAGGACTGCTGGAAGAAGAGAACCGAGGAGGAACGACAAAATGCAGGAAAAGAGTTTACCTTCATGGCATTTCTGGGTGAATCAAGATGCCACACAGGATGGATAATAGATTCCGGAGCCAGTCAACACCTCTGTCATGATCTTAGTAAGTTTGCGAACTTCAAGACAAATCCAACACCAAGAGAAATTACCATTGCGAATGGTACAAAGATTATTGCGACCGGGTCTGGCGACGTCATACTAAACACTTCGCATGAGTCAGTAGTATTGAAAGATGTCTGGTATGTTCCGGAAATGGGTGGAAACCTACTATCTGTAACTCGCATAGTTGATAGTGGGTATGCGGTCGAATTCGGACCTAGGAAATGCTATGTCAGCCATAATGGAATCCGGAACGAGATTGGAGAACGATACCAAAGCTTGTACTACCTGCAGGGTAGTACCTCAGTACTTGAAACTTCCAATGGAGAAGTTGGGGGGTCTACTCCAGAAGCCGCCCAGTTAGGACTTGTTACCAACAAACCTACGCATT
Organism: Tuber aestivum; assembly: GCA_900010015.1. Lineage (NCBI taxonomy): Eukaryota > Fungi > Ascomycota > Pezizomycetes > Pezizales > Tuberaceae > Tuber > Tuber aestivum. The sequence goes on along the minus strand of LN891021.1, from coordinate 501,377 downwards.
GTACAAAGTCAGTATGGCACCGCCGACTTGGACACCGGTGGTTGGACAATACCGCACTGCAATATATCTCCGCCCGAGTTCAGAACATGGAAGTCGATATAGAAGACCGAGCAACAGGCAAGATATGTGCTATCTGTGCACTTGGTCGTCAACACAGGGAGCCAGCAACGGGAGAACGTGAGAAAGCAAAAACTCTTCTCGAAGTCATTCATTCAGATATCTGTGGCCCCATGGAAACAGTCAGCCTAAACAAAGAGCGGTATTTCATCACATTCATTGATGAAATGAGCGGACGGGTTAGTATATCCCTACTACAAAACAAGAGTAATGCTGGTAGAGCATTTGAAGACTATCGATCACGAGCAGAAAAAACATCTGGGAAGACAGTATTAGCACTGCGAACCGATGGCGGTGGGGAGTACACCAGCCGCAAGTTTGAAGACTACTTGAGGCGCGCAGGAATCAAGCATACCATAAGTCCGCCATACAACCCACAACAAAATAGCCTTGCCGAGCGTATGAATCGTACCCTTACCGAGTCGGCCCGATGCATGTTAGAAGACTCCAAGTTAGGAAAAGAATTCTGGGGATATGCTATACTTACAGCGGCTCATATCCATAATCGTTTACCATCCC
>LN891021.1:468693-497528 GCA_900010015.1 Tuber aestivum | reverse complement strand
TCATTGGCTGCGTATTAGATGCACAGTCAGTCATGAGATGTCACTCCTAGAGACTTAGCCGCTGCTGACCAGAAAGCACCCCAAAAATCAAGCCAATACACCTGACACACATTGTAGTAAACAAAATCAGGGGAGATATCAATTGGAATATAGCACCGGCCGCCGCCGCAAAAAAACGCAAAAAGCGAAAAAGATTCTTGTATCATACCTAAGCGCTGGGAATAAAGTAGCGCAAATAGAAAAAGAGACAAAAGCAAAATTATCTTGCCACTCGAAACACTACCCATAATAGGAACAAAAGAAAAGATCCCCCCCAGGCCTTTCGTACAAAAACCTGGCTATCGATCTGCCAACAGAAATCACAAGTAACTCCGTCTCTCAAACTCTGATAACATGACGGCCGCCTATAGGCAGGTCAGCGTTGTGATTTTTCAGATTTTTATTATTTACCGCACCAAATACAGGTAAAGAGGAACGAAGCTGGCCCGTTTAGTTTCTATGCAAAAACTCTCTTAAATTTGCTGTCAGCGTGAATTTAGGCCTCGGCTTCTAAACTCAGACGTCCGGTTTTCCGGGAAGCATTCCAGTACTGTATTGTACCCTGATATTTAGCTATCTGAATCCTGGGGCTATACACTATGTCCAAAAATATTAAGGAAGGAAAAAAGTTTTTTTCCCCATATTTATTAAGAGTGTCTCGAAAAAAGCTGTTTTAGACGTAAAAAGAGGGGATGGCTCTTTTCTTACCGTGCTGGCACGGTATGAAACTGGGTATGATACCAAAGTGCTCGTAAACCCTACCGGCCGCTTTACTTCTTAGAGCAGGTACTAGTTCTCTTACGGCCTAATGCGTGGCAGGTGCGTTTTTCTGGGGAAGTAAGATCGATACTAGGAATAGCGGGGCGATACCACCATACCGTACTGCTTAGCTTGCCTTATCATCTCCACGGGTCTGCCAGATATCCTACCCACCAGCGCAAGTTACGTTTGAGCTGAATTTAGCCTCCCGCAAGTACTCGGGTACAGCCTTGTGGGTAACGGAATGTTCTCGTAGCGATCGACATAAAGTGGAGCCGAGTTCGGTCAGGAGGTGCAGGAGTTTATATAATAGACTAAACCACATTCGGAAACTCTAGTGATAGATGGTTGGTGTGCCTTTGTCACAGTCAAAAATCTGGGCCCCCTTCCGGGAGGGAAGCGGAGATGACCGGTAGAAAGCCTTGTGTTACCGGACCCCAAATACCTGTACCTCTCTGCCCGTATACTCGTACTGTACGGGCACAGCAGCCTCGGAGCGAGGCTGAGCCCCATTGTGAACGTGGTAACACTATACCACGCCTAATTTCTGCTGGGTGAAATCCCCTTCACTCTGAGTATATCCGATACCGGAACACAGCCCCATCCTCCCAAAACAAACGCCAAAACCCGCGCCCGGCCCTGGTGGCGAGATGTTTCGAAAAAGGGTTCCGGGAGCATGTGGGTAAATCTCCTTGGGGTTTGTTCGTTGGAGCGAGGTCCCCCGGATAGAGGGTTTCGATACAGAGAGTTGCTAATACACACAATAAACTTCAGAGATTGGCTGGTGGGAATCGACCGGGCCCTTCTCCGCTTGTGCCATTTTTGCTTCGTGGCTGCTTCACGGCTCAGCTCGGCCGGTGGGTGTGCTAATCCCTCCTTCAATGGATAAGCCAGTTGAGTAAACATGGAATTATCGGTGGCCAGCCTTCCTTAGAGAACGCGGGAGGGCAAACTTATTGCCCGCACCTCTTCCCATCCCCGGACCCCATTGAAAACTAGAAGGTCGCCGATACAAGATTTTCTCAAGGCACATACTCTCCGATCTCGACGCCTAGACTCGGGTGAAATAGTGCCAACATGAACGGCAATCGTCACAGACGCGGAGGTCAGTATTATTCTACGGTGGGAGGGAGGTGGAGATGCGCGTGGATAGGCCACTGGGCATCCTTTTGGCAAAGTCTATCCCAGCTAGTTTGCCCGAGATAGCCAGAATGCCCCAGCTTGCGAGACGTCTTAAGGGCGATCGATTGAGACATGATCGAGCTCCATCCGTGGTTCCGATCATAATTATTCGACTACAATAACATTTCGCACCACAACACCATACATTGGCGAGGAGGAAATAATCCACCCGCCGCGCAACCGGTTTCGTATAATGCACCGCAAACCCGGTCACAGCGACAACAACAGCAACAGCAATAGAGATTCCAAGATCCGAGCACCCAATCGAACCTTCTGAAGCGCATCATGGGCAACCTTTAATCTCAGCCCTATCCCTGAAATTTCACACTCAGATCACGAGCGCTCCACCAATGCCTCTCAACTTCACGATGAACATAGCCAACAACCCTCTGGCCTACCTGCATTACAATTCCCTTCCAGAAGCCTCTGCTGTGATAAGACTGCACCGAGTCTGAACAAGTCTTCATCCCATCTCCCCAAGAATATAACCCTGACCCCCATGGCCCATACACTGGGGAGAATCTGCTGCAAATACAACCACTAACACCCCCTCCCTAAACCCTGAAAATACCTTTCTTCAGCAACCTCCTTGGAGACTCTAACACCCGGCCATTGATCCAATAGCCCTGACAGGAGTTCCCCCACGCCTGTCATTCCCTCAACCGATCCTTCATACACTACCGCCATCGCCACCTTGCACATACTCCTCAACGCAAAATCCACCGGCCCCCAACCACTACCACCAACTCTGCCCCTACAAACGGAAGCCTAGGAGGACATTACCCATGGCTGAATGGGCCCCTTCATTCATCCTCCCTTCTCATTCCCTTGCAACCCCTCGTATCCATCGCCACACCATCGCGGACGATCCGCTGCGCAACCCACGCCTCGCTCCAGATCCCCGGAATTCGACGTATGTTTGGGCTCCGCTCCATCGAAATGACCGGGACAGATTGGAGGCTTTGGGATACAAATCCGGAAAGAGATTCACCTGCTCTGTATGTACTAGAATTGACCAGAGCGGGCAGAAGGAGGGCCTGTGTGCGCAATCAGGGCTGCAGAAGAGCGGCCAGTTACCGGTTTATCAGAAAAGGCAGATAAAAGCTGGATTGAGGTGATAGGCCTGTTATAATAGCTCCCATTTTCCCGTTTCTAGTAGCAGGTATATTTAAATGAAATATGCAATGATAATTCCTTTTGCACTTATGAATTAGTTTCCTGAACTTAAACAACGGGCAGTCTACAGGCGGTATCTATCGAGACAGTTACCTACCGGAAAGATCCGGGTGTTTCATCGCCTATCCGGGATGGGGGAGAAATATCCTATGCTCCTGTCGGGGTTGAGAAGAAAAGTAGACCCCCGGATTGTTAGGCAGTGATGTGGATTTCTTTGGGGCTAACGGGGTTTACGGGGATGGCTCGGTAGACCAGCCTTGTCTTTGTTACCGGTAAACTATTTAGAGGAACGGGAATATTCGTGGCCCATGGGAGCACTAAGTTTACACATATTGCCATCCCCGCAGCATATCCGGGTCATCGATGGTATGATACAAGATGGCTAGCTGGGACCTGCGGTGCCGTAGAATTACAGCAGACCAAACCGAGTTAGGACCCATTTCTTGACCGTGATGATCCAGGCTAGAGATGTTATAATAATACTGTACGTGGGTGCAGGCACACCTTCCCTCCCCGGCAATCGATCAGGCGCTCAGAACGTTTAGAATGGGACACAATTTTCCAGTTTCTGAAGCGATACTTGACCACCATGTTGTTGACAATTCCGGGTATATCTCCCCGCCGTCCCGGCAAGTCCAGAACCGAATTTGCGGACGTGCGCATTATAGAACAGGGATATGTGTTCTGTATTACATATTATAATATCGATCAGGGGTTGGTAGGTAGGTTGGGGAGGGGTGGGTTTAGTGACATGCTAGCTCAGATTGGAACACTTGATATCACTCGTTTAGTATGTGAATTGATATGTGGAACATACGAGAACGGATACGTACAGGCATTGCGGGGATTCATAGATACACGACACTCTTTATGTACCTCTGATACCTGGCACCTGGGTCTGCGCCCCATGTTTGCTTTTCGCTTCTTTTGTTTTTCTTCTTTCTGGTTGAACAACCCTTCTGACAATCAATCGGTATCCTTCATTAGCTTCTCACCCATTCACACCGTTCCCTTTTCTCAGTTCTCTCTCCTTGCTCTTGACTTTTGACAGATAAGCTCAATTCCTTTAGCTTGCTTTTCTCACTATCCTCCTCCGGCTCCGTAAAAACTAGTGTTCCCCACGAGCCGAGAGGCTCAGAGGCTCGGCTCAAGCTTTTGGCTCAAGGTTCGCGAGAAGACATATGCCCAGAGCAGAGCCGACTCTTTTGTGATTTGTACCCGATCGTTTCTCGTTCTGGGTACCGGGAGTCTCTTTTTTCGCTGGTGTCAATATTTCGTATTCCGGGTTTCCTAACAATGTCTTCCTTGTTCTTTTTCTTCTTCTCCGGTCACCATACGCTCTTATATACACTGATAACAATGGAGAATTTCTTCCAGTCTCTGAGCATAACCCAGGTGACCCCGCTTTTACCCCTCTTCTTAACGTTTCGTTGGACTTCTCCCAACTTCTTTTTACCCCGCTCCTGTCAACCAATCCTATGTCCTCCAATCCCCACATGCTACAAGTTTCCTTGTCTCCCAACCGTGCTTCCTAGTACATAAGCCTTTTTGTAGAAGCTCCAGAACCTTCTGAATCACTGACAAATGAACAACTCATAAGCATTACAAAGGAAAACAGTTCTAGCTCCGGAGAGATCTCCAATACCCCGCAATTGTGGGGGTGATAACGATAGGACTATTACTGTGGGTACCGGTGATTTACAATAGACTCGAGCTTATCAAAACTTTGGCTCGAGCTGTACTCGAGCTAAGCTCAAGCTTATTCAAACGATTTATTTTTCATTTCAAATCGGCACGGGAAAGAGAGGAAGACTAGTATCTCTAATATTACCTTGTATATATCGTGGAGGTCCTAGTAGGCCAGGGAGAAAGAAATCTAATAATTTTAGATTTTCCGATACCCCGGAAGCCGTTTACACACATTTTTTCTTAGCCTAACTCGGAGTGCGGAGCCAAGTACGGATCCCACTTTACTCCTAAATTTGCCTGGACTCATGGGAGGCTGAAGATCTGGTATGTTAGAAGGCAATGAGGACTCCTAAGTAGAGCAAGTCAATTATACCTTCCATAAACATACAGTCTTCGATTCATTTACACAAACTAGGAGGCGGGCTAAGCGGAAAACCGATATGTTCGTAGTAGAATTTAGAGTTTTTTTATACCCACTTAATATTCGGAACATATCCTCTACTTAGGTACACTCTACGGTTCCCCAGTAGGTCATTTTAACGAGTGATACTACGTGATCACTAACGAAACCGGGCTCGAGCCCTGCCTTAAATCTCGAGCGGCTCGAGTCTAGTTCCTATCAAGCCGAGCCAGCGCGAGCCAGTGGCGGGGCTCGACTCGAGCAGGCTCATGGGGAACACTAGGTGTTGGACTGTAGGCGGACACAAAAGCGCTTGAAGCACTGGAATCACGGGCGATAAGCTGTTGCTCACACGTGCTACCTTCTAGCATGTTTTACCCCGGTAGTCAATCGCGAAGGCTAAAACGGTCAGCTTGAGTAAACAACAGAAAACAGCTAATTTGCGTAATGTTTACCAACAACCCGGATGTGCTGTGCAGGGAGATATATCTCGGTAAAAGTCCACGATAAAGTTTGTGAAAAGTATGGGGAACTTCTAAGTCACTACTAATATGGACCGCCAGTCTATCAAAATTCCAGCTTTGGTGCTTTGTGAGGCTGAACATGCAACCAATGCAAGCAACCTTAAACCTGAACAGGGGTATGGAAATACTGGTATGTAGCATCCGTAATAGAGGAAATATCTGTCGGGAAGTAGTTCGTTCGAGCACAATACGAATTGTAACCCGCGTACAATAAATTCCTTATTACAATACTCACCTCCCTTCAAGTTGCACCTTAATAAGGGTAGAGTTTTGGAACAGGGAAAGACTTGCAGTAACACCTTTTGTGGAAGCGATACTCAGTGTCTATCCGGGGTCTCCAGCGTTTGCTCACGTGATTGCTTGCCTTGTGCATTTTGCTATCGCACAAAACAGGTTGGATAGCGGATTGAGTACGATAATTTACGATAGCGATACCCCAGGAGCTCGAATATCCGACCCGCGCACGATGCAGTTGGAGTAGCCTTCTCCGTAGGGTCTAGTGTTGTTTTCTCCCCTTTATGTCTCTTAGGGGGCTGGGAATCTCCTATAGTTTGTATGTTTTCCGCGAGCTTTTCAAAGTAGGGAATCCCTCGACAGCATATAAGACGGCTCGGTTACCGGTATCCGGGTTTCTACAGCGCCGATGACAGTACCGTAGAAGCTCAATGTTGGGCCGGGCGCCTTCGGCTCAGGTAACCGTCGGGACCAAACGGCTATCACCGGCTAGCACTCGGATATTTCAGCGATTTTATCCAGGGCCGGAACCAGGGGCCAACTGCAGGGTGGATGTACTCGAGTAGCTGGTGCGGCAAGAGAAACACAACCAGCATATACCGGTGAATAAGGCAATAATATCAGAGTGGGAAGTATAAATTTTCAAACGATAGTTAACCAGACTACGACCAGAACCGGCACATCGATAACTTTGACAGGTATTTCCATTTCACATTATATATATTTTTTAGCGGTAAGCGCGTAAGGAGATATGCAAAAATTATGAGCGCCAAAAGAATTTTGGGAAGGTCCTACGGGCCGGTACAAAAATCCAATAGAACCCAAGCGTCGTACTAGAGCCAATTTCACTCTCAATTAGCAATGATCCCACTTTAACCACAAAAAATGTACCGAATAGGAAATACTAACACTGATACTATCCCCGCCCTGCTTGGCATCATACATCCCCTCCCAAATCACAACCTTCTGGGCAACTGACTCCGTCTCCGTAATCCCTATGTTCCTAGCATGAAGCTCAAATCCAGCGGCCCTCCGCGCCCTGCGTGCTCTCACCTTGTTGGCCTCACGCTTGCGCTGTTCCGGTGTGGCTGTAGAAAATTCGTTATCACCACCCGAGGGATGAGTTTATGGAGATGGGTGGTTATACTGCCTGCGGTTACTAGCTTGTCATGCTCCATCTTATGCAGATGCACCCAAACGGCTCTCTCGTCATCAGTCCGCTTCCTAATCCCGGGGCTCTTAAGATGCCTCCAAAGGTATCCATGGGGCGTTTTTCCTGAGAAAACCAAAGGACAGCTGGCAACAGGGCAGGCAAGTTTGCATGGCCCGGGGTCGGCGGGGGTGCAGTCCGGGAGGGCGTTTGAGAGATTAATGGAGGGTATGGGGCTTTGTGGGGTGTCCTTTTGACCCTCGGAAGATGAGCAGGATGAGGCGGACGAGGTGGCGATCTGCAAGCAATCCCCGACCTTCCCTCGTGTGAACTGCCTCCCATAATTCTAGGGCTGGAGATCTGGCTCCCGTGAGCAGAAGCGTTGGTTCGCTTTGCGAGGAATAAAGGTGAAATTAGAATGGGAGGCTCTATATGGGCTATAATTGAAAATAATGGAGGAAATTTTGGCGGAGGGTTGGGACCAAACCACGAGCCTTATACTACTCGTTCGTATTCGCGATCTTCGGAGTATCCGAAAATTTAGAGGAGTGCTTAGCAGCACAAACAGAGGTGCTATATCCTGTATTATGTGCTGATCCCGAAAGAAGAACGAATGAAAAGAGTCCTAAAATCCCCAACTATATTCAAGGGTTGATCTGATTACCTGAAGTCCTCCGTAGTATTCTCTCTAATCCTTCTTATTGAATTGATGGGTCGATACACACCACGTCAGGCCTGAGTTTTCGGGGGGTTTGGGAAATCGTAAATAGATACGTGGCCGGGAGGGCGGCGAGAGGCAGCTGTTGACTCACTCTGAACCTGAAGTTGGCGGAGGCCGCGTGCCTCCTGTTTGCGAGCACTTCTGTTGGGCACTCACAATTGAGAGGGTGACTAGGGGGAATGTGAAGAAGTCAGTGATTGAGCGAGAGGGGGTTATATAGGTGCTCTAGCGCCAGTTATTGAGACGTGCACTAGGGTCACGAAATATCACTCATGATGTTTAGACCCCTGTTGTAGTTACAAATAAAATTCGCATCACCCACTGATGGGAGAACACAACCTAGCAAAGCGCTCTACCTTATTCTGTGCTATAATTTTAATGTATCTCATTCCGAGTCAATCCGAAGACATGAGGAATAACAATGAGAGAGAGATCGGTAGAGAGGCGCCTTACCGCAGCCTGATCGCATTGAATAAGAACGAGAAAGATAAGCAGCTAAAATGTCGACGCAAAAAAGCACACTCTAATTTCATATCCACTGGCCTGGACACGAGAAAGGTGCTGCCCCCCTGCAGCGAGGTAAGAGGGCCGACACCGCAATCTCCAAGGAGCGGGAAAGTTAGTAAGAAAGATGCAGCCCCAGCTATGAGCTCAGTCCCACCCACACCCAACGGGCTGCACTGCAGGGTCAGTTTGTGACAACGGCCTCCGGCTAGGCGGTCAGTATGCGGGTTACGGGCATGGGGAACCTGGACACCTGAGTCCAAATTTAGTATGGCGCTCAGATGGGGATAGACAATTCGCCATACATATCCTGCATGCAGGGATTTGCAAAGCTTTCTCGGTAACCTGTCACAAATTAGCCACACATCCACTTTTCCTTACTATCATATTCGTTTTCCCAGCATGACTAGTCAACCCCTTAGAAAGCAGATGCTTCCGGGTTTCTTCTTCTCTGAGCTCAATTTTAATTGTGCTAGTAGGGAATCCTCAGAGCCGAAAGGTATCCGTCCTGGCTTTTCAGTAGTTAAGATCGGACCTTTTTGTTTGGGTATCGCCTTGGCGTTGGCTGCGTGGGATTCCCCCGGAAGAAAAGCCCACCCGATGAAGGAAAACGGCTCCTCAATTTTCCAGAATCGCCCTAGATATGCCCTACACAGTAGAGACGCGGTACCTAATCCGCTTGATTAGCGTTAGTTAGATGCCAATCAGAAGTAGTGGTTACCGGCAGGAAGAACCTGAACACAGGGATTAAAAATTAGTATGGCAAATCGCCCGTGCGTATCCGAGCGCTAACACTAGATTCAGACACAAATGCCCGGGCCCAACTCGCCGGTAACTTGTAGACCATGTTCGCCTCACCCGGGCCTCAGGTAAGTGCTCCACACGCGGCGCCACCAGGCGTGGGGTGTACTCGTACTAATGCTCCTGAAGCACGGGCGGTGGGAAATGTAGACTCACCGCATTCCGAATTTGTACGCATACAGTAGGTGTACGCTCTGGCTAGGGGAATTTCCCGGGTAGAAAAAAAAAGTAACATCTGATATGTCTTGAACTTTGAGAGGCAAAGTCTCCAGGCCGTGCCCGGATTAACATGGGAGGAAATCTACATGAACGATCCAAGATTAGGTCTTGGATACTCCAGCCCCCCTGCGAACGCAGCGAAACCAGAATACGAACCGAACAGGGTCAGAACCAACCCAGTTTTCCTCCATTTGCCTCTTTTTGGTAATATAGAATCCTTCCGTAGAAAGGAACAAGGATTGTAACATTTGTACACACTGTTGAATTACCAAACAGAAGCCGAGTCGCTCCAGGAATACGGCTATTGCCGCACGGGTCGCATAGGACAGAATTGATCTGAAAAACAGCCGAGTATAGACATGGTACCGGTACTAGAAACAGGTATTGAAGATCAATTACGGTTAGTAGCGGAGCATCGGTTGCATATGGAAGTCACCTCTTGGCAGGTGCCCCAGTCTCTTGGATAAGGCTGCCGGCACGGGTTTGCCATTTAGGGGCGGAATGCCGGGAAAGGTTCGGTGCCCAGCGAACCCCGACGGTACGGTAGGTACCGAAGACGAACACGAGGTGTTTTACTACGAGTACAGGGGTAGAACAGGCAGGGTTTTTGGTTTTGAGTCCTCTCGGTCAGGGCTGTCAAAATTAATGAAAAGAAAGAAAAAAATGATGATGGAGGGATGCTAGGAAGAGGGTAACAGCCCTAGGTATCTCGAACATCTCCCATCAAGAACCTCTGCACCCGGGCAGTGGGATGCCAGCGATTAGCTGGATTCCCCACCGAAAGGGGATCCCCTTCGGAAGGTTTGGGGACACATGAACCAGCTGTGGGGCTCTGCGAGGTTTTATTCATTGGCTTGGTCTTTGTTTGTTTTCACGTCTTATTTCGTCACTTGTGTGTTTTTTTTTATTCCTACGTCGCTAGTTACCCCAGCCGATGGAATACCAGCAATCCTAACGTCTATCCCTCCCAGCCAAAGGCAAAATTTAGCTCACAGCCAGGAAAAATTCACCCAACTTCCGAGCATATGCCAATATAAAGAAATATACAAATCTTTCTCAGAAAATAAACTAGAGGTAGGGGTATTTCTTGATAATTTTCTGATTCCTAGAGCAATATTAGTAACAGCCAAACGTGATTAGTGTAAGTTAATAGTCGACTTATTGGTGCGCCAGTGGCAGGAAATGTATGTAGCTGCAAATTTCCCAAACGGGGGTTTACCAACGGATCTGGAGGGGAACAGATAAAACGGCCCTTCCTCATCTCTCTAGAGTACCGGTGCTCTCCGGCCTACCATTTAGAATTCTCGATCAAGTTTTCCCCTTTCGACAAATCCCGGGGTATTGGCTCTGCCGTTAGCTACTTCACTAGGGTGAGGGAGGATGGTTGATTCCTGGTGAGTGTTGAGTAGAGTGGGTCTAAGAGTCACTGTGGTTATCCCCGTTTTGGTGGTAGATTTGTAGTACATGACCAGTAAACCGGAAAATTAACTGAGGTGCCACGATTAGTACGAATACCGGTTCTGCAGGTGGTTTGCGAACTTTGTTGGCGGTTCAGAGACAGTCAGTGTGGGATCAAGATTGGTAGAAGAACGGCGCAAGCACTGCGGGGGAAAAAATGTGTTTGGTTTTTTTGGTTTGAAATTTGGGCCTGGTTCTGTGATGGTGGTTAGGGTTCTGTTTGATTTGTTAGGGTCTGATTGTGACTGGCCATGGTGGTGTGCTGTGGACCAGAGAGAGAGTAAAGGGGATTTCCCTCCCTTACTTGTCAAGCAAGCAAACAGAGAATGAAGAGAATCACATTGTCGAAGAATGAACCTGTGGACAAGAGACAAAGACACCATATGACTATGAAGTTTGTACCTACATTTTCGAATTTACTTTTGTTTTTGTTTTTTTCTAAAACAATTGCATTTAATTTTACAGACCTCTTTTAGAACTCTCTCTCCTGCATGAAGGCTAGGTTGCCCGTTTGATTTGTAAGTCAATGAAGCTTACCTACTTTGTGTGTTTGGTTTGCCGATCCCGATCTGTCCCTTTTCAGCACTAGCACTGAAAATCCTTGGAGCTGTAACAGCGTTCCGCACCTACGGTACTTGTAGGGAGACCAACCTGCCGGTACGTCACCGTAACGAACCTACCTCTCACCTTGCTACTAACGGATTTTATTGGATCAGCCGGGATATTGACGGTACAGTACATTGCGAGCCAAGAAGTCTAACAACATATCACTATGGGCCCTAGCGTACAGTAGTGAATGATGGTGAGAATCGCCGATCCAAGCGGGCGCAGCGAGACTCCGCCCTACTACTGTAGTACAGTATCGTTACTTGTAACACTTCTCTTGACCCACCGTCCGAGCTTTCCTTGCTGCGAATCTCCACCACTTTCGTGCCTTGGGCTGAGGCTGGGGCGGTCAGTTTTGCAGTGCGCTCGCACCCATATCTGGGGGGTTTTTCGGCGTCTTTCCCATAGTTTGATTTCTTGAGTTCTGTGGGCAGCTATCCGGGAATAATGCTTAAATTAAACTGTCGCTGTAGTAGGTACGGTATCATACCGGTACCACTGCTCGAGCAACATCATTTACTGGCGTTGGATTTTGGGCAGACGCAGAACGATCAATGCTTGCAATTTCGGTAACGGAACATCCTGGCCTGGTGTCGTGCCGTGCAGCGCTCGGGCAGCACTAGCCTTACTCATGCAGGCTCAGCGGCTGGTTGGAGCGTGTCACTTGGCTTCCTGGAGTTCTAGATTTTTCTTTTCCCTTTTCTTTTCCCCAATCTAAAGAGCACGTGGCAACCCACTCACAGTAGTCATTGACACCTAGGATCCCTGGAAAACCGCGGCCAAAAATAACTTGCTGCTGGCTCATCTGGATTTGGCATGGCTGTTGCCAGGGCACCATGGGGTGCTAGAGTAATATCCTAATGTTACCATCCGGTCCACGGTAGAGAGATTCAGCAACCTACGGAACAATTATTATTGCTATAATAGCCTAAACATCCCCAATAATAGCATCGGGAAGAGAGTGGCTAAACCATTAAGCGATAAGACCCCCTCGGGAGACGAGGGTGGAAAAACAAAAGTGAAAAAAAAACATTCCCCATATCATAACGGGCTGACCCTCACTAAAATGTGCTCTTGGCAATGCCACACCGTGGTCAACGACCAACTCACAACTATCCCATTACTTCCCTCGGCCCCCCCTTTTTCCAATGGTGTAAGGTTGCCTGTTCTCATTCGACAGCTATCTAAACATGCGAGTGAGGGATGGAGTTCTTCCGTCAAACCTCTCTCTTTGTCTTCACGCTGGCGGCACCCAAGCTTGAACCCCTATACACGCGATACGCTATACACAGGTACCTCCGGAGATTTTACAGCCACATTTCCTTCCCAACACCTATCTGACTTTATCCTCGAGATTTTTGGATGCATTCAACACCGAAGAAAACCCTCTGCCTCCACACCAACATTTATGGTACTTCGCTGGATCGACAGACTTCATCCCCACTTATACCATTTTTCTTGTTGGCTGTTTCTTCTATGCACCAGTCGGGTAGTGGTGTCGCTTGAGTGAACTGGGAGGAGGTCTCGGTACATGGATCGCGGGTGAAGTATTGGGACATATCAAGGGGGCTAATGTCTCTGGGAAGACCAGAAATAGTGCCTAGATGTTGGCAGGGTTATTTCACAGTTGGAAACATTCCCCTTTCCATGTATCTAGGAGCCTCAACTTATACAAATGAATGTATTTTTCCCACTGGCCCTTTACATCCCCCTGTTTGTCCCAATACCTTCTCACTACCCCAGGCCCGATGCTAACAACCAAAACTATCCTGCCCACTAGAACAGCGGGAGAAACCTCTCCGAACATACACTAGTGCCCTGTTGCACAACCTTTCACAGCCTTAAAGCCAGCCCTCTAGGAGACAAATGGCACTAAGCCGGTGCCTACGCTGCCACCCTAACTAACGGTGTTGGTATGATATAGCTGGTCAGAAATCTATTTGCAACTCACACCAAGTTTTGCATCGCGTCCAGCAGAACCCGATTTTTCAGACCCCGCCGCAACAACCACCCCCTCCCATCCTCGTAGTATTCGGGAATTCGGAAACTCGCCGCATTAGGTTTTCCTCGATGCGTAGACTCTTACGGGGGGGAACCCGCACGAGAACCACAACGGATGGGGATCCCGGCGACGCCATTCCACGGCCGAACGGAAGAGGAGATGCAGTTAGCGCGTTGCCTACTAGCACTATCTTCGATGGTGAGTCAATCCTACCGAGAGTGCCCAGCTTGCGAGACGTCTCCACGACGGGCCTACATTAGCAAGGAACGTGGAGGCGGGGCGATGGAAAAGCGCGATACTTCGGACATGACAAAACACTCTCCATGGCTCCTATCATGCGATAATACTCAAACCTGTCCACCCCAAACGTCAACGACACACTTAGCCGGGCTACATTCTTAGTTTATGGAGGAAAAAATAATAACAGTTGAAATTTTCTGATTTGTTTTATATGTATATTTTCCTTGATAATATCTAATATTCCTCTACTTGGTGTTAGTCCTTAAACATGGACATTACTACAGCTAGGGCATAGATTACATATATTTCATTAATATTTTATAATAACAATTAGGGATATTACTTGAGGATTTCTGATCTGGTGCTCAAGATATTTTCTTATTTTGATGCACCTCTTATGCACTATTAATGGTCATTTGATTCATAATTATTCCATAATTATTCCCTTACACCACATTAGATTTCTCTATATTTATTGGGATTTCCTTGACCGGCTTTCAGGGTTAAATACATTCCCACTTATGTTTTTCCTTTATTTTCTCTTATTACACAATGGTTGCACACCTGTATATACAGTGATTACCACCCACCTCACTTAGGAGAATCAAGGATCTGAATACCTACCAATCTACCTTCACACTACACTCCTCCATGCTAAGCATGCCCACTGTATACAGTTCATACTGTATTTTATTTTTTTACATAATTATCAAGATTGTGCGGTACCCTACATTTTTGAACAATAACAATTTACGAATCACACGCACGACGTTGTCCGCCATAGAGCTGGCGACAACCACCCACCAGTTCGCCTACTCCGGCACTCGAAGGGTGCCGTACACACCCCTAGAAGCGCATCAAGATAAAAACACCCCTTCAACCTGCAAATTTATTACACCCCCCCCCCACATCAGTACACCGCAATCCGGACATATAAATCGCAATCCGGACATATAAATCGCAATCCGTTTCATACACCTGGTATTAGTGTGTGAGCATGAGCTTCATCAAACCATAAACTACCTGTTTTTAACGGTTGGCTTTACGCCTCTTTCTACGTCCGCCGGGGATGCCTGCATTTGGTATTTCTTTTACCCTTTCTAAATTATATCGCAAAATAGCCCTCGCCTCTGCGCCTTGGGGGGGGGGGGGCAACGAAATGCGCAATGAAGATCTACGGCTAGGGAACGAGAAAAAAAATGCGATGGGAGTTTCATGCCATTCTGCTAATGATCTTGGACGTGGGAGGTGAACGACCAAACGATATGAGCTATTTGGGTGTGAGAATGATAAAGTAGTTGCTCGTGACTTGAGTCGTTCATCCCTATAGAACAATTCCGGAAAAGAAAGATGTAACAATATCAAAACTATCCAATTTGAAAACCAGTTCTCGTTCTCCACGCAGGACTTGACTTTTCGGTAACATTCTATCGCGAAGCGAAGGCAGGAAACGAAAGGAACATTCTTCGCAATCTATCATAACAAAAGAATATATATCAAAGGCTCACGCTCCCTAAAGCTTTACATGACCCACACATCTCCTACCACCCAGGGCATTGCCCGGATACCCAAATACGCCCCACTACATCTGTGCACGCTCACCTACGAGCATCTCTTAACACCAGTCTCAATAATACAGAAAAAGCCCCCATCAACGCCGAGCCCCAGCCCGTGAATAAGGTTAGCAAGTACAGACTCGGCTGCATAGGAGAGTCTGTTTCGGATGGGTTTGAGGCGTGGCAGATGGGCAGATTCGCATCGCGTGTGGTTTCCATTAACTGCGGGAAATATCAAGGCTTATTTGGTAGAGCTGGCTGCTCGGGAAGGAAAGGAGAGGGGTGATTTCCGTAGAAAGATTTCACAGCAAGAGGAGGTGCTCGGTGGGGGCCAGGAAAGGGTACCGGCGGACGCCATTAGTGTTGGGGTGGTTGCAAAAGAATCGAAGAGGCTAACCAGGTTTGGAGGAAGTTAGGAGGGCGATGTTTCCTCGGTTCCCAGTCGTGTTGGGGGTGGTAGATGCTGGGCGTTGTAATAGCATCACAATACCTTGGTGGGCATTTTGCGCAGCCCACGACAGTGGAGTGCGGCCAAAGTTGTCCGCTTTTTCGGGGTTGATGTCGTCCCGTCCGAGTAGTACTTTCACTACACCCTCGTGCCCATTCCGTGCGGCCCAATAGAGTGGTGTTCTGCCATACCTCTCTCCGTTGTTGAGGTTGACGTCGCCCCGTCCAAGCAGTATTTTCACTACTCCCGCATGCCCATTCCAAGCAGCACCAAGGAGCGGTGTTTGGCCGTTGTTATCCGCTTTGCTGGGGTTGACGTCGCCCCGCCCGAGTAGTATTCTCACCACTTCCTCATGCCCGCCCAGGGCGGCGTACCGGAGTGGTGTCCGGCCCTTGTTGTCTGCTTTTTCGGGGTTGACCTCGTCGCGTCTGAGCAGCATTTTCACCACCCCTTCGTGCCCATTCCAAGCAGCGCCAAGGAGTGGTGTCTGGCCTTGATCGTTTTGCTTATCGGGGTTGACATCACCGTGTTCAAGTAGGATTTCCACCACTCCTTTTTGCCCATTCTGGGCAGCACCAAAGAGGGGTGATCGGCCGCGGTTATCTAGTTTGTCGGGGTTGATGTCGTCCCGTCCAAGCAGCATTCCTACAACTCCCTCACACCCATACCAAGCAGCACGCCAGAGTGCTGTTCGATTCTCGTTATCGTGTTTGTCGGGGTCGACGTCGTCGTGTTCCAGTAGCATTTTCACGACTCCCTCGTTCCCACTCTTGGCGGCAATAATTAGTGGTGTTTGACCATACACATCCGCCCCATCAGGGTCGACGCTAGCCCTTCCGAGTAGCATTTCCGCCACCCTCTCGTGCCCGTTCCGAGCCGCACCCCAGAGCGGAGTACGACTATTGTTATCACGACTGTCGGGGTTAACGTTGTCCCGCCCGAGTAGCATTTCTACCACTCCCTCGTGCCCATTCCAAGCAGCACCGCTGAGCGGCGTTCGACCGTCGTTATCGTTTTTGTTGCAGTCGGTGTCGGCACGCCTAAGCAGCATCTTCACCACTACCTCGAACCCACTCCAAGCGGCACAGAGAAGTGGTGTTCGGCCGCGATTGTCAGGTTTGTTTGGGTCGACGTCGCCCCGTCCGAGTAATATTTCCACCACTCCCTCATTCCCATCCCAAGCAGCACACCGGAGTGGGGTTCGGCCATCGTTATCAGCACTATTGGGGTCGACGCCGTCCCGTCCGAGCAATATTTCCGCCACTCCCTCATGCCCATTCCAAGCAGCATAGTTGAGAGGTGTGCGATTGTCATTATCAGGTTTATCGGGGGTGATGTCACCCCGGCCGAGTAGGATCTTCACTACTCCGGCATGGCCATTCCAAGCGGCACACAAGAGTGGTGTTCGACCGTCGTTATCAGATTTGTTAGGGTTGACGTCGCCCCGCTCAAGTAGTGCCCTCACCACTCCGTCATGTCCACTCTCGGCGGCAACAAGCAATGGCGTTCGGTCGTATATATCTGGTTTGTCCGGGCTGACGCCACTCCGCTCGAGTAGTATTTTTACCACTCCCTCGTGCCCATTCCAAGCAGCGCCAAAGAGTGGTGTTCGGCCGTCACTATCAGGTTTGTTGGAGCTCACGTCGCCCCGCCCGAGCAGCATTTCCACCACTCTCCTGTGTCCATTCCAAGCTGCCCCAAATAGTGGTGTTCGGCCATGTTTATCCGGTTTGTTGGTGTTGGCGTCGCCCAGCTCGAGCAGTATTTCTACAACTCTCTCGTGCCCACCCCAAGCAGCCCACATGAGGGGTGTATTACCCGCGCAGTCTTCCTGGTTGATATCGCAATCCCCCGCCTCCAGCAAACTAGCTACAATCCCAGCAATTCCGAAGGCCGATGCACAGTGCAGGCCGGTGAACAGGGAGAGCGCATCGAAATCAACCGCGTCCGAGCACTGCTCCGATGCCTCCAGCAAGATTTTAGTGGACACATGCCTATCGTAGTCGTTAAACAACTGCAGCGCAAGCAATTTTGCAGAATCGGAAAGCCCCTTTTTGGCGTGCGTTCCCCAATAGATTGAGCAATACTCGAGAAAAGGCATGGGTCGGAGATCGGGAGAGGGACTGCTTGAAAGAGTTTTGACCTGCTCGGAATTCAGATAACTTAAACAGATTTCTGTAATTGTGCAGTGAGCTGCGCCAAAAAGCTCGGAATGCGTCCTGAGGTACTCGTATAGTGTAAAGTGAATTAACCGGACCGTGGAAGCCTCCCTGTCTACAACAGCAAGTCCTTGGCAACAGGCTATCAATGTCCCTAACGAAGGGACATTGTCGGCATTGAGCCGGGGCGACCCGATTTCGACTGCTAGGGCGTGGCACAGCTCATCAGGATTCAAGGGCCGCTCCGAATGCGAGATCCACATCAAGGCGGTAAAGCCGAGCCTCGCTTTCTCCCCCCCCTGTTCCTTTACCCGACCCAATGTTGCACCATAGGCATCCCACAACCCTAACCCATTTGCCACCGCACTAAGCTTTTGTCGTCTACGATGGATTGTTGGTTCCTGTAGGATCGCATCGATATTGAGTGAGACGAGAAGAAATCTAGATATTTATCAGTCAGCAAACAGCCCTCGGCAGCTTCATGGTTTCTGTCATACTCACACTTCCGAGATATTGTCTGGGATTTGCTTTAGGATGTCTGCCTCTAAGTTATTGTCCATTGCATCCGGGGTTGTATCCTTGTCCAGCCTAGATTGAAGGTATCTAATAATATCGCCCCGCTTGGGACCTATTGATATGCTCGTAACACGTCCGGCAAGACCCCTTCCAATCTCGGGCTGAATGTGCGGCCTTCCAGTGACGAATATCCGAGCGCCCGGAGACTTATCGAGGATTTGGTTTAGCGAATCAAGAATCCTGAGTCGATATGCTGGCACACATTCATCTAGAGCATCGATGCATATGAACGTGCGTTTTTCGGAAGTGGTTTGCTGCAGCATCTTTACAATATCGGAAGGAAGCGGTCCCCGCCCGCCAATGGCATTTCTTTGGTTTCGGTAGGTTCGCGAAATCTCCTCAGGGATCTCCTCCATTCCGCCAACCAGTTGTTTTAACAAGGCGCCCAGAACGATCGCGGGGGACTGCTCCTTTTGGGCAGCGAAGTCAAAATAAAAACATGCAACCGTAGCGTTTTGTCCTTCAGCCTGATCACACAAGCTGTCTATCACCAATGAGCTGACATTGCGGCTTGTTAGTACTCGCTATTTTCTCACATTCCTTGAGGTTCGTCCCTATTACCTGATGTAACTCTTGCCAACCCCTGGATCCCCATAACAAAACAAAACTGCGTCCCCCGATTCACCCCCTCCATTTCCGGCATACCAGCTTCTGAATTTCTCGGTCTGAAGGAGCCATCCCCCTATATTTTCGACCCGGTGGTCTCGAATGCCCTGGTGCCGTATCCTAGGCTCTAGTGGCGAAAGCCAGGCTAAGATTTGGGACCGGTCATCGGAATAGATATAGTTGTTGCATACCCGATTGAAGGAGTTGGTATTGCCGCTGAAGTGATATCGAGACATCTTGACGGCACGGGAAGTGGAAGAGAATGGGTGACGAGTTCCTCGGTGGAGGAATCGCTGGGGGCGCAAGAAAAGCGGGGTCTTTTGTGGAACC
This sequence comes from Tuber aestivum, assembly GCA_900010015.1. Taxonomy (NCBI): domain Eukaryota; kingdom Fungi; phylum Ascomycota; class Pezizomycetes; order Pezizales; family Tuberaceae; genus Tuber; species Tuber aestivum. The sequence continues at coordinate 478,149 of LN891021.1, read as the reverse complement.
ACATGAACAAATACGGAGTAAGGAACGACCAACCGACCCCCCCTCCCCCCCGCGCTTTTACCCCTTGGTGTGTCCGAAAAAGTCAAATTCGTTGCCAGGAGGCTGAGTCACTTGTCCACTATTTTAATTGAGCTCTCATTGGTAGAAGCAAAATCCCTGCAGGTGGCCGAGTGACTTGACCACAATGGCGTAGTGACTCATCCATCTGGCAACGAATTTGACTGTTTCAGTCACACCAAGGGCAACTCTGGGCATGCACCTATGGTTCGTGCAATCCAAAATGCATACTTGTACCAAGCTGAAGTTTGAGTGTTATGTGGCTGGGCAAGCAAAAATGCCAGGATTGGGCTATTATAATACCCTAAGAAAAATGTTACATATGTTGAGAAAATATAATATAGTAATAATATTGATTTAACAACTAAGATGGAAAAAACTAATGGTCTTGGCAATTTCAATGTGGCTTTGCATAACACATCAGAGACTCTCGCATACAAAACACATTATTTCAAATCATTATACCTCCATGTAGAGGTGAGAAATAAATACAAAAAAACCAATACATGATTGTCCTTAATAATTTCTACATGGTAGTCATTTTTTTAAAATTTTTAGCATCATCTAGTTATCTGCTATAATGAAGTGAAAATAGGTAAAATTCTGGTATACGTTTTGGATTGCGCTAACCATACCGCATTGGTAGCAGGAAATACCGTACCTTGTCGGGCGCTATCGGACGCCTAGCACAAGTTTCGCATTGTGGAGAACACACCCTGCGAGTAGAACAAATGCAGTGGCACGCGCTACACTATCCTGGCCCTGCATGTATGCGGATACACCAAGCCTAAGCGGTATTTATCAAAACAGTACGTATCGTATGGTAACTCAAGTCATCGCAGCACAACTCTTGGTGATGTTGATACAGGCTGGAAATCTGTTCCCGTAACGTTCTACCTAGCTCTAGGAAATGAGGGGCGGTACTTACGATAGTAGCGGAGAACCCCCGCACAGAACTGTACCTGCACATCGAGGGTTGTGATACTTTTCATAATCTACCTAAACACCATTCGACAGATAACCCAAGTATTAATTCAAGGATTCATTTAATATGGTAATGAAGAGGCCTAAGATAGTTCAGTGTCGGGGATTGGCCGTAAATTTACTAACCGGGACGGCAGGGTAGTTCTCCGGCGAACCGAACTGAAAGAAATTACCATTTTGTGGAGGACACTTCCGGTATATAATACTATAACCTGAAACAAAAATACAACGACTATTTCTTTTCCGCACCGTGCTGGTATGAAGTGGGCTCGATATTACCTCAGCCTATTCACATACCGCTGCACTTGAAGGCTATCGTGTCCCGACGGGTAAATCTGTTATCGTCACTCTCCCATTTGACCTTCTAGAGTCCGGTTATATTCTTTGGGGTTGCGAGGGCCAGTTTGAGGAAGCGCGTGTACTAGTACTAAGAGGGTGGGCATAAGTGAGGCGATACAGAACTTAACTGGGGCTTAACAGGAGCTTAACTGCCCAAAGTTTGATGAGTGTAACCATAATAACCTCCAGTCTTGGCAGTTTTTTTGGAAGGGTAAAGGAGTTAGGCGACCCAAAAACTCAGAAATCACAGAAACCCGCTCTCTCCTTGGCCTGTGGCTCCGGAACCAATGACAAGTTTGCCTCACTTACCCTTACCCACCCGCACAGTGTTATAAGATGAACTACACTGCTCGTATTACAGAGTAACTTGCCACAATCCTCCGCCCCAATGACAAATAAACACTGCTTGTAAACTTAGCCACCGTGGATAATTTGTCTGCCGGAATCAGTGTATGATATGGTTCGTTTTTCACCAACCCGGACACCCCAATTACCAGGTGAGTGATGGGCTATGAGGGAAATATCCCGGCTTATCCGGTAAATGATCCGACCCGGATGCCTGGTTCTCTTACACCCCGCCGATCTTCAGGTATATTGAAGTCCTGAATATGGGTCCGCTGATGACAATGAAAATAGGGCTCTGGCTAAGGACGGATGAGGTATCTGGAAGGGTTCCTTGGCCGAATAAGTAGGGACCTATGATTTTTTTTAGCTGGGGGGTGTTCTTTTGTTTAGAAAGGACGATCTGGGCTCTAGAGATTATACAGCAAATTGCGCACTCTTTCTTTACACGTAATGTGTCACCCCCATCTGATCCTCGCGGCAAAGATGTCTCCCCTTGTAAGTATACTACCTGGTCTGGTAATGTCTGCAATTTGTGGATGGTATATCTGGTTTGGTCTAGAAGATAAGGGTGAAGCGAGCCCCCCCTTTTACTTTCTTCGTAGAGACCGTCGGGTTGCTTTCCCCCTTTCTGTACTCGTGCTTTAACCATTATTCTCACCAGCAGCCTCGATCTCGTTAAACTCATTCACTCCCTCAAATCCGCTTAAGTAATTTTAGCTATATAGATTGCAAATCAATTGTGTAGAATTAGTGTTTTTTCTGCTCATTTAGTAATTACTCCCTCGGCTAAAGGTACAGCCACTCGTCAGAAGTGTTCGTGAAACATGCTGTATTAGTAAGCCGCCTCGCCAAAATCACAGTACAATAACTACCTACTATACATTCTTCCAGTGACTGCACTCCCACTAACCAAAGACTCTCCCGCTCCAAAATTCAGAAAAGAGAAAACATGCTTCGGTTGCTCTTCTCGTTGTCCACCCAAACAACTGCGCGCATAAACACGAAGTAATGAGGGATTAGTTTGAAAGGCTCTAAATATATTGGGTTCTAAACAAACCCATAAAACGCCCTGTACTACATGCAAAAGAGTGGGGATGACGGGCGTGGAGATTTGTGAAACCCGCCCAGCACTGGCGTGGAACTGTCGCCTCTTAACCGCAGTAAGAATCCCTCAAGCTGCTCACAAAGGACCATTAGTGGTCCGGATAGCCATCCCAACGTTCCCCGGAATCATTCTGTGCTGATTTGATCCCGCGGGTGGACAACCAAAGAAGACACTTCGGAAGACGATTCCTGATGCGCTCTTCGTCTAGGGTGACCGGAGCTATTGCTAGATAGGACATTTTTTTGCATTGAAGTCGTGATGTTTTACTAACTCCTCGTTGGAGGGTTGGAGCCGAGGTGGTCGTCAAAGCCCTTAGTACTTCGCCAATTCCACTATAGAACCCACACACACGGTAGCCAATCAGAAAGTAATGTCACATTTCACAAAACCCCTATGTATCTGAACAGTGGACACCTGAGTTAATGGGACGCGAGACAGACCCCCAGGGCCACACTTTCGGCAGCCGCCCGGAAGTAGTTGGACTTCGCTAGAGCGAGTACAGGACTCCGGCTTTTGCGAGGTGATGCAGGAATTCGGATACCACCATACAACCTTTTTTTTCACTCTGTAAATACCACTTTATCAAAACATTATAGCCCTTGTTCTTAACAAATAGAATCCGTTAGTCTACTTGGCTACTCCACGCGTGATAATTATCACTATGCAGCCCACCGTGGTGCTCTTATTACCAAGGTATAGGAATATTGACACAATAACTCTCGCAAATACTGCTAACCGAAGAAGTTTGTCTCCTATCCATGCATGGACGGGCGAAATGGAAGAGATAGTTTATTTCAATCGGTGATCGCAAGTATCACTTCGTTGCACCGCTTGAGGACTAGTTCTCGGGGAGGCCGGTTGCTCCCTGGATTTTATTTAAAGATTTATGCAGGATATGGTAGAATTAAACTTTCTGCAAATGATCAAACCACGTTCCATAAGTACTCCCGAAGACCAGAAACAAACCTCCTAACTGCGAAAACCTTCCTTCCGCAAGGGGCCATGCCTTCGGCTAGCCAGGGTAGGATCTCCTGCTTTCAGTCCTATTTCTGTGGGTCTCCAGAAGCCAGGCGAGGTTTGTAAAGGAGATCGCGGCAGATTTTCGTGTCAAGCCCTTGTGTTTATTTCTTCATCGAATCATATACGGTCACTTTTTAACCGCAAATATTCCTCACCCTGGGCTCTAGTTTCTATTGGTGATGTATTGTGAGCGCTTGCTTGGTATACTTAGAGCTTTGCCTTTTTTTCCACTTTTTTACAAGATGGCAGTTATGCTCTCTGGAGCCAGCAGGGGATTGGAACTTTTGAGTTAGAGGATGGTGGGTTAGGGTTCTAGATGTCTGCCTAAGAGGAATAGAGAGAGTTTCTTCCTGATGCCAATCCAGGGCTGACAAATGTCCCCAGTATCCCACACTAAGTTGTCTAAGGATAAGGGCCATGCATTTAAATAGCTATCGAGTCACCTAGCAGAACACTCAGTAGAACGCGGTGTTGCGGTCGTACAGCAAAAGTAAATTTGTCAAACCCAAACACTGTTTGATGACTAGCCGAGGTGTAATTCAAGGAGCTTAGGATAATTTAATGGGGTAAATCCCCGTGGAAGTACTCTAAGGCTGTGTTTGGCTCGCCAGGATTAGACTAGGATTTCGACTTTAAGTCCAGACTTAAAATCCTAAGTCTAGTCTAATCCTAGAAGGTCTGGACTCTAAATTCTAGATTTACAAAACAGAACAAGATTTAGATTTAGACTTTTATGAATTAATAATCTGTTTTATACCTTATAAAAAATTTCACAATTAGAAATATTATAAGTAAGGAGCTATTTATATTTGAGTTTACATTACTATTTACTTTATCAGGATATTTCTGTATGACAGTTTAATGAACAATTTCTAACATTTCACTTTTATCTTACCTGTTTCTATTTTTTTTTCTCTAATTATATCATAATAAACCTTTATCAATTTATGAAAGTGTAAAACAAGTTATAATAGTAGAAGACAAGTAGCAGAAGATTGCTGCTATCAGCAGCACCCTTGGTGTTTGAGGAAACAAATAAAAATAGCTGGAAGGTAAAACATGTCTTCAGAAAGGTTTATAGTTTTGGTGTATATAGAATCTGATCATAAAAATAGAAAAACTATCATGTCATGGTATGAACTATTTACTGAAGTGGAAAAGGCACACTGTATAGGATGTGGTTGCTTTAGGATAAAATTTATATGACAGTTCTTGAAAGTCCACATTTGAATCCTGATCTAATACTGAGGTGCAAATCCTAGTGTAATCCTGGCGAGCCAAACACAACTGGACTTAAAGTCCGGACTAGTGTCATAATCCGGATTTTTAAGTCCTAATCCTGGCGAGCCAAACGCAGCCTAAGAGAAGTTATCAATAGTCCATAGTGCTAACAATCGAGTACAGTACTGTGCCCAAAAAATGAACAAGACTGCTATTATTAATCCGGGATCCCCCGAAAAAAAAAAAACCAAAGGCGGAACCAACCAACCCATACACGCCCGACTGTTAAACTACCGCCTCGGGTAGGTAACTTAGGGGCGCTTTCGGTGTGGCATTATCCTTCCCCTGACCGGAGATCACGCTTAGCAGAAAACTTTCACATAATTCCCGCCTCTAAACCCAAATAACCTTAATTTGGGTCAAAGTTATTTGAAAATGTTTGCCAAGCCTAATCTCAGTGCAGCAGTAATACCGGTAGCTCGCCCAAACGCCCTTACTAATGGCCATTCTTTCTTCTGCTATTTCATACCACCGTCGCAGTTGGTCTTCGCCCACCTAAAGAATAGATGTGGGAGTTTGCGCGGCGCATTATGATAGAGTATGATACATCACCGTGACTCCCTGTATTTCGCGTAAGCCTCACAGACGCTGTTAGCCCGGCCGGCACAGAAAAAAAAAACAGTTTATCACACGGGGAATATAAGAAAGGGGGTGGTAACAGAGAAGGCTCCGCGGGAGAAAGGGAGGCCCGGCTCGGGTCTTGGGTACAGTAAATAAGCACCCCCAGCATTAAGGAACCAAAATATCGAAGAGCCGGCTTGACTCCTCCTCAGGGGTTTTCTCGCACACGGAGCCCGCATACGCTACCAAAGCCCCATTTTTGAAACCTTTATCCAATAGTCCAAAGACCGACTAGCCCGCTATCCTAAATCCTCCAGTTATCCGGAGGGGAAATTGGGAAACCAGCGCATTAGCCAACACGAATCTCTATCGCGGGAGACGCCTCCGCCGGGGGCCAGTTTTGCAGTGCGGGAGACCATTTTGCTGCATTAGATCCCCCAACTGCGACATCTTGTTCGAGACTAACCGTTCAAAGTACGGCAACGTATGGCTTTATTGGACGACCAATCTACTGACAAATGACAAGATCTCCCCTTCCTAGCCGAGGAGATTATAGGGTTTGTTACTGCCGACCAGAGTATTGGACGGGAATACGGTGGGGAGAGGAACAGTGGTGGGTGGGGGGAGGCTAGAGGAGGAACAGATTTAGCTCTAAACTCTCTCCTAAGCCGACGTTTAGTAATGATGTGGGTGGTGCGGTCACCAATGGCAAGTTGCGCGTCGGATTTAGGTACGGACTCGGAGGTCCTCGGAACGCCTAGAGGTGCGTGTAGGCATATGTAGAGTGTTTGAGCCTTGCACCGGGCGCCGGAAGGAGCAGACTGCAGATGCTGTAATTGAGCAAGGCTCGGGTAAGCGGGGCGTGCAGCGTATGCAGGGTACTAAGCTGAGCCTAGGTAGGCCAGAGAAAGTATACCGGTATGCACTAAGTACTACTCTCCAAATCGCACACACAAGGTTATATCCCACTCGTGGGATGGTAATTAATTCTACAGTTGAAAGACTCTTAATTGTACTAACTATCCTAGAAGAATACCAAGAAATACAGACTGCATATTTTTCCTTTCTAATATCTAAAGGAAGCGCCGGGCCCGGGTGCCGGGGGGGAGGGAGGGGAAAACAAACGAGCGGGTATGCGGGGAGAATTCACAACCAAAAAAACGATAGCAGAGATAGCAGGAATACCAAGCAACACTAACTCATAGCTATGGGGTAAACATCTCCCCGTTAAAACGAAACACTAGATTATAAATGAGGACTAGTAGATGTGAGCTCGACTATTTGAGGGAATCGGTACAGAGCCTTGAATAGAGATGCGGTGTAGATGTGCGTTCGCACCGCAAGCGGTTTCCTTAGACCAGAAGAAAATGTTTAAGTTTGGTTCCTGCGGCACTCGTGCTCAGGAAGGAAAGGAAAAACAGCAATTGCTACCAGATGGCGTCCCGAAGGCCGGGGGGGAGGAAGGGCGGGGGTGAGAGGAGAGTGTGAGTGGCAGCGGGATATTTGTTCGTGGAGCTGTTGCGGATCTCGAAGAAATGATACACAGGTTGTCCGTGTTGGAAGGTGGCAAGAACAGGGGCTTTGGCGGTGCAGGAAGTGAGTGGCAGACGCCGGGGGTTGTAGTAGCGTTATCACTCCCGGGTGGCCACGCTCAGTAGCCCACCAGAGTGGTGTTTGACCACTCCTATCTGGTTTGTTGGGGTCGGCGTCGCCCCGGCCGAGCAGTGTTTTCACCACTCCTTCGTGCCCGTTCTGGGCAGCACAAATGAGTGGTGTTTGGCCACCGTTGTTTGCTTTGTTGGGGTCGACATCGTGCCGTCCGAGCAGTATTCTCACAACTCCCTCGTGCCCATTCCAAGCAGCACTGAAGAGTGGTGTTTGGCCATCGTAAGCTGCTTCGTTGGGGTTGACGTCGCCCCGCCCGAGGAGTATTTCCACCACCCCTTCGTCCCCATTCCGGGAGGCGCCAAAAAGTGGAGTTTGGCCGTCGTGATTTGCTTTGTTGGGGTCGACATCATCCCGTCCGAGTAGTATTTCCACAACTCCTTCGTGCACATTCCAAGCCGCACCAAATAGTGGTGATTGGCCGTTGTGATTTGCTTTGTTGGGGCTAACGTCGTCCCGTTCAAGTAGTGTTCTCACAACTCCCTCGTGCCCATTCCAAGCAGCACCGAATAGTGGCGTTTGGCCGTCGTTATCCGGTTTAATGGGGCAGGCGTCGCCCCGTCCGAGTAGCACTTTCACCACTCCATCGTGCCCATTCCAAGCAGCGCCAAAGAGTGGCGTTTGGCCATCGTTATCTGTGATGTTGAGATCGACGTTGTCTAGTTCGAGGAGTATTTCCACTACTCCCTTGTCCCCATTCCAAGCAGCACCAAACAGTGGTGTTTGACCGTCGTTATTCTCGTTTGTTGGGGTCCACATCGTCTCGCTCGAGTAGTACTTTCACCACTCCTTCGTGCCCATGCCAAGCAGCGCAACAGAGTGTTGTTCGGCCGTCATTATCTGGCTGGTCAGGGCTAACACCGCACCGTCCGAGTAACATTTTCACAACCCCCTCATGTCCATTCCAAGCAGCTGACCAGAGCGGCGTTCGTCCGCAGTTATCTGGTTTGTCGAAGTTAACGTCATCCCGTCCGAGCAATACTTTCACCACTCCCTCGTGCCCATTCCAAGCAGCTCCAAAGAGCGGTGTTTGACCGTGGTTATTTTCTTGATTGGGGTTGACGTCGGTACGCCCAAGTAGTATTTTCACTGCTCCCTCTTTCCCAGTCCGAGCACCACGAAAGAGCGGTGTTTGCCCGTCGTTATTTGGCTGGTTGGGATTGACGTCGCTTCGTGCGAGGAGTGCCCTCACCACTGCTTCATACCCATTACAAGTAGCACTAAAGAGAGGTGTTTGGCCGTCGTTATTTGGCTGGTTGGGTTAACGTCGTCACGCTCAAGTAGTATTTTCACTATTCCCTCTCGCCCTCTCCCAGCGGCGCATCGGAGTGGAGTTTGACCGTCGTTACTTGATTGGTTGGGGTTGACGTCGCCCCGTACGAGCAATCTGTTCACCACCGCCGCATGCCCGTTCCAAGCAGAACCAAAGAGTGGCGTTTGGCCGTCGTTATCCGGTTGGTTGGGATTAACATCGTCCCGTGCGAGTAGTGTTTCCACCACTGCCTCATGCCCGTTACAAGAAGCACAGCAGAGCGGCGTTTGGCCATCGTTACTCGGTTGGTTGGTGTCGATGTCGCCCCGTCCGAGCAGTATTTTCACCATTGCATCATTCCCGCTCCAAGTTGCACCAAATAGCGGAGTATGGCCACTATTATCTCGTTTGTTGGGGTTGACGTTGGGGCGTCCGAGTAGTATTTTCACCACTCCCTCATGCCGACGCCTAGCAGCCCACCAGAGTGGTGTTCTACCAAACCTGTCTGAGTTATCCGGGGGGACCCCATCCCGTCCGAGCAGCATCCTCACCACTCCCTCGTGCCCATTCCAAGCAGCGCACCAGAGAGGCGTTCGTCCGTACTTATCTGGCTTGTAAGGGCTGACGTCCCCCCGTCTGAGAAGTATTTCCACCACTCCCTCGTGCCCATTCCAAGCAGCACAGAGGAGTGGTGTTTGGCCATCGTTGTCTGGTTTGTCGGGAATAACGTCGTCCGACGCAAGTAGGAGGTTCACCACTCCTTCCTGCCCATTCCACGCGGCACCAAATATAGGCGTTTGGCCCGAGTGGTCTGGCATGTCAGGGTTAATACCGTCCTGTCCAAGGA